>JASFXZ010000027.1:1187818-1651131 GCA_032209605.1 Mactromeris polynyma | reverse complement strand
AGCAAATTACGAAATGCATTACATAGTTCTTGTAGCTGGGAGATATTAAATGCCAAGATCCCATGCGAGCTAAAACTAACCACTCCCTAACCCCAACGAGTCTCTCCGCGCGGAAATGCACAGCTCGTATCAAATCCGTCTCCCAATGAAGAACCATGTGACCTGTAAAATGTCACCTGACAGGTCAAAAAGGCGGAATAAGAAAAGTCCTGACGACATTCTTTTCATTGATTTTACAAGCAAACAATCGTGTCATATCAAGACAGAATAGACAAAAAAAGAATCAATTCAAAGTTAAGACTTGAGTCCCAAAATAATTAACATTTGCCGTGTTCGAGAGCAACCTAATCTAAATCAGACAGCCATGTCGCAACAGAAAACCGAAACGAGGTTCTACGTCATCAGTAAAACACCATGTATAAGCACATTTTTTCTAAAATTATCTCCTTATATGTCATTATTTGTTTACCGATCACTAGCATATAAAAACTGGTTAGTTGTAGAAGTATTACAGTTTCCGACAGCCGGGGAATTAGAGCGTCTCAGTCACCAGACAGGGTCACTCAGTACACGGCAAATAAACAGTATTATCCTCGCTCTCCGTCTGGTTTAAGGTCGCTCCGTCAAAATGTATGGTCATATGGTAACCCCATCTTTTACGGCGCTTATATAAGTTGAAAGACAATGCAGCTAGCCGTTTAAGATAAGCAAAAACTAAACTTAAGAATGAAATATACCACGACTTTTCTCAACTTTGGCCAATGTGGAGTTTGTTTGTTCCTATGTACTATATTTCCAATAATTCAAAACTCCTACCATTATTTATGGTGAATAACAGTTGTTGGTTTTTATGGATAAGTTCACTTAGATATATATGTTAGAAAATTAATGACCATTTAGCGACTAAGTGTGGGATAAGCTAGCTGTTAAATCGTTTTTAACCCTCAGTATTTTCATGACAGTTCCAAGGCTTTATTTAGCTGTATGGTTATTATTTCGTTTTGTGTTTTAAATGTATGTTAAATTTCCCACCCCCTGTGCAATCAGTTCACTTTATATAGTGTTCATGTTATTTTCTCCCCAGTTTCGGCCTATTGTTGTTGCCAGCTGTCTTGACTTGTCCTGTGATATTTTCCACCCATTAACCCCCCCCCCCCCCCCTGTTTGTCCTTCATTGATTCTCTTAGTTATCCCTTATGGTCAGCCAGGCCATTCATTGAGTCCCTGCAGTATTCCCTAACGATTGTACCCTTGAGCCTCCCCAAATCCCTTATGTTTTATGGACGGTTGTTTTCCCGGAGATCTGTGTGGGGAGGCACTGTCTTATGTATGTAGCGTTCCGAGTAGCAACTTATTTTCTCTCTTTTCGTACCAGATTTTCCAAATTGTAAACATGGCGATTGTGACCATTTGGCAATATGGCAACTCTATGTTGCTCCGTTAAAATGGTGAAGAATAAATAATCAAATTCAATTTCTTACAATATCAGTCCCGGTCTATTTCCAAACGTTCTACAGCACGGGTTTGTTCGTTTTTCTAGCAGTGAAAGGCAAATGATTGTCCCGATCTGAAATGAAATGTTTCTTTTTCCGGGGGCGAAAACGTCGTTAGTTAAATGCAGGCAGACTATTTTCGTTTTCACCCTTGGGTTGAAATCATTATAAGGACTGTATACATGCACACGCTTTAAATAACCAATGAGCAGAGGTGAGTTGACCTAACTAGTGTACTTGGGCTACCAACCAGTTAGAACCTGCACTTCCACATATAACTGACAATTTCCCACATAAATCATATAGGCTACATGCGATTGGGGACATATGCCTTTGGTTGTACTTTCTCCAGTCAGATTGTCACGGAGTTATTAAACATGTCAAGGTTCGAACCTACGATTCGCAGATCGGTAGCCGTGTGTTATACCAATTGAGCTTACCATTCCGGCTCTCCACATATATCACAGTCCATGTGCACGTATTTGTTCTTTCTGTCTAACTCATATACTGAACTACAAATATTTGTGTCCAAAAAGCGCATTTTACATATGTACAAGAAAACCATGTTTTGTTTTATTGGGATTGGTGCTTTTGTAACATTTGTTTCAGTTACACAACATATTACCTTACCAGTGTTCCTGGTAGTAATTACCATCCAGTACTAACCTGTCCTATCGCAAGCAGCTGACAACTTCTCCAAATAAATCAGATGATGTGGCCAAAGGAACGTAGCCTAATGGATCATCTCCCAAGCCGTGATCGAACCCGGACCTCCCGGGGAATAGCCCAGCGCTGTACCAACTGTGCTAACCGGGTGGGTGATACAACATTCATACAGTTAGCCGGCGGATCCAACAATTATACCAAACTAACATTGTGATTGTTGTTAATTATTGTTACACCGAAGGTGGGGGAGTAAGGAAATGACTACTTACAGAGGACAGCAGCATTGATATTAGAAACCACGTGTTGAACGATAGTACACTGAAATAAATATATGATTTAACAATGAGCATTTTAGTGGATATACTTTTTTGCATGTGTTTAGATTTTATGCATATTGAGATTCATAAGTAACAGCACCGTACACTTCGGGAACATTTATATTGTTTTCATAAAGACATCTTATGCATCAAAGCTCAATGAAAGAACATCTGCTCTGTATGATATTTTCAAGTAATTGACTCAAATTTGCCTTGTTAATAAATGGACTTATATTAGGGAATTGGTTATTTTCGAGGTTGGCATGAGTTCTATACAGTGACATAGAGGTGACATGTGTGAAATCATTTTATCTCGTTCCCACGACTTAGTATGTTGTGCGAACGAATAGGTAAGTCCTGGCCAGGAGATGAAAATAAGTTCACGCATGTCACCTTTATGTCACCATAGTTCTAAATCCAATGATATTATAAACTCTGCCGACAACAAATTCTTCACAGCGCTTTTCGATCTCTCCCCACTTCGTAAAGGGAGGCTACTCTATATAACATATCGCATATACATTCGAGGGACAGTGGCGCTTCATCTGTAATCTTCAAAATGTCGCCGTGTGTATTTAAGTACAGTTAACCCCCTTCCCACCTTCACGATCTCCTCCCCGACCGACGCCGACCTGAAGATCGTGGAGCGTCTTGGGATGATCGGGGAGGTGATCGGTGTTGATCCCATCACTCGGGAAGCGTCGATGGTGGGTTGCAGCCGCGACGGGAAGGGCCTTTTGTCGGGGCCAACTTTTTGAACATGTTCAAAAATATCCACGAAAGAAGTCAGGGATGCCCATCTAGATGACCATGACCTTAGCGTTTCCCTATATATTTTATAGGATATCCGCCATCTTGGAATGAGGGAATTTTCAGAGCCACTCGGGCGCGCCGGATCAAACCGGTCGGGTGTGGTCAGTGTACCAGACGATATGATCCGTCATTTCATACGCGCCGATTTGAATAAGCTCTGATTTTGTGCATTGATCCGCCAGTGAGGCATGCTATATATTATACAAGTAAAAAATTGCTGCCTGATGCAGCAAAGGTGGGTGCACGGCGTAAACAAAATGAAATAGAACAACTGCAATTTGAACTAACAGTATGTGTTTATTATGCTTTAATGTGTAACTATATATTAATGTATAAAAAGTACATTTGTAGTTTTAGTAGTAGGAATTTATTAAGGAACAGACTAGTTTTTGTATGGACAGTTAAACAGAAATAGAAATTGATAGTGCGGAAAACTTTCATGATAATGAACATCATGCATGTAAATTAAGACAACATTATACATCTCAAAATGCAAAACATTGATTGAAACATATTAACATAAATCACAATCATTATCACGGTAGAAATAAATAATGAAATACCGACAAATTTACATAATTAGTATTTACTAAAAATTAAAAAGAAGAACAATAATCACTAAATGATATTGCATATCATGTCAAAATGTGAGAGCACTACAGTTTAATTAACAACATGTCAGTGGACAAACAGACATCCAGCATCACACACTGAATTAATCAAGCAATGTGTGAATGTAAAATGAATTTAGACATTTTGAAAGTTAGAAAAATAGTGTAATTTAATGTAAATGATAGCTAAAAAGTGACACATGAGAGAACTATAAAATGCTACCTGAATGAACAAGTGGTAGGAAGTGAAAGCAGGCCGTAGTTTATGAATGACTATTATAATAAGGCAAAGAACATAGCTAAGAGAAATAAAACCGTATTTACTTATATCTCAAACATATTTACAGTGGAAAGAAATAATGCAAAAGTGACCAAAATGCAACACAATAACTCAATACAAAAACATTAATCACTAAATGATATAGCACCTTGTCAAAATATGATATCACTTCAGTATGTAACAACCGCATGCTAGAATCACACACTGGATAAGTTATCAAGCAGTGTGAATGTATAATGAGTATAAACTTTGTGGAGGACTGGATAATGGTGAAATTGTATATGTAAATGAAAACTGTAAATGATACCTGAATCTACAAAAGTGATAGGAGGTGTACACAGACGGATTTAGCAGACTTAGTATATGAAGACTAGAGAAGTAAACAAAAAGAACATAGCAAAGAGAAATATAAACGTATTTACATATATCACATACATATTAACAGTAGAAAGAAATAATGCAATAATGACCAAAAAGCAAAAATGATTACTCAATACAATCAAAGCAAACAAATGGGGTGTGGGACAGTACCACTTGTCTATGTAGCCAAGCTGGCAACTCGTTGCATATAAGTTTCTGTTTTTTTGTAACTATAGTCAAACCTGTGTTAAAGACCACCTGCGAACAAAGACCACTATTGCAAAACCTGTCTGCAAAGACCATCAATTTTATCTCCCATCAGACCATTTTAAATGATATTTAATATGTTAATAGAGACCACCTGTAAACAAAGACCACATTTTGCTGTTCCCATGGGTGGTCTTTACAGACAGGTTTGACTGTAAACAGTTTTATAATATCAAAGTTTGTGTAACTAGGTAAGAAGGTTTGCATGGAATATGGAATAAAACAAAAACATAAATGTGAAAAAGAATAAAAAATTATTGAAGAAAGAATAAACATTTTTTCCAAGAGATATTCAATCCGACTTGTTCTAGAAATGCTAGATTTTCAATCCAAAATAAAGAAAAATGGTCAGTAATAATGGTAGAACCTTTAGACTGTAAAACAAGTGAAATGTTTGTCACAATTGTAAATAAATGAAATACAAAGATATTAGACCCTTTATGTAACGTTTGTGAATATTTAATTATGAAATGACATATTAAATTCTATCCTCGCTAAATTAGAGTAAAATCAGTATGGCCAGGCATAAAGTTATGATAACACTAGCTTGCCATAGGTTATGAGTTATCTTGTTGCAGTGGGGTATTTTCCAATTAATTTTCAAAGCACAACTTTGATGAAAATGTAACAGGTTTTTTTAGAGATGAACAGCAGACAAGGTTTTCAAGTTTCAGACACCTGTGACCTTGACTTTTAACATTATGACCCCAAATTACAATATGAACTACTAGACTTCATACTGATACTTCCCAGCAAGTTGATGAAAATCTATTACTGGATTTTGGAGATAAAGGGAGAACAAGGCAGACTGGACAGACAAACATACAACATGTGGAGACATAATAAATACAAGATGATGAACACATATGTACAAGCAATAACACAGTTTATATAATTATACATTGTAGTTAAATATTAGTACTAAACTGTTTACTTCATATGCAGCTTAATTGCAAAAACATCATCTTTTATATAGTTTATACATGAATCCAGGTCAAATCATCCAAGCTTTGTTTTAAAGGAAACTACTTTGAGCTTAGTCAGTAACAAAAAGTATGTTAGACCAGTTGTATCAAAAGTTGAAAGTAGACTGCAGACACAGCATAGGGCTATTCAAGGAACATTTTTACCCGGTTTGGTTTAAACTGCTCTAGCAGCTTTAGATATAATATCCAAAATATGTCAGCGAATCAGATGTTGGATGTAATTTTGGTACAGTACAATCATGTGCCATGTTCATAGCAAATCAGCCAAAGGGTAAATAGATTTTTTTAGAAAAAATGTCTGGCAATCAGAAGCCCAAGTGGCTATTTTGGAATTCGAGTGGGGCTGAGTGGGGCTGTGTGACACAATATTTGAGGACAATCATGCAATGAACAAATCTCGAATGAGTTAAATAATTAAAAAATATCAAAGTGAAACAAACAGCAATAAAACACCTGAAGACTGAGGCAAGACATGAAAATTGCAGAAGCACATTAATGTAAGAACTGTTACAAGTATCAAAGACAAGCAAAGTCAACTTTCAAAACACAGTACAATATATTCAAATAAGAGGCCCCAGCAAAAATTAAATCAAAATAAGGGAGGGCTTGGTTTTTTTAAAACTTTTGAGTGCTGACTGGCTTTTTTTACATGTGGATTTTTGACATACTTAACTTTTGCCATACAGTAAAAACGTATGTATGTATAGTATTACTGTGTTTATGAGGTCGCCCGTCGCCGCGCACATTTTATAATGCACATTATGGTAATTTGGTCGACCCGGTATGTCTGCCGCACACCATAAATATACTTTTTTGATGCCAGTAGAGAAGTATAGGTCAAACAGACAATTTTTGAAGCCAAATACGGTCACTGCATAGTGCCAATGAGACCCATCGTACAGTTACCATTTTCCTGGCATCTAACCAGTACTTTCCTGGAATCTACCCAGTACTTTCCTGGTTACATGCCAAGGCGTATGCACAAATATTATAAATATTGTCCCTGAAGTAAATTTCATTGCACTAACAAGCTGATTTTATACATTTAAGAATAAAGGGCCAGAAAATACTGCACTCCACAGGATGCAATATATTAACCCCATTACCTACAGAAATAAAGTTACTGCTAATGGTAAATTTCAATTTTTAAAAGCAACCAATGAAGAAAAAAATAAAGTGGTGTGTTAGAGGTTGTTGAGGGGAGTTTTTTTTCTCTCTCTGAAACAGTCGTAAATCAAGAATAAAATCCACATTTTTTGTTTCTAGGGTTCCCTCTGTCATTCGCCAATAACATCAAATGTGAAAAAGACAATAATTTGGCAACAGGTTTTCAATTTTGGCAACAAAAATATTTCAAAAGAAATTATACTTGTAAGCAATTGCATAATTTTTCATGCTTTTATCAAAATTGGTGTGTACTTTGAATATGCCACAGGGAATCATGTCTTCAAATTAAAAAAAATTAGCACCTTCAATACCGGGATATGAATAAATACCGAATGATATCAGAAATGGAAGTATCTGGTTTTTCGCATAACTTTGATTGCAGTCTCAGTTGTTCCGAATAGATAAGGGATCACTGTCCTTGTAAGTGCAAGTGACACTTATGTAAGGTTTACACAAATCAACAATATGAAGCTCTAATGTTCATCTTGCATATCTGGGAACATCTGCTTCACCATTCCTACAGGTACCACAACTATTTTGTCATCTATTGTTAAGAAGGAGAACTCATCTTCTTCCTGACAAACACTATCCACCTCATCAATTACGTCTTCTACTGGAAATTCTGTTAAAATACAATAGTATAGGTATATTGTAAGGGTATTAATGAAACATATTTAAGAAATATCTGAACAATTTTTGCTATATTTAGGTGTTGAACCTTTCGCCTAGTGTTAAAGCTCTTTTTGATGGAGTGTGAGGATAAGTGACCCAATCGTGTTTATGATAAAAAAAATGTATTACTTTGATCTTGCTGCTGCATATACTCTTTGACGGTTTGTTGTTCTTTAATTGTGTATTTCTTTACTTTTCTGCTTTAACAATGGATTTAGTTACATGTTTATTATAACCATGACATATTAATGTCTCCATGTAAAATTTAATGGTATTAAAAAGCATTAGCCAATAATAATATATTTCAAAAGTATCAGTTGACAGCTGCTAAAATTATTAAACTAGAACTATCTGAATGGACAAAAAAAACTTTATGCCTTTTTGATGATATAACTACTGTACTAAAGTACATTCAGAATTTTTTTGCAATATCTTATTTTAGCTTAAGGTAACAGGCGACAGGATTGCAATAATTTGAACTTGCTATTTAAATTTGTATAGCAGAATATCAATGTATCATTTCTTATAATTGCAATAATTAACCTCACAATTTGTCTGTTGTTCAAGACACAACACAAATCAGATTTCCCACCCTTCCCAAAAAAAATTCAAGGACTCTTCAAAGGGTATTTTCACAAAATTCAAGGACCAAAACAGCATTTGTACTGCTATTTTATTCATTCAACATGTCTTTCAAATTAACTTTTTCCATGAACATTTAAGTATTAAACTTCAAATTATGAACTTATATACAAGGAAATGTTACACGTACTTCAACGCAAGTTTTCCAAGGCTTTCAAAGTCACTATTTTTTATCTGTTTAAAGTGAGTTTATTATACAGTAGGAGAACCATGTGACATACCGTGACTAAGGTCTGGGATGTTGTTGAAAGGGAAACTTAATTTCTGTAGGTATTTGTAACACTGTCTGTTATGACAAGTCTCCAGGTTGAAAGGTTTCATTCACACATTTGCACCATAAGGCCACCTAACATTTGTTTGTTGCATCTTCAAAATATATGTTCTTTATTTTGACATTCTCAGTACCTCACATACAGCTTCTTCGGAACTTCCTGCAATAAAAGGTAAATCAATAAAATACTGCATTAGACTTTCCAATGGATAATAATGCATTTTGCCTTTCATCTCAAATAATGTTTTAGAACAGCCATTCATTTGCTGATCGTGTATCTGAAGACATCAATTTAAAGATGTCATCAGACAATTATCTTAATTGAGATTCTCCATCTATCATTGGCAGTGTTTTCCGTGGACTTTTAAAATTGAAAGTCATTGCAATTTCATATCCGAGGCCAGGGTCATTTCCAAGTATTGGAGGTCATACAGGAATATGCTAAATCGAGTCGACGCTTATGTACTTAGACACATTCAGTCTGCATGTAATAATGAAATTGAAAGTTGAAACTGAAAGTACATTTTCGGAAAATCGCTGTAAGGTTAGAACATGTGATCAGTGTATTTAATACAACCTGCGAGTTTAAACGTTTACATGTTAATTATCACGCATGTTTGAACGATACATGACTTATGATTGAGGGAAAATACTGCAAAATATTAAACAGAGCACAGAGACGAATGCTGGCTGCATCATAACAATAACAAATAAAATGTAGGTCAACCACGCGATGGGTCAACCACAATGTTGAAACGATAAAATTCAATAATTATACAGTTGAAAATATTAGTTAATGACATCAATCATAATATACAACAAAATCACATACCTTATTTTAGCTTTTGTAGCATACAAAATCAATAATGACGTTACAACGTACAATCGTTCGCTTCCCGACATATATTCCCGCCGGTCTGCGCAGGCGCACAATAGGCTCTGGGGTGGGACTGAAACCCGTTATCCGGGATCCGTGATTCTCCGGGATCGATTTTTAAAAATTGTTCGAGTGGAACATATGTTAACTGAAGGGTGTGAACGAATGTTCCTCTATCCGTTATTGACCGTTGATACCTACGATATAGTCCAAAATATCGATCCCGGATTTTCCCACCAAAGTCCTGGATTTTTTTAAAGTCCCGGATTTTTTTAAAGTCCCGAATTTTTTTAAAGTCCCGGATTTTTTAAAAGTCCCGGATTTTAGTCCCACCCTAGGCTCTGTTCGATTTTTCCCCAAATTTTGTTCTTAACCGAGTCCATTGCAAAACGACGCTAACAGAACTCAATATGCACGGCGTTGACACGCCGTGCAATAAATGGTATGCTATTTGATAAGAAAGTAAAAGTAAGACATCAACAATGTGTTTATATAATATGTTTATTGATCATACATACTATTAGTGTGTGCTACATTTCATACAATATGCATAGGAATAAGAAGCATATAATGTACATGCCTTTGTAAGAAAATACATATCAATACAAAACATGAATATTTTTGTACCATTCATGTATACGCTATCATACATGTTGTCATCTCACGTACCATATGGGACCGTGCAAAAGTCACTGATGATCACACGTTTGTCAAACACAATTAATAGTCTTTGTACTCAGTCTTTGTGATGATGTGGCTATTCTGTTTATTGCGACATATTTTATTTTCGTCAATCACCTGTAAAACATCTTTGTCTGATTTTCCTGTAACCATTTTCTCTATGGTATCAAAATTTAGATCCAAACTTTTCTTGTAATTCAGTGTTAACCACACACTTTACAATATGAGGAATTACCTTTCTTGTCTGGTTTTTCAAAGACCTAAATACCATAGATGCGCAACTAGCATAGACCATTGAACGAAGTCTCGCTCGATCTCTTGACGCGCGATAAACGATACCGATACGCGAGATTTGGAAAAGCTGCTATTCGGCGCCATTTTGTATTGCATTTCAAAACACAGTAGCCTATGGACTGTTTTCAAACCATTATTCACTGAAAGAAGCTTCCAATGATATATAACAAGAGAAAGTTGATGCAAGCCATCTAAGTCGCCTGGGAAATGTTTAGCAAAACAATTATTGTGAAATATTTGAAGGGAATATGTAGAAAAAAAAGTGACTTAATAACACAAACTGAATTTTGCAAATATTGAACATTTTTGTGTAATGAAACCAAATCGTTATTAGTGAGTAGCATAAAATAGACATGTTATACAATGTTTTTAATTAATGATATTCGAGCAAACATTAATTAGTATAAGTCGTGTAAGTACAACTGTAGATGACCAACGCAATATATAATATTGTAATGGAAAAAATGTACCTCCAGTGACTATTTGCTATATGGAAGTACTACTAGTACTAGTTTCGACTTTGACGGGTAAGTTTTAAGAAGAAGGGGGCTGATAATGTCCGCCTAGCTTACAGAAACAGAAATAGTTGGCAAATCTTTAAATAATACATTCATTTCAAGAAGGTCAAGATCAGGTTAATTCGTTCGACAGACTTTAATAAAGTGTGATCACTATCCCTCACCCAAATCTTTATGTTTACAAATGTCCGTCATTGTGCCTACATTTATCAATATGTTCACATGTTATTGCAAAATATAATGTTTTGCAATCTGTATTTGAAAACATAAAAAATAGGTTGTTCTGTTCTGTACATCTTAATAACAATGTGACGTTATTGCTATCGTTAATTTTCTTTTAATGAATGTTACATTAACAACCATTGTTTGACGCTAATTATAAATTACAGATCTGGTATCAGGTGTTCATGTCTGTGAATAGGTACCCTCAATGCCATTCAAAAACATATAACATAGTTGATTAAACTGAATTGCATTCCACAGTGATCTCTATCTCAAGAAGTTTATGTTCTGTATGGGTAGTCATATGTTTGTGTCTGTGTATAATTATGTACCCTCAATGTCATTCAAAAACATTATGCAGTTGATCAAACAAAGACAATTGGATACATGATTTTTTGCAGTGGAACGGGTATATGGAAGATAATCGCTACATAATTACATTATGAATCATGTCATTTGTCTTTGAAGCGTTGTTACTTCTGATATCAGTTGATGCCATCTGCTGTCCGTCACTGATAGGGTTTATGTTGTAGTTTATCGTGTGAAAATCTTCGTTCTAATAATCAAATTGCTGCTTACTTAGGAGTCTTCAAATTCGGTATATAACCATGTACTTATAATTGTACATGATGTATTATTGTCCAATGTCAAGACTTATTTTAGCTTTATACTTTCCTTAGTGTAATCTATTGTAATCTAACCAAATTACTTGTCCATTATTTGTAAGTGGATATGGGCAAAGACCTAAATACCACAAAATAACTAATGGAAAAATACTGGTAACTTAATATGGAAATACAGTAGTAAATATGATAATTTGTTCACAAACAAGTAACTAGATGTACACAGGGCAAGCAAATCCACAATTCAGCTGTCTGCAGCCCCTGGACTTCAGCGCGTTGATTAGACAGTGTGTCTGCCGCTAACATCGTAACGATGCGCCATATCTGGTTTACGTTCACCTGCTCTCGTGAGATTTTATTTTCCGAGAGATTTTACGATATCTGGCCGAGTAGCGCATCTGTGGTATTTAGGTCTTTGTGTTTTTGGACGGTATCGCTCAGGTAGTGTGACAATTTGAGAGGCATACAACAATTGGTTCCCGTTTTCAAAACAGAAAAAAGGCTGAAAGCCAGTAACAAGTCAAAAACGTTCGCATCCTAATTACTACGCGACGAAGTAGTTCCAAAGTTCACCGAACGAAGTAATATAATAAACGTTTCAATAAAATGAATTGTTGAAAATGTGACCTGCTAAAGTGGTTTGTGAACTAATTAGCTGTGTCTGTGGAGTTCAGATGGGTTTGAAGCAATGTATTAATACACACAAGTTTGTTTACAGTTTTGGGTGTGCTCATAATAAAATTAAATGAACGAAAAATGTTTGTCTCTTTTATCTTTTTTTAAAGATGGTTCATTCTTATACTTCATTCATGAAGTACTTACTAAATGTTTATCTTGTTTTATATCTTATTAATTTCATAAATCATCATCGTTTTGTAAAGTGCACATTTTTAGAGCATCGACTCGTTTAGTACATATTCTTACTTTGCGCCGGTTGGAGAAACTGCGTGACAGAAACGCTTTTTTCTTCGTGAGGATAAATGGAGTTGTAAGTTTACACAAAACGGTAAGTGGCAATGTTTGAAATCCGGCCAAGAAAGAAGATAAACAAGAGATTCAGTCATAAATGGTAAGCTTCAACTCTAATCTTGCCTTTGTTAAAGATCATTAGAACATTACTTACACTTTTGTTTATTAATATCGGAACGAATTTGACCCAGTTTTCGCGACTTGAAATTGCGTACAGCAAAGACGTACAAGTAGCATGTGCTGAGAGGCGTAAATGTCTCACTATGTGAAATATGTATCGTTTTTTCAATGAATCAAACAATCATCCTCCATCTTAGCAATATAATCGATTGATCAGAATAACACATGTCAGAGATTGAAATCACCTAAGGTTGTTTACCTTACAGCGATTTTCCGAAAATGTACTTTCAGTTTCACTTACATGCAGACTGTTAGAATATTCCTGTATGACCTCCAATATTTGGAAATGACCCTCGCATATGAAATTGCAATGACCTTCAAGTTTTGAATTCCACAGAAAACACTGTCGAGAATATATATATGTTGAATCTAAATTAAGATAATTGTCTCATGGCAACTTCAAATTGATGTCTTCAGATACAAGGTCAGCAAATTGAATGCCTGTTTTAAAACATTATTTGAGATGAAAGGCAAACTTGATTCCTTATTATCTATTGGAAAGTCTATGGTAGTATTTTATTAATTTACCTTTTATTGCAGGGTAAAACTAAAACAAAATGGGAAATTTTGGAATCGGCTAATTTCCTGTTCATTTTAATTATAAAATTTTCAGAACAATAATTTTCAACGAATGTTATATTGCAAAATCAATAATATGAATTACAGAAACAGTTTATTATGGGGAATGTAATATTCGTTTGTAACATAAAGCCAGGTCTTTGCAACCTTTTCAACAATCGTAGAAAGGCATACAATGTACAAACTTTGCCCCCGACTCGCCTATATAAATGCAAACTAATGCTTGTTCCCCTGACCAAGTTCTGGTTATTATATAAATGTTGTTATTGCTTGTACATACGTGTTCATAACGTTGTATTTATTATGTCTCCCCATAAAATTACGATACAAGTTTACATTGTTCTCCCTTTAACTCCAAAACCTAGTGTTAGATTTTCATCAACGTGCTTGGAAGTATCAGTATGAAGTCTAGTAGTGCATATTGTAATTTGGGGCCATAATGTTAAAGGTCAGGGTCACAGGTGTCTGAAACTTGAAAACCTTGTCTGCTGTTCATCTTTAAAACCCCCTGTTAGATTTTCATCAAAGTTGTGCTTGGACAATTAATTGGAAAATACCCCACCACAACAAGATAACTCATAACCTATGGCAAGCTTGTGTTATCAACCCCATCGACCGCCAATCCTTCATGACATTGGCTAGACAGATGTACCCAGGTCATAGTGACCGATTCATGAAAACGTTTGAGAAAGCTACCAAGTACCCTGACGGGTATATGTTAGCCTTAAAGCCTTTACAGTAATGACGAAAGTGAAGATGAAAGCAGCGATTCTGAGGAACAATAAGTATGTATCACAGAGACATATAACTGCATTTGTACATATATCATAGACGTGTGCAGACATGGCTCCGTGGGAGGATTATTTAAAAACAATATAGTATGACTCTAAACATGGGTTTGCTGGTCCACAAAAGCTGTACAGAGTGGTGAAACGTAAAGGAAAATTCAATATTGGCATGCACAGAATACGCAAATTCTTGCAAGATCAAGAATCGTACAGTCTACATAAACCAGTGCGACGACGATTTCAACTAAATCATGTTTTTAGCGCGGGCAAATATGATTTATGAATGGCCGACTTAATCGACATGATGAAATATTTTGCTGCTCATAGACACACTCTCCAAGTACGTGTGGTTGCAGCCATTAACAATCAAAACGGAAGATGGTGTAGCAAAGGCTTTCCATGGCATTTTCACCAAGTCTGGACGAACCCCTGCGAAACTTATTACAGATAAAGGTACGATAAACTACTTGTATAATTATTGCCATACTATTCAAAAGAAATATCTTCCTATGTAGACACATGTAGTAATATTGTCAAGGCCGTGTGCAATTAACACTTTTTTAAATTTCAGGACAGGAATTTAAAGCAAAGCTGGTCCAAAACCTCATAAAAAAGGAAGAAATTCATGACTTCCCAAGCCAGAATGAGACAAAAGCTTCAACTTCAGTGTGGGCTATTTTGACTCTAAAGACACGAATCTCGTTACTTTAGCTATAAGGACAATTACAGCTATCTACCCGTATTGCAAGACATTGCTTAAAATTATAACCATACGTATCAAAGTACGATTGCAATGAGACCCTCTTACGTTAAAGACAGCAATCAAGAGGAAGTGCGATTAGCTACCTACTTTGCCCAAAATCCAAAAGACATCAAATCGGCAGTGAAACGAAGACCATTAAAATATAAAATATGAGATCGTGTGCGTATCAGACATTTGAAACACGCATTTAGTCGTGCATATGATCAAACCTATACGGGAGAAGTGTTTGTGGTCACCATACGTGACTACAGGGGAACGGAAAGATATTATAGAAAATAAAACATTGATTCCGATCAAATATATAAAGCGGAAAGCGAGTTAAAGACCAAAGGCAAAGGACGGAATAAACAATTATTTGGCAAGTGGAAATACTACCCGCGTAAATTTAACAGCTGGATAAAAGCCAGTGATTTGAAATGAATTGCATGTACCTTTGTTAAACTATGAGTGTTGTAATATGTTTGTAAAAATGTAAATAGTTTGTGAAATATGTATATAGTATTGTAAATAAATTGTATAAACAGGACTTCAATCTTTGTTGTTGTTTAAATCTGGCGCCATGAAAAACGATGCGGCCCACTGCATATACTACATAGGGAAACCGGTTTGAAACCAAAACTGGTTTGTCAAACTTTTCATTTGTTTTAACCAACTGGGTTTCAACTAAAACAAGTTTCTGTATTTGTCTATAACAAATCTTAAACTGGTTAATCAAACTGACCGAACTACCTCCAGGTGTGGTTTGTCTGGTTTGGTTTATCCGAAAAATCGTACACTAGTTAAACAAAATGGTGGACTGATTTTATGGCGGGTGACCGTGTCACTCAAATGTGGGGCCATGTCTTATCAAAGCGCTGTTAGCGCTATAGGCCCGGGGCTGCAGATAGCTGAATTGTGGATTTGCTTGCCCTGTGTAGATCTAGTCACATTATCATATTAACTACCGTATTTCTATATCATGTTACCAGTATTTTTTCCATTAGTTGTTTTGTGCAGACTATACAAGTCGGTATATCTTGTGCATCAGTGATGACCCTAACCCTGGTTTATATGTTCGTGATTATATTAACTTTATAAGAACATTCACAATCTGTCTGTTACTGTATTTAGAAATCACTACTGACCAGAAAGTTGGCAATTTGAAGAAACAAAAATTATGACAAGCAGTCAAATAGATTAAGTATCCGGTATGGCTAATATAGTTTCAACGTTTAAGCTGGGACTAATATATATATGTATATATTGTTCCCAGGTTTAAGTTTCCGTTTGATATTTCCATTTATCAAGGTTTAATAGTGAGAATTGCATGCATGCTAATCGGACATGTTTATTTCTAATGCGACCTAGACATACTTCGGATTACACCAGTCACCATCACCACGAGGACAATAAATATTGGTATTTGCCTTTAACCCTGCGGTACAAACAAACATACACATATAACGTTAGATAACACCGTGCTCGAATCGCAATGAAAACAAGACCCATACCCAACTTTCGCGTCACTGTGGTCCGACCAACTTCCTATAGAAATATAGAAGGAAACTATCTTAACATCGCAATAAATAAAAATCTCTTAAATGTATATTATATCCAAACAGATGGTCGGTGTCATTTGAAAATTAGGCAATGAGTTTGCCAATCTTTGATCGTTGCGTGCACATATGATGCATGTTTTTGTCACTAATTGTTATAAGGCATATCATGTTCCTGAAAGAGATATTTGAATTTGAAACATAACTACTTAGATGTTATTCAGATAGCTTATACAAAAATACCTTAACTTTAACAATAACGACATAATTTAGTTGTATGCGCGTTAAATTATCCATGAACTGGAGATTTACAGTTTCCTTATGTAATGTTACACTACTTGAAACATGAACATGCATGTATATATATTTTGCGCACTTAACTACAACGAATGGTATAGAGAGTAGTAAATGTATGTTATTGTAAATCACAAACCTACAGGTCAAATGTATGTCTGCTTAATCGGAACCTGGCTATAAAATCGTCCACATTGTAACGTTGCAAAACAGAAGTTACATATTTCTCAACTCTGACTTTCTTATCGAGCACCAATCTGTCTGCAATCAAAATTCTGCTAGCGGTTAAAACTGAAGTAAATGGAATTAGATTTTGATGCGACTGTGTCAACTAAATCGTTAAGGTCTTCTGACACTGTAAGTTCTCATTCAATCAAAATCATGTGGGTCATTTTTATTCGACTAAACCATCTGTTTTTGTTTACAAACCAATCTTAACAGTTCATTTATGTCACAGTAAAGAATTTCGTTTCTAACGTAGAGTTAGTATAATGAGATAGTTTAGACTGTCGATGATTATGGTGTGTACAACACGTGGCTCATCATTCGTAGATATACAGTCCAACCTTTACACAGCGATACGTGCTCGCTTCAACAAAGTCATCAATTATTCCAGCAGTCATATTTTAACTTCTCTTACAACAACAATCTCTCATCAACTGTTACAGTCAACAGTAACTTCTCCCTACACGATGTTGCTCTAGAGAGTTTGCATTGTACGATGATTCTGTGGCAATAAAGATTGAAAACAGTTAAAACAACAAACTCGACTTGAATGAAGCAAAGTGAAGTACGATATCAATATAAGTAAGAACAAGCTTACGTTGAGTCTGCAGGTGTTGTTGTTGTTGTCGTCGGTGTGAGGTTATCCATTGTAGCTTATATGTATGTATAATATTGTATTACAATATCAAAATGAATCACGAAGTGTAGTGATATAACGAACGTAAATTCACTGTGCAAATGAACCACAAAGTTCAGTAATAAAGCGTCACAGTTTCACTGCAAGATCTTGTCCTTTACATATTCGAAAAGTTATCAGTCAATTATCTTATTTATATTTGTGTGTGTAATCCAACTTTATTTCTTGATACCGGAATAGAAATTCTATACCGCCCCCTGTGGGCACTAACGCCGTCATCGTCACGTGGGTACCTGGCATTTGTGAACACTGTATCTATTGAAATTTGCCGATGATCGCCAGGGGCGTACCTGGACAATGTTGAGGTGTACGCCAAGTGTGAGCATCGTAGGTGCAAAACGAGCAACAATGCTGCTAGTGGGGGTAGGTTTGGTACTGATCGAATCTCAAATAATCGAAATAGTTAGTTTGTTTAGTATAAGTGCTGACAGCTAAGTTCATTTATACACGTTTATTTTTCTCTTTGTAACTATATTTAACATATATGGGGTTTTACATTACTCTTATATTATAAGAACATTTTATCATTCAATAAATTAGTTTAGTATTTGCATGTTTACTTTGTGTATTTGTATTTTACTGAGTTTAGTAACTATATACAGATAAGTACTACTATGGATGTTAAAAAATATTTGATCTATAACTTGGGCAAAATAGAAAGACAAAATTTACATATGTAAAGAAGTCAAACTATCCGATTATAATCGATTATTGTAGCTGATAATCGATTATCGCCGATGTCGGATGTCTAGCGACGATTTTTCGATTATTTTAGATAATCACGCCATCACTACAAATGGTGCGTTTTCATGCTATTTTTCAGTGTTAATATGGCATTTTCTTTGTCAGTAACATACTACAGTAAAACTTCGAAACCTCGAACAGCCGTCGGACCTAGCAATTAGTTCGAGCCATCTATTGTTCGAGGCATCTACGGTACACGCGCGTATATGTCCTAACTGACAGTCAAAGCGCAGAAATGGGCCCATTATGTACACAAATCACCATTCAAATATTTTACCCTAGATCATTATTTTCCTCTACGAAACATCTTTTGAAATACAGCTATGGTGCATAGTTTTCAGATATTGCGTTTTGAAAATACATCGTACTAAGTGCATATCGTGTCAGGTTTTATGGACGGTATAACGTCGCAAAACACCCATACTTAATTTCAGCTATGTTTGAAATATGAATATGTTGAATGATTCATTGAAATACTTGCTTGAGAATGATATATCCACCTTATGCAGTGAAATTATCAAAATATCAATAAAAGATTAAGAAATAAAATATCTAATAAATTTTCTGCACAGTGTAATTTTGCTGTCATTTCTACATCTACTGAAGAATGAACTGTAGGTCAAAATCTTAAGTTAATTATATTCAATGCTTTCATACAGTTTTAATTAAACGAGAGGCGTCTATAGCGGTGCATGTTCTGAAGAATCGAATTTTCTACAATGTCTATAACGACTAAGCAAATAATAATGATAATTTCCAATATTTAACAAAGCATGTATTTTGCATATCGCATTGCAAAATTAATCTTCCTTTTATGAAAGGAGCATAAATATGTTAGTCTCTTATAACGTATGATTTTGGGCTATAAATAGAATTTTACATAAAGTTTACATAAATTTTGTAAAATATTGTAGCTTAAATTACTCTGCAAAGTCGAATAATAGAATGCATTCAGACATTATATATTACATCGCGATAACGCAAACAACCTCCAGCGAACTTATTCAAATTACTGAAAGAATGTCTTGCCTACTGACATTCAATGGAGGAATCCTCTCCGGTCGGGAATCTCCTCTAATCCGGACTTTATAGTTTGTCCGAGGGGTGTTCGGATTAGGGAGTTTCCAATGTACATGTACAACTGGCAAGTAATTATCACGAAGTGCGAATAACATGTGTCGCCAACCTACCCGTCAATAAACAATAGAATATTAAGCGGTCAATGAAAGGTGTGAATTGTTGTATTGTTCGACCTATCTATGGTGAACAATGAATGAAATGATAGCTAGGGACCCCAAATCCTGTTCGAGTGTTCGACCTATCTCTGTTCGAGTGATCTACTGTTAGATAATATGAAATAAGAAGGGGTTTCGCCGGGACTTAAAAACGTGTTCGAGGTATCTACTGTGTTCGAGCCAAAACTGTTCGAGGTTTCGAAGTTTTACTGTACTTACATGTTTACATGGTCAAACAACTGATATATTCGGGCTAATTTACCCATAACCCAATCCCCACAGCCTTCAGTTTTTATTGCATTTTTGGAACTTTTATTGTTTCACTTTTTCTGACGAATTGTACACGTTGGCGTACGTGCGTATGCCCGGATACGCACCTGATCCCTCACGTATTGTGTACGAATACACACATGCGTTAGGTAAACCGGCATTTATCTGACTCGTAAACACAGATATAAATAAGATATCGTCAAAAGCTTCGTCTTTGTCATTTTCAAGGAACGCACTGGGGTATATACACATTTATCCTGCTCTCGCGCGATATGATTTAAAGGAAAAAGCTGTTTTTGTTCGATTGATTAAATTTCGGAAGATATTCCACTTCACTGAGTACTAGAAATGTATCCATATCACAATTTATATGTATACATTGGTCCCAGATATGACACAGATCTATGTTCCCACTTCACACATTTGTCACAAAAGCAAGGCCATTATTCTGCCCATAGTTGATGATGTACATCAAAACTGACCAGAGTAATTTGTATGTTACACAATTTAAACAAGAAATATCTCGATAAAAGATGGTCGGCTCAATTTGAAGGTTAAGATTTGTTGTGCAACATAAAACATGCCGAGATGTTACGATTGCTGGTCACTCCAGATCCAAAATGGATTTCGATAAATTCACCGAAATTCAGTGGCTTTCGTTAAGGTAACGTATCATTTATTGAAAAGTTCACCAATTCGCGTCTCAAGGTTACACACGTTGTTCGGGTTGAAGAGAAAATTCCTTGACGGTTAACATAATATTTGATGGGTTTACACAACACTGATATGCAAATAGCAAAACCATGTTAGAACGGCTGCGCCGAATCAAGATATTGTGTAAAAACCGTTTTTTCTATTTTTAGTAACAGTGACCCTGATCTTGAACGCAGGTGCAAATCTTCACATGCAGACTTAAACCTTTGTGTAGGTTTTATAGTTGTAACTCAAAATATTTGTTTTATATAAGTGTTATATTAAATTCCGTGCTATATATGCCTGATTTTAGTTTTAGAAGGGCCATAACTCATAACACCAGATGCACAACTGCACATGCTGGTTAACATTCCTCTAGGTTGCATGACTCGGGTTCATATATAACTGTCTCGATAGTGGTAACACAAACGTCCATGCTTTATATGAAATTATTAAGTAAGTCAAGGACCATATCTCTAGTCTTACTGGAAGCAGCCACCAACTTCACGCAAAGTTCACAATTTCTTATGTTGGTTAACATTCCTGTAAAGTAACATGACTCTGGCTCATATACTTCTGGAGATATGCGCGACACAAGATTGCATGTTCTTTATAACATATATTCACAATGCCAAGAGCCATACCTCAGCACTTACAAGGTACAGCTAAGGTTTTGTGTCTCTGGCTCATATGCTTCAGGAGATATGCGTGACACAAGATAGCATGGTGAATTGGCTAATATTTTACTAAGTCAAGGGCCATTACTTTGCACACATAAGGCGAGGCGAAACATAACATGTACACAACTTCACAATCATGCTGGTTAACATTCCTGTTAGGTCTTGTGGTTGGCTGATATATTTTTGGAGATATACACACACTTTTTATGATGGACAGAAGGACACGCAGATGAATGGACGAAGGGAAATCTATATGCTCCCCTTTCAGAACAGGGGCATAGAAATAAGAAATAATAAAAATGTTTATCCATGATAGAAGTGATAAAAAAACAACATGAGAAACAATTGACCACAAGAAGGAAGTATTGGGAACAAACCACTATACTTGTTGCAGCTGGAATGTGACAGACATGATAACGCATACATTATTGTCGCCGCACTGAAGTGTGGCGTACTGTCTGGAATGGGATATTTTTTTGTACGTGGAGGTGGAGGGGCACGTGACTTAATTTTTTTCCAAGATTATTCGATTCAAGATAATTTTACCCACTGACAATAAAGTTTTACAGAAAAAGTGTTCGTAATATTTAGTTTTTTTTTTTTTTTTTAAATCTTTTAATTTATTCCCTCATGTGGTGCACGATTTCAAATGGTCAAGGTCTATTTTGTATTTTCCAGAAATGAGAAGATTGCTTTGCTTGTACAGTTAAGATGATTTTCAGAAAACATTCATATTAACACTTTAAAGGTTGAAATAAATGTAGAGGAAAGTTATTTTTAGATTTTCCAGAAATGAGATGACATATACGTTTGACTTGCCTTACACAGTTGATTTCCCAAAACGAATCTATGTCTGATACATTTAGAGTGTCATGATAGTCTGAGATAATTATTTAGAAACTTAATGAGAATTTTTGTAAAAGATTCAAAGAATGTAATTTTAAATATTATTATTTTTGTGAACAAAGACCTTGCTATATACAGAGAAGTTGGAACTGGGTCTGTAAACAGATTAATATTTTTTGTTTACGTGTTTGATACTACTAAAATGGATTGTAATGCTTTAGTTACATGTTTTTTGTACAAAAGAATGCAAATAACAAACTATCATTCTACATTTCCTTTGCTCTTGTTCAATTCTTTTAGCGGCGACCTTTGATGCTTTGCATCAATGATTTTCTTGTATAATTTATAACAAATAAAGGACAAGTGTTGTGGGATTTTAAGTCTACAATAAGGAAAAAAGAACGAGGAAACAAGTCTTTGTCATGGACAAGAATACATCATGTACAATTACATAACAAGTTTGAAGTAAACTTAAGTAAGCAGTAATTTGATTGTAAGAACAAGGCATTTCCCATGATGCACTACTTATGAAGTCATCTGATAGCTAACTGATAACATTAACTCACATTAAAGAACTCATAACAACGCTTCAAAGACAGCACAATGCATTCTGCAATTAAAAGCTGTAAATTCAAATTTCAAAAAGCATGATGTAATTTTGGCAACAGTTGTCTTTCATAGTGATGTCACGGTGTACTTCGCCCTACATGCAAAATACTTCTTTCTATTTAACAGTTTTACAATTTCATATCCATAATTGAACAAAATTGTTTTCAAATATTGCAGTTCAATGCATTCAGTTCATGGTAAGCTTCTGTGTTAAATTGTCATATATTCCCCAACAAATAACTATATTTCACAAAAACATTTTCAACTTTATAGTACATGTTTTATTCATCTTACAAAAGAGTTTGCATTCAAACCGACATGGATGGCGAAGTTTTAATTTATCGTGAAGGTTTCTGTTCATAACTGATTTGGGAGGCGCAGTGGCCGAGGGGTAGAGCGCCTGACTCCTGATCCGAAGGTCGTGAGTTCGAGCCCTGTGTTGAGCGGGATTTGATCACGAACTTCAAAATCCCTCAATTTGGCGCGAGTACTGGGTGGTGGCCAGGAAGCAGTCATCGAAAGTGACTAGAATAAGTTGTAAGAACTTGTTTCACAATCGATGTAAAATAAATAAGTTTAAATAAGTGCGAGAGTTGACTGTAGTCACATTAATATGACATTATTTTCTCCCTCGCTTCGTTCGTCCGAAAATAAATGTTTTCTTTCTTATACTCCATTTTCTACCCAACAAACAACTCAACACAACATATGTTTACAGGTGGCGGTTTACTACTTTTAATTATTTATTTTTTGCCGTAATTCTACCCCTTCGCATGTCTGATGTACGTCGGTTTGTATTTGTTTTAGTCTATTGTATCTATCGATGTGGTATAATTCTCGCTTTTTTATGGCTTATCTTTATGAATGAATTTGGATCAATATTACTACCCTTTACTATGATCCCGTATTTACTATGATCCCGTTTTTCACGCACATTTGTAAGTATTCGACAACCATGTTTGAAGGTGCGGATCTAGCATGGGGTGCGAATTTATACATGTGGAAAACAAATTATACACTGTACTAATATAACAAGACTTCTACTTGTTAGATTTCAATGATCAAATATCTAATACTGTTTATGTTCTTGTTTGTATTTTTAATACTCATACATTCCCGTTGAATGGAGAAACACAGAAAACACTGTTTAAACACGAGCCTTGAACAAAAATGTTGTAGGTTTTTCTTACTCTACGTAATCAACAGCGAACTCACGGAACGATCCGGTGAACGTATTGACTTTGGCTGCCCAAATTGAACAAGACTTCCACTTTGGAATGTCTAAAGTGCCCTCTGCCACACATTTAATCATGTGATTAATAACTTTCTGAATCAAAGAAATTGAGGGTACCAACTAATTGTTTTTCCCGACCAATCGAATGCGAAGGCGTCTACGCCGGAAGTGCCTGGACACCAAAACTCTGAATTAAATGTGCCTACTTCTTTATTTTGACAGTCCGCAAATATATCGACATCAAACGGACCCCATTTGTCGTTAAAGTATTTAAATATGTTTGGCAATACACGTCAGTCATCAAAATCTAAAGTCTTGCTGTAAGCGTCTGCTTCTTTGTTATTGTCTCTCGGGACCCAAAAGGCTTCTAATATTATTTTGTGACTTACGCATATATCGAAAATTCTTCTAGCAATTTACTGTAGGACTATTTTGGTGCTACCTTGACTGCAAATTCTGAAAACGTTTGGTTAGCTGTGTAGACTTTAACCAATTTTCCGGTCATATTTTTAAAACCTATAAGTACAAACCTCGATGAATGAACGAAACACTGCCTTCTGTAAATGCTTCCCTTTTAATGACATGAACTAAAACCGATTAGCTAGATAGTCGAAATTTCCTTCGACGCGAAAGGCTATACACTGCTTACACATTTTATTGGTTTAACACTGGAAATTACCCATCTATTATAAACTCAGTCGTCACGTGATCGTGTCGACCAATGACATTTAGTATCAGGAACGAACGGTGATTTCGTAAGGTCAAATATCAAAATATACTGGGTAATACAGCAGCGGGTGAATGTAACGGTAGAGGAATCAAAGCGTTGTGTGGAGCGTATACATGTAGTCATACATGTACGCTTTGAATTTAAAATTGCTTGTAAGTGAACCAGTCCCTTTTTCCATTTCCGAGCGAGACAGTGCAATGCTTCTACAATCTCTGCATGAGAAGTCTTTACGGGTCACAAGAAACTTCGACTGCCCCAGTCTTTCTGCGCTTTCAGCGCTTTGATTAATATTGTCTTTAACTGTAACATATTTGACATTTTTAAACTCACAAGAAGTCAACACGTTGAAACAATTGTACTTAACTTTACGTTCCCATGTTGATGACGTCTGGTTGTTCTGTTGCCTGCCTGAATTCTAGCTCGTCTAAAATGATATCTCTCTGTTTGTCTAATGCTCTCTCTATTTGCGTGGCAAAGTCGTTTTGTGTCTCCCCGTTGTTGCTTCCGTTGAACTCCGAAGGCATCCCATTTGTAACTCTGTTTTCCTTCCCGCTGATAAATAAATTATCTTCTTCGTTCATTGAATTGGTTGTAATTTGCCGAACAATTATTTAAACACGTCTTCTCGCTTTGTGTCGAATGATCAAAACCCCGCGCTTATTCACGTATATTTCGTGCCTTACTTGAATCCCAGTATCATTAAACCCAGTAAAGAACCATAAAGTACCGAAAAGAAAACGACATGACATACTAATTGAACACATCCTTTATTACGAATTATAACATAACATACAGTGTAGAGTGGTAATAACACCCATGAATTATTTTCGATATTTGTGGCAGTGTCTGAGATTTTTGGCCCAAATGACATATATGGGCGAAATTGTGTTATTAACATATCTGAATGCATGGATATATGTAGAAGACATTTTTTCAGGGAATTGCAGCACTTTTTATATGGTCACCAAGACTACAAAGGTTTGAGTTTCAGAAATTTAATACATCAAATATGTTATCAGATACAGTAAATATTTCACAAAAACAAGTTTACTATTATTTTTTTTATGAATAAATGAACAAAACATGCAATGAGAATTTCCCCAATATATTGCAGAAAAAAAATCGTTGCCATGGTAACCCAATTATTTAAACATTAAAATTTATTTAAACTGACATCATAGATTTTTTTTCAAAGGTCATATTTTCTGGAAATCTTTTTTACTTATAAACCCCTAAAATATATATAAATATTCTTATACAATGTCTTAATATAGATATTTTAACTTCTTACAAGTGGTATCAAAACAGTTGAAAATAGAATGTCCTTTTTTAGTTTACAATACAGGCAACAGTTTTACCAAATTTCTAACTGTTTGTAACTGAACGTACCAGACGTATATTATGTAAAGTTAGAAACTTAAAGATGTTATACCTTGGCAATACCATGATGAGCACAAACAAAGGTTACTACGGCAACCAATTACAAAAATAGTACCTTCAATATGGACACATTCATCAAAGAAATACTTTGCGACATCTTTATCAACAAAAATTAAAACTATTACATTTCAGTAAAATATACATAAAGGTAAACTCTTTATTAATTTACCTTACAACAATGTAAGGGTGTTACAGTAACATTAACTCATCAAGTATTTTGTTTCAGTTTATTCAATGCAATGCATCACCCCCCTGTTTATCCTCTTTACTTCTCCTAGATATCCCTTATGGTCGGCCAGGCCATTCCTTGCACCCCTGTTCCCTTAACTATGTACCCTTGTGCCTCCTCAAATGCCTTTTGTTTTATGGATTGTTGTTTTCCGGTATGTCTGTGTGGAGAGGCACTGTCTTATGTATGTGGCGTTCCCTTTGGCAACTTATTCTCTCTCTTTTACAAATTGTAGTAAATGAAACTAAATTGTGCTATTGTAACACAGTTCAACACTTTTTTTAACTTCTGATCTAGGAACAGTAGGCAATGGACATGCTTTAGCACAGTTTATAAATAGTGGTCCAATGTCATCATACAGGTATCACTGTCTCACTGAATCTAGTCCAGGGTTTATAATACAACCCTGAAAGTCATGAAGGGAGGTACTTTGCTTCAAGACATTGAAAGACTCTTCCTCAGAGAACATGTACTGTTTCATGTACACCTTACCTTGTGATGAAGATGTCATTCTGAAAATAGAATACTGTTACACAAGGATATCGGTGGAACCGATGGATGCTCCCCGAAGTATGGTTATAACATCGAACAAGACTCTATTTGGAAAATCTCACTTTGTTGATGGTTACAATCTGAATGTTATATGCAGCACTGGAAATCCCAAGAAAATAGGTATACAAGAATGTACAATGAAATTGAGATAGTGAACAATTTAATTACATGTTGGGCTAGGATAATCCTTCTAACTGAAAAAAACACTGAAAAAAAGGAATATTGCTACATATTAGAAGCCTTTATTCACAATGAATTCAAGTGCCCATGGCAATGCAATGCGTACCTCTACAACAAAGACTGTAGGTTGATACACATCCATATCAGCTGATGATCAAATAAGTATGGTGTTGACAGATGGACCAGTGATTGAATGTCCTTTTTGTTCAATACTTGTTATGCCCATGATTCATCATTACAAGTTACATTGTATATAATAACCACATACATTTTGTTACATCAAGAAATAATACATTTTTTTAATTACTGGTATGTACATCATTCTTATAGAAAACACATATGAACATAGGCAACACATTTTACATTATGCATGTTAACATGAATATAGGAATAAGTGGTGAGAGAAAAAATGTACATCAAACACCATTTAATTTATAATGACTGAGGTAATGTAGTACAGACTAAAATAAAAATAAAAACAAACGTCAAAAGAACCCCCCCCCCCGAAAACAACAAACATGATTTCAATACTTTGGGATAAAAGTGCATTTTAGTTTTTTAAATGATTTTTCTCTCAATTCAAAGCTCTTAAAAAAATGAACTGATAAGTTGTTTACTACCTTTTCATTACTGGATTGTAGCAATTCTCTAAACTTTAGTACGTTTGGGTTTTGTCTATAATGAAGAGGGATATACTTGTTTCTATAGCTATTATAAATTTTACATTCGAATAAAAAATGAAACTCATCTTATTAACAATTGTAGAAGTGACATTTCCTTTCATTTCCTAGTGTTGTGTTGGGTTAGTCCAACGACCAACTTCAATCTGTAATCTATGGGATGATACTCTAAATCTTGTTAATACTTTTCTATATTTATTTACCTGCGCTATGTCTAAATAAGGTTGAAATTTGAAGTTTGAAAATAATTTGTATGTATTTGCTCTGCTTGATGATTCAATATCACTATTCCAATCCTGTAAATATTGATCAGTTAATTTCTGTCTAACCATAGATAAAAATAATTTGTTATTTCCAACTGTTTGAAAATACCATGCATCACTAAACCCAAGTTTGGTTAGTATACATTTAACATTTCTGACCCAATATATCTTATTTGGGTACAATTCAAGATCACATAACATCATATCATAAACAAGTCTAACATATTTAGTATCTTCAGTTGTCAAAATTCTTATCCAATATCTAATTGTATTAAGCACCATATTGTTTTTTGCAGGCATTTTTCCTGTCTCACCATACACAAAAGTATTTTGAGTCTGCTTTTTTAATACCCAATAGTTGTTGGTAATATTTTAAAAATACTCTTTCAATTTCACTAGTATTATAGCATCCCCAAATTTCACTACCATAGCTTAGAACAGGTTTATTAATTTATCATACAAGTTAAGTTGATGACTAATTGATAAGTCTAAACAATCATTAATGTAGGATTTCATCTTAAAAATTGCTTTTATTGCTAGACCGGTCAGTGCTTCAAAGGTATATTTGAATGAACCACCTAGCTGTTGAAAATACTATACCAAGATATGTAAACTTGTTAACAATCTCAATTTGTAGTCCTTTATAAGTAAAGTTTGTATTTGTTTCAGATTACCTCCCTTTTTAAAAATCATAGTTTTTGTTTTGTTACTATTAACTGACAGTTTCCATCTATCACAGTAATTTTCTAGTATATCTAAACCATTTTGTAAGCCTTCTTGAGACTCTGCGAATAAAACAATATCATCTGCATATAAAATCAAATATAACTTCAGCATATACCTATATCAATACCATCATATCCTTTTTGAGTGAAAGTTTCTTCTATATCATTGAGATAGATTGCAAACAAGAGAGGGGATAAACTTTCTCCTTGTCTAACCCCTAAATTACAGATAAAATCATCACTCAGTGTATTATTACATTTAACTCTAGATTTCACATGAGTATACATTGAATATATAATGTTAAAAGTCTTTCCTCTAATACCTGTTTTCAATAACTTATACCATAGTATATCTCTTACAACAAAGTCAAAAGCTTTTGAAAAGTCAATAAATGCTACATAAAGTTTCTTGTTTCTTATCAACATATGATTCCTGACATTGTATAAAATATATTTATTGTCAATTGTAGACAATTTTTTTCTAAAACCTGCTTGTGCCTCTATATAAACAATATACAAACCCATCCAAGCATTTAGTCTATTGTTCAATTTTTTTGTAAAAAGATAACCAAGAGTACTTATCTCTGGAAAATGACCCATATCAAATAATGTATTAAATAGTTGGTGTAAATTAATATAAATTTGTTCTGAACCATATTCAAAAAATTCATTTAAAACAAAATCTGGCCCTGCTGACTTGTGTAATTCTTTGCAGGCTTTTTTATATCAGATATTCGAATTTCTTGATTAAGTTCATCAAACATAATATTGAGCTCATTTTTTAAGTATCTGTCATTAAACTGGATAATATCTTTATCAGGTTGAAAGAAAGATGAATCTGGATCATTTATTGCTTTAAAGTAAGATTCAAAATTGGATAGTGTTGGAGATTTTGCACTACCACTGCTATTTGTACTTAGGGTTTTCAATAATTTCCAATACTCTTTTGCATTTTTGTATCTTAAACTTTCCAATTTCTTAGTTTGTTGTTTACGATACTCTACTTTCTTATTTGCAGTAATCGATTTATACTTTGATCTAGCCTGTACCATATTTCTTCTATTAACATCACTCTTATCAAACCTATAGCTATTTAATGCCCTGTGAACATTTTTTGCCTTCAATACAGTCGTTATCATACCATTTGTGTTTGTTTTTATTATTGTTATTGTATCTAGGTAATTGCTCACTTTTCTGATCAGGCACTCTGACAGTTTTTTTTAAATAATGGTGAACAAATACCATTTACAATATTATAGAACTGATCTAAATTTGAATTGACATCTTCAACAGTGTTTATACCTGACAATAAATGAGTCAAGTTCTCTAAAGAACTTGTTATTGTATGATCATTACAAGCAATGCCAATCAGAGCTTAATTAGGTGTGCCATGCTTCCATAAGACTGTTATCCACAGTATGGTCCTGTCAATATTCTCCACAGTCCATATCATGAATTACAAACAAATGTTATTTTAAGTATTAAGTGAGCAGTTTTTCTAGCTACATACTTAACTTTAAACATAACACATTAGTACACTGATTTTTCAAATGAAGTATAAATTTACAAGTTTCTAGTTACTGCGTTTTCAGTAAATGCACATGGAAAGGGGGCAGGAAATTATTAACTATATTTCTTAAACAACTATTTTATCCATAGTAAAAGTTGCTGAAAGGAGGACATGAAACAGACCAGGCTGCGTTTCATCAAAAATCCTAGGAGCGAAAAGTTAGGTACGAAAACTATCGCACTTAGGAGCGTTCCTAAGTGCGTTTCATTAAACTACAAGAAAATCATTGATGCAAAGCATCAAAGGTCGCCGCTAAAGAATTGAATGATATTTTGTTATTTACATTCTTTTGTACAAAAAACATGTAACTAAAGCATTACACTCCATTTTAGTAGTACCAAACACGTAAACAAATTTTTTTAATCTGTTTACAGACCCAGTTGCAGGTTAAACAAAATCAATTTATATACAGCGCAGAATAAATACGTATATTGTCATAAAGTGCACTATATTGTGAATGTATAGTCATGTTATGTTCATCTCATAACTTTTTACAGGATGAGTGTAGTAAGTGTTGGAGGGTAGCGGTCTGGGAAGGACGCGCACAAGAAGTGGCAGACACTGACAAGCGCCACTAAAAAGAAAGAAGTCACAAGAAAGACGGAGCAGAGAAGGACTGGAGATGGCGCGCTTCCTTCCCAGTGTGTTCTTAACACAGTCGAAGAGGGGGTACAGATGTTTTAATCTATAATTGACATTATATAGTTGCACCAGAATGAGTCGCTTTACATTCACTCAAATGTATAAGTTGTAAATGTATAAAAATGGCAAGCTAAGTAACTGATAACAGTTATGCCTACCAAAATAGCATTTGACATATCCGAACGCATTTATTCCACAAATCATTTCCACAAATATTCAATTAGCATAATGTTCTTTATTATAGATTCAACTGGAATGACATGTGTGAATTATTCGCGGACTGTTTACAAATGAATATTTACGAGTTTCTGAGGCTGGCAGTTCTGCTAATAAGAAAGACAAACAGAAAGGTATTGGTCAATACACTAATTTCAACGAGGCGAAGGGCATAGTACTAGAATAACAATGAGTGCGGAATTATAGCTTGGGCAAACAAAATATAATCTATTAAGCATTACTATTAATATGTCCAAGCAACACATGCATAGTAATGCATAAAACCACATTTTTCACTGACATGAGAGACTAATATAGCCAGCTTATCAAAATTAAATTATATAAGAACAAATAAGCAAATACTCCTTACTAATTATAGGAAAATAGAGGCCTGAGTTGTAACATGGGTTTCTGTATGCTACAGTATGTAATTATTTGATTTGTTACTGAAATAAATCACCAATACCCAAACGCTAGTATACCTCTTATAACAATTGAGAAAAGTTATACAGATATTAACTCAAAGTCAACAATGAATGGAAGCAACAATTCAATGCCATAGACTGTCATATTACACTATTTATAGTGTTATTAGTGTATGATTTTCTTTCAAATATAATTACTGTTATTGATGTTATATTTCAGATAAAAGGGATTCCTTTCAAGAGCAATTGCTAGATATTGAAAGAGAAAAATTGGCTGAACAGAAGAAGCAAACAATTGCTCTTCAAAGTATGGTGGCATATTACTGCCACCAGTTAGCATGATAGCGTTCGCGAATTAATTCGTGTTAACCACTTAATTATTACGATAATTATCTAGCTATCTAGTTAATATTCGTGATCAATGTTCGGTAAGATAAATATCATGCAACTAGAAACAGGCTTGAAAGTGCCCAGAACTGCCACCTCTTACCTTTTTATGATGTATTACACTAGATTTAAGTGGTAACACGAATCTTATCTAGTTGTCCACTTATGATGTTACTTAGTAACTCAAATTCGCGAATTTCACTTAAGATTCGTGTTACCACTTATTTATAAATGTGTTTTTGACTTTTACATGTAAGTGGTAACGGTGTAATACATCATAAAAATGTAAGTGGTGGCAGTTCTGGGCACTTTCAAGCCTGTTTCTAGTTGTATGATATTTATCTTACCGAAATTTTATCACGAATATTAACTAGATAGCTAGATAATTATCGTAATAATTAAGTGCTTAACATGAATTAATTCGCGAACGCTATCATGCTAACTGGTGGCAGTAATATGCCACCATATCAAAGGATCCAGGAAATCTTATAGCAACATATTTATGAGAAAATAATTATCAAATTTACTGTTAAATATAGTAAAGGGTATTCTTTAAAGAATTTATGACATATATTGAATGTTGCATAATGTTGTTTGCCATGAATTTTGATAATGTTACTTGAACTTAAATGTCCTGAGTGTACTAAAGCTATATATTAGTTGTATCAAAGTTAAATTTAATGACACTTGATGAAACTTGACAATGACACACCCACACCCACACCCACACCCACACCCACACCCACACCCACACCCACACCCACACCCACACCCACACCCACACCCACACCCACACCCACACCCACACCCACACCCACACCCACACCCACACCCACACCCACACCCACACCCACACCCACACCCACACCCACACCCACACCCACACCCACACCCACACCCACACCCACACCCACACCCACACCCACACCCACACCCACACCCACACCCACACCCACACCCACACCCACACCCACACCCACACCCACACCCACACCCACACCCACACCCACACCCACACCCACACCCACACCCACACCCACACCCACACCCACACCCACACCCACACCCACACCCACACACCCACACCCACACCCACACCCACACCCCCACACACACACACACACACACACACACACACACACACACACACACACACACACACACACACACACACACACACACACACACACACACACACACACACACACACACACACACACACACACACACACACACACACACACACATCCAAGATATTGTCATATTTATACCTGTACACTTATAAGTATTGTTATGTGTATTGGTGCAGACAAGCCAAAAGATTGTTTGAAAACTAGAACAACTTTTAATTATTTACACCTTAGTGGTCAATATAAGGCTCTTGGCTTTAAAATACATTGTGTACACTGTGGTCACTGACCACTGGTCAGTCAATCAAATTAGTATTGCATCTGTTGAGATAATTATTTCACAACGATTTATCCAGATGTCTTCACATACTGTCAAATAATATAGTTACCGGTACTTTATTTGCAGATTATCTCTCAACATTTAATAATGGGTTAAACTGTTAAATAAATTGGTTAACATTAAATACAAATTACCTCATATGGATGGGGATTAATGTTCCATCTATGGCCCCCACACAATATGGCATACCAGCTATATCATGAAAATCCTGTTTCATTTGTCTTCGTTGTTCCATAGGATATCTTAGAATTATATTAATGTTAACAGTGTAATTGCACCTCAATTTGTTTGCAATGATCATATACTTATTTTCAGATGTTAGTATTGTTAATTCCAAGAGCAGCAGCATTGCTTTGCCCAAGTCAACATGTTTACATGAACTTTATATATTATTTTTTTCTTAAAAACATGTGAACAATAAAAGATAACAATCAAACATTAATTGTACAATACACATTTATACATAATGCTCTTCTTCAGCTATTTATTCAGGTATTATTTTTCAATGATCATGAACTTGCATAAATGTAGAAAAGACACACATGCATTGTTCTATATTATTGGTATGTTTGCATATCAAAGACAGACCAAGAGGTTGGACCAGTAATAGGGCGAGGAATGACATTCTTGCCGACGAAAATGTTCTTTATTTCGCTTTATTTGACATAATTTACGCTAAATGAGACATTGAACTCTTCACTTCTTCGAAGACATTTCGCCGTAACTGAATAAATCTTGGTTTAAACTGTTGAATGTGACAATTTCTGACATGAAAACATACTGATGTAATAAAACAATACATCATTCGCGGTTCAAATAAGCATGACTTTAGAACATACTCTACGGTTTGTCAAATCCCTACTATCGTTTTGAATTCTAATATTTGCTACTTTAGGTTTAGAAACACGTCCATATCAAACCAACAGAATATGTTTTTCAATAAAATTGTGGTTGTAAACTATGCGTGCCCTGATGTCACCTGAGAAGAGATAATAGTAATGTTGATTTAAACTAGAGATATTTAGAGAACAATGTCATATATAAATATACAAATTGGAATACAAAACGTGTAAGCAATGCTATGTGAATGTCTCTGCTTGAGGCGCAGTGGTTTAAGTAATTCGATCACGACTTAATCCCATGTCGATGGGATTCGCCGCGCTGAATCATTCTGACGACGCACCCTCTGTCAATTCATGTCGTTCACCACACAATTAAATTGATGGAAAGCGTTTATGATTTTCTCATAAAATTTATTAGTTCTACACACACATTTATGCTGTTATTATTATAGATATACAGTAAAACCTCACTTAAAGACCACCTCAATAATAAGACCACCTCGAAATTTGGAACACAACTTTCAAGTCCACTTTCAATGTTTTGCTCTTTAATCAACCTCAATATTAAGACCACCTCAATAAGAAGACCATTTTTCTGAAGTGTCCCAAGGGTAGTCTTCTTATTGGGGTTTTACTGTAGTAACAAAAACATGAAATGCAAGTGCTGAGCTCGGAACTGAAGTAGATCTACACATTATTGTGCAACATATTTTCTTCGCGCCATCAGTAAATAGTTTGATTTATTCCAACAGACAATTCCAAACGTTTATAAAGTATGGACACCTTTGTTAGATGACTGTCAGTTAAATTATGATGGTAAATCAATTATAAATGCACACAGTGGATTGGGTCACAACGGTTATGAGGCGTCTGCGAAGCCATTTACTATATTCATAAACGGAAGTGTACATTGATTCCATTATACTCGTATTACGTCATAATTGACGTCACAGACGCGTTATAAAACACTTCGCTTTTAAAGTCTCATTTTTATAGATTTCTGAAATCTCGTTTAATCAATTCTATAAATTATTGAACACTCGTGAACAGTGCTGTTAGATTGACTGCAAACATGTGTATGAACTTTCAGGACCGAAACATGCCAATTTAGGTAAGAAAATGATATCATGCATAAAGCTATATGGACTGATTTTCTGTCAAAACTCAACCTCGACTTTTTCCTTGTCAAGCTTACGGACAAACACGAACATGTCAATACGTTATGGTCCAGGTAATATATGCTTGCGTTCGCGGTTAATAAAACAACAGTGTAATAGAGAAATGTATGTTACGTATCCATACCTTACCAAGTGTGACTATACCCGACACCATACACCGACCATCTCCAGGGGTACGTCTGACACAATAATGTTAAAATGTCAAACATTTGTAAATATTTAAAAAATAACAACATGATACAAGCATACCCATATCATATTTCATATAATTTCTTAAATAACCAAATATTCGAGTTTCAAGCACTATTAGTTGTGAAAGCAAGTTGACAACGAACCAGGTTATGAATACAAATGTATGCCTTTCGTTGTGTTGAAGTTTTAAAGTAATGCTGTTCTTTTTTTGGTTTATTGTTTCGTAAACAATTATACATTAATATTGGAGTGTTTGACACTAATATTGGAAATTTGAGTTTTGGTATTAATATTGGATTTTTTACATAAAATTGCAGATATTAATATTGGACAGTAATGACTTAAAATTTGTCAGCTGGGCATTAATGTTAGGAATTATAATATTGGTATGTTGGGTACAAATATATAATTATTAAGCATAGATATTGGATGGTTGGACATATATATTGGGAGATATGTATACAAAATACTGGAATATTAATATAAGATTGTTTGGCATTAATATTGGACTAATGGAGATTCATATTGGACAGTTTTGTTTCAATATTGGACGGAACATTATAATTATAATAGGAGGGTCATGATTACCCTGAATCTCTCACCTTGGCGCCTGAAATGTTTCGTATTATGGTCCAAAGTCATTTAACGAACATTCAGGTGAAATTACATCGAAATTAGGTCAGTATTTTTTTACAAATGTTTTGATTGTTTCAACTATATTACATATAGCAAAAGTAGCTCCGCCCTGTAGGGCCCATGTTTTGACGAATCAAAGATATTTGAACACTCGTGGTAGAGGGTCACTGAAGGATGATCTGTGTGAAGTTATATCAATATTCGGCCCGCAGTTTTTGAAGACAAGATTGTCTAAGTTTCCTCTATTTACATTATAGGGAAAATGGCTCCGCCTCCCCATGGCGACCATGTATTTTACTAATCAAAAGTGGCTCAAGCTTCAAGCAAAGCTTCATGAAATTCGGCCTTGTGGTTTCAGATATGTTTTTAAAACGACTGTTGACGGACGTTCGTACGTACGGACGGATGGTCGATGGACGAGGACTGATCAGAAAACACAGTCCAATATTGCAATATACCGGACTATGAAAACGTAAGAATGATCGCATTGCAACAGTATCAACTAGTTCATTTATGTTAAAATGTTAGAGATGTTCGTCAAAGATTATGTGATAAAGCAGCAGAGTGTCTATAATTTATCATGAGAAATAAATCTCTTCTAAATCATTTCTAGTTAATATAGTAGCTACATCACGGCCATTTTAAATATATTACTCAAAGATTAGTTGAAGTTGGAAGACGCTAGTATATTTCTGACGGATATGATGGAACAACAAACTTGCCGCCTTAAATGATTTTAAGATGATCTGATAGAGAGGACAAATACGTTATAAATACTCTTTGATCTCATAGTTTTGTTAAAACACATTCAGACCAATATATATAATAACTGGAAACAGTGTAACAGATATATTGTGTAATCAAAGATCTTCAGTTCACTGAAATTCAAACTATAAATACTTCCCTCCTCAGAAATAATGCAACAAAATAACGCGTCATTATCTGAGTGATTAAGTTCATACGTACGCAAAAATGTTTGTGAACAATAAAACAAAACTACGCATCTTATTGCGGACGTGAATACTAAGCAATCTAAATCGTATAATGTCATTGGATCGACACATTCAAATAATGTCAATTCAATCTTTCAACTGTTCAAGAATCTTGTTGATTACTGTTTTTAGTACCGTCCATTGACACATCTTATTTCACCGTTCATGCGCATTTTAATGTCTACTGTAAACGCGGTTAGAATTGCGGTGATCACTTATTTGGACGGAGGTCAAACATCGTAAACACTTGACAAGATTTAGTCTGTTATATATTGTTTACCTCATTTGTACACTTTTTGAGCTGAAACAACTATTTAACGGTTTAAACAATACCCATAATACATTTGAGTACAGTACCTCACATAACATGAGGAACCTACGGTACCTGTACGACACTGAGTATGCCTAATGCCCAGCATAAGTAAAATTTAGCCCAGTATGCGGTAACTAATAGTGCCTGTCGAACTCAAACATGTTAAGCAAATGATTTGAAATATTACTGTAGGAACGCGACGAAATTGTGTACGTGAAAAGAATTGGAAGAATCTTAAATTAAACATGGAGAGAAAGCAGGGTCATTAAGATTGAAAACTGTCACGTGATCAACGATACACAATTTTCACTAACAGGGGCATTCGGAAAAACTCGGCCAACTACGTCAAGTGTTATTAGAATAACGAAGTGGTACGGAAATATCCGAGAGCGGACGATAATGTAACAGTTGGTCGTCATCTTTGTTTTGAACTGCGTAACGTTTGCAAGAACTGTAAGTATTTTTTCTGAATTTTTATTATAAATGTTGTTATTTTGATGTTCTCAAGTCGCTCGTATAATCGCTACATTTATTAAGTACACATATCTAGTTTTAAATCGGCATGACATATCCTCTCTTGACCCAATTGTTCGGTTGAATAACTTGTAAGGTGCTGACCTAGTTAACACTTCCGTATTTAACGTTTCGTAAACGACTTAAACTTTCTTGACTAACGTCAAAATTACTCACCATTATTCGCACTGTACTTGTTCTTCTTCCGGTATCTGGTATCGAACTCGTATTTGTACTATTCCTGGTTTTTAACTTACAAGCAGGCGAACTCGGGTTGAGAAACGTAAACAAACATTGTTTTTGCAGTCATCAAGTACATTTTGGCTGTCTGTTTAAATCATATTCAAATCAATAAAAGAGAAAGAATATTGACAGGCTTTAATAATTAAAAGGCCATTCGCAAAAATATTCAACATGAAGCCGGAAATGTTTCGTTACAAATCCTGAACTATCATTGGACATCCTAACCATTTGTGTGTTGGATATGGCAAATGACCTCTGCAACAAGTTGAATTACTCACTTACGTGAAGTGTTGTGGGGGTTGGACGGCCACTTGGTAAGCTGATTCAGTAAAGCACTGTACCAGTGTTTATGGGGTTGTGGGTTCGAGCCCCACATCTTGCGCACCTTGCTTCTGTAGCAGCAGTGTTTAACATCCCATGGTGGTAGGGCCGCTAATGACTGAAAGAGGAGAAGTGTAGTGGTGTGGGATTAGACAGTTGTACTGTTGTTTGGTAGAGCACTGTACTAGCGTTAAGGGAGTCCTGGGTTCGAACCCCACATCGGGCGCACTTTCCCTTGATTTGATTCAACTAGTACACATTTATGATCAACCAATATTTTAATATACAGAGCTCATGAGGAATCAATAGAAAATACCCAATGTGATACTTATCACGGCCTATTTATCTCCTGTTTTATCCTTTACATCTATATATAATTCTTCTTAATGAAACATAAAAAAATGAAGTATTATAATTATAAATGCAATGAAATGTAGCTGTGAAGTTTTGTTGTAGTGACTAGGATTCAATGGTCGTGAGCCAAACACAATTTTACTTGTTCTATCCAGAATATGAATTATTTTGTCAGTTCCCAATATTTATCCAAAGTTTTCAAAGAATAATACATCTAGTCCACATATCATATAGAAATTTAGTTCATTTGTCACTTAAAATTTCATATTATGAAATTGATGATGATAATACGAAACATAATTTTTTAATTTTTGTGTGGTAAAACTTCCTCATTTTTAGTTTGGCTAAAGAGCTTATATCATGGAGCATTGTCTATTGTGTGTGCGTGTGTCTGTGTATAACGGAATGTGTTAGAAATAAAGTTATATTAAACTGATTTTATCATTATTATTTGTTATTAGCTGTGAGATTTTTTAGTGGTCTATGATTCACACATAACTGCAGTTTTGAAAGAAAAGTGGATCGATGTTGCTCACTTTAAGTTGTTGAGCATGTTTATACAACACATGAATTGTAGAGTTACACTTTTAACTCTTGATGACTGCGTCCTAGACAGCATTACTAAATAGATAGAAGTTAAATTAGATAAGTTTTACAAAATAATGGTGTTAGTAGTACTTGATGCCTTGTATTTATACTCCCTCAAACAGGAGAATCACCCTGTCATTGGTTTGTCTGTCCAATATATACCATATGTAGTTTGTGTGGATAACAACTTCTTCAGTATTCAAGGGATTGCAATGAAATGTGGTAATACAAGTACCATGATACACGCTTTGTAGATGTGCAATACATTAACATCAGTGCATCCATCAAAATGTTTTAGTAGTTTGTCCATTGAACATACGTCTGCTTTTAGAACATAATTATGTAATAACTATGTGGTTTATGTTTAAAATAACAAATCAAATAAACAAGAATCTTTCAAATAAAGTAGATGGCAAGAAAAGAGAGGAAGATGTACAAGGGGAATATTTTCTGGAGACGCTCCTAATACACGGTAGCGAATGAGTACATATGAAGTATGAAATTATAACAAAACTTCTCTGATATTTAAGGTATTGAGTATATATGTAACTTGGAGATAACCACTGTAATTTATAACAAAGATTCCCTGATATATAAGGTATTGAGAATATATATGTAGCCCGGGAATAGCAACAGTAAGTTATAACAAAACTAGTCAAGCCACCCATTCAGAGATGATCAAGCCGACAGTCTTTTAACGCTTTCAGCGCTTTGATTATCTTCTAGCGCAGCTGTGACACTTGAACGATATTTTTTTTGACACAAGAAGGAAGGGTTTCAACATCTGAATCATAAACAAAGGGTTTAAGTACGATAATGTCAGGTTATCAGATCGTCAAGTTGTATAAATGTGTCTCGCTCGTACATGGAATTCCTAATGTAACTAAAACAGCGTCGGATTACTAATGTGCTCGGGGACTTAGTTACAGTAAATCCTCAATAATAAGACCACCCTTGTGACCATTAACAATTGGTCTTAATATTGAGGTGGTCTTAATATTGAGGTTGAATAAAGAGCAAAACAGTGAAAATAGGCTTGAAAATGGTGTTCTTAATTTTGATGTAGACTTATTATTCAGGTGTTCTTTATGTGAGGTTTTACTGTATTATATTTTAAAGTCTTGCTTTCCTTGCTAATTGTTTTCTTTATTTCATGGTGTCATTGAGTAAGGTACATTTGTACCTGTCGTGTTGCTGTATGATGGTGTGTCTCTGTGTAACAGATATAAAATGAAAACACAAATTCGTGGTGGCGTGGTGTTCCGAGACTAATGCATAGTCTCATTTCCAAAGGTCGCCGGAGGGTTTCTGCAAGAGACTGTTGACAAATCCTTGTAGTGGTCACCTGACTCCCGGTGCTCCATCGGCGATCGGACGTAGCATGCACCGCAATTGTGAATTGTAAAACCCCAGAATTAAACGTATGCATCGTGATTGTGAAATTTCAAAACCCCAGAAATTAAACCAATCAAATAAACGCAGCATGCACCGTGATTGTGAAATTTCAAACCCCAGAAATTTAACCAATCAAAGAAACGTAGCATGCACCGTGATTGTGAAATTTCAAACCCCAGAAATTTATCCAATCAAATAAACGTAGCATGCACCTTGATAGGAACCCACGGGTGTATAAACCAATCCTGGTAAAGTGTGGTTATCTTATGTCGCTTTTTGCTACAGTGCGGTACTGAAAGCGAATATATCTAATACCCACACTAGTTTGTTAATACACTTTGTCTTTTGATTAATAAGCCCCTCCCATTTAGTAAACATCGAATTTAGCTCCTCCTCCACCAAGACTTCAAAGAAAACTTACGAAACTATGATTGTGTGTAACTGCGGGGAATGCTGGCAATATAGAAATTAAATGTCAAGTTATGGAGGTCCGACTGTATAATTATGGATATTTGTCAAAATTATTTGTTATGATGTTGGAGATGTCGGAAAATAGCCATACATAGCTAATGTTATATATCTATGCAATAATCCGACAATAAATGTTTTTTGGGATGCGCAGTGGTCTAGGGGAAGAGCAAATGACTCCTGATCCGAAGGTCGTGAGTTCGAGCCCCGCGATGAGCGGAGTTTGATCATGAACTTCACAATTCCTAAATTTTGCGCGAGTACTGGTTGGTTGCCAGGAAGCAGTCATCGAGAGTGATTAATATAAGTTCTAAGCACTTGTTTCACAATCGATAAGTTTAACTATTTTTGACTTCACTTGACTTGAGTGAACAAATAACGATAGCTCTGCATGGATACTTTAGATGAAATATGGTCGAGACACTTTTCAGGGACAGATAACCACACATAACTGGAAATCTTACTTGTTGTCATCAAATCCTTCTAAAATTAAAACAAAAACTCAAGTACACTTTCAAGGTCGTAATTAAACAGAATTTATATCGATTAGATGTAAACATTGCACCTGATTTAAAGGATAAAAGATTCACATTCCAACAAATTGCTGAGTATTTCCAGTGATATGATAGTTCATAGCGTCATTGAATCTGTTTGTGCTGACGTGTACAATATTGCACGTACAATAGATAGATAGATAGATATATTTATTTCAGTAATAGTGTACAAATAAAACATGGTAAAAAACTAGATGTATGCAAGGACCATGAAATGCACACCAAAATCAGGGATAACACAAAGATAAATAAATATTCCTCTCATTTCGTGGTCTGTATATACATAAAGAAAAAAATACCTTCTAAAATTACAAGACATGTCATACAAAATTCATATTGTATTGAATTCATGATTATACATTCATTCATTCAGCAATTATACTACATGATAAATATACAGTTCATATATAAGTAACATATTTAGTGGTGAGTCTGTCTATTTACATACCATACGCTTGAAGGTACATAGTCGTAATTTTGGACAAAATATCCTTAGTCATTTATATGAGAAATTCGGTGTTGATTGCTTTCATACAGAATGTATTCTACCACAATAAACTTTAAGTATGTTGTTCTCGTGTAACGTCATGTTCGATACTTTGTTCAAAATCAGTATGAAATCCACCAAAGTCTGTTCTCACATCACTATCAAACTCTTCTCTCTCATCACTTTGTTTCAGTCCCGGATTTCGAATCATGGTGTAAGCTTTAAACCAACGATTTCTAGCTAACAATCTACTTGGAGGAGTATACCCTGTCACTTGACCTTCATGAGGAAAACTTAGATCTGATGTTGAATCTTCTATATACGAATTGTCGGCACCGTATGTTGTAAGGGGAACGCTGGGACGTTTGTACTCACTGTCAAGAAGGATATCACAAAATACAAGGAGCACAGGATGGCGGTGACACTCCTCAACATGCAAGAAACTCACATAATTCATGAAACCTGAGAATAAAGAACGACAAGCAATTATTCAACAAATACCACTAAACATTTTATGTTACCCCTGTTGTTCAAAGTTTGGTGCACTTAAATTCTAAAGTCTGCAGAAACTTTCAAATACTGACGGTTTGGTGTAAGCAATCTGGGACAACAATCACATGTAGTATCTTGTATACATGAGAACTGAAACAGTCCTAGAATATTACAATGTTCGTGCATGTATATAACCCGGAAAAATCTATCTGTGATCCAGACGACTGTGAACAAGTTTTAACGAATAAATTAGCGTATATTGCTGGGATTAAGAGGATGCTTCCTCAATTTATAACGACTTTCAACATAAATTACTGTAATGTGTACTAACCTTAAATATCATTTTAGAAATGCATGAATACAAACTACAAAATTCATTAAGACCGCTTCGTGACCGGCCCGATTAGCTCAGTAGGTATTACCCGACAGTCTGTCTTGATGGCGTGAGTTCGAAACCCCGGTCAGGCGTATGTTCTCCTTGACAATTTGACTTACGATAATACATCCAAAGTCATTGGTCCTTACCTCGGATGTATATACAGTTGTTGTCACTTGCTTGCAAAGGTAAGGATATGTTGGTAACATAGAAACACTAGTTATGTTAACAGACTGTCGTATAAAACTGACATAGTGTTGAAAATGGTGTAAAAGCTCTGACACAATACAACAAGACCACACTGTACCTGTATCCCATTTTTCAAAACCCGAAACAAGTCCACAACAGTCCATTCTAGACAAGTAGAAAACACCAAGGATCATACCCTTGAAAATTGTTTGCAAGCAACCATATAGTCCCAAAACAATATATAGGAAAAACAGGAAATACGTCATGTTGTGGTAAACTTTCCTGAAACAAAAACCCAATTATTTATCAGGATAACAATCAACCTATTCAATTTATTATCTGGAATGGTGAGTTCATATGTTACATTGGGTCAGTAATATTAAAAACTACTACGTGTAAATGCGTCAAAGAAAATGCCAAAATATTTTTATTCTGTAATATCAACTGTACTTAAAATGAAATATTAAGGTGTTACTGGGAAAAAAGACATAGCCTCCTCACACTGAGCCCGGGGAAACATCAGCACACATACTACTGGAAGTTGAGGAGGTGTAAGCGCAAACATCCACGGGAATGGGACAATAAGGGATTGTCTGGTAAAAACATAGCAACATTTTCGTAGAACAAAACAACACATATCGGCATGACTTAGTGAACAAATGATGAAAGTATCAACGTTAAATCAAGCATAACCTGTTATGTTCACCAATACCAAAGTAATCACCTGTTGTCCAGAGCAAGAACTGCCTCTGACTTTGTCACACCTTTCTCGTTCACTGTTTGCCTCCTCTGGAGCATTCCCCAACAGGAAAGCCGTTGTAGCAACCTGAGGATTTGAAATATGGCAACACCGGGTCTGCAATACAGTAAAATGTTCATCAATGTGCGCTGTCAATTCACCGTTTAACTCTTATCTTCGAATGAGAGGGTTTGTTGCTCAGGAGATTGTCGCGAGTTCTTTTTCTTTATCCTAGCTTATACGTCTATATTCTATAGAAAGAACAAGGCGAAATAACTTTAGATGGATAAAGGGAAAGAACTCGTGATAATCTGATTTAGGCTGTTGCATGTTCTGACATGATTGCTCAGTCCGTCTTGGGTTTTCGAGCAATAACGTTACACCAACAGGGACCATACTTCATCGAGCGATTACATGTGATTGTGGCCAATACATAAATAATGGTCATGCCGAGAAAACTACATAGCTACCTTTTTAAGAGATAGATGGTAAATTGCTCTGCCGCACTTTCGGAGCTAGTTCAGTCGTAAAGAAAACGTCAACAAAGGTGAATGAGCTCAGAAGTTGAGACAGAGCAATTTCCCGTATATCTCTGAAGAAGGAAGTTCTGTTTTTTCTGTCGTGTATTTGAACATTTATATCATGTTCAAGTTTTCAATCCCGAATTGAGCGTAATGCATTGAATTTTAAATTAACATATAATTATCGAGGTATTACAAAGAACTAGGTACGAAAGCTTAAATTGACAACACAGAATCCAACGCTTTCCACGAAAGTTGACTCTTTTGAAAGTATATTTTCATGTTGACAGGTAGACATGTTTGTACTGAAAGACAGTTACTCGTCATTGATGAACATTTGTCTCAGTTTTGCGACTGTAACATTTTAATCATGTATCAAATTATCACTTTTATAACCTTTATGTAAGTTATACCTAAGTCACAATTAAGGGCGGCGTGTGCGATTTCTAGGCATCGGTCGGCGTGTAGAGGTCGGCGAAAAATCGCGCGATATGGCGGTCACAGTCACATTTAAAAGCGATCGGCCGACCTTCCAGAAAATGGGGTCGAATTCTTGGCCCGTTTATCGGCCAGTGTCCGAAAGGCACTCGTCCGATTTCGTGTCTATGTCCCTGCGATACCCCTCCGAGTTCCACTGGGTTTTCGCCCAGACGCCGATGTCTGGCTGATTTCCGGCCGGGCGCCGCCAAGTCGGCCGGACACCGAGCGGGGCCCAGTAGGCCTCTGATCGGCGTCTGGGCGGCGTCTGACCGATATATGGATTGTCTGGGTTGTCCAAAGTTTTACCCGGCGCCCGCCCGATGTGTGCGATGCCCTCCCGGACATTGGCCAGGGATCGACCGATTTATTGTCGATCAGTTTGCGATGCGAAACGTCGCACCAGGTTTTAAGTCCGAGTTAAAAGTAACTCGATGCCCGCCCGATTTCCAAAAATAACCCGGCAGTCGCAAGGAGTCCCGTGGGGCCCCGGCCGAAAATGCCTAGAAATCAGTCGCAAACTACTCGCAAACACATCGTAAGCTAATTGTGACTGGGTATAGTGAGCGATCGTATTGTGTATTTAATATGTACTTACACAAGATTCCATAGAATATAGTTGAATATTGGATTAGAAACTTGACCAAACATTGGCAGGATAATCAGATACATTATCACCATGCAGAATATGATCAGCACAACACATGTGATTATATAACCTGAAGTAACAGACACAACTAATGTTAAAATCTGTACGAGCGTGGAGAGAAAGATAGGGAGAGAGGGGGAGAGGGAGAGAGGGAGAGAGGGAGAGAGGGAGAGAGGGAGAGAGGGATGGAGAGAAAGAGAATGCTACAAAGAACGAATTTGAAGTTTACATAAATATGTATATTAAATAAGAAGTTACATGAAAAAACTTTGTGTTCTTAAACCAGTTTCTCCATTGCGGATCGTCAGGAAATGCATATATAATATATATATATATTGACATTCATTCTTTGACACAGCAGTAGTCAGAGCAGTTATCTGTATTTGTATCTAATCATTGTACATATAACACAAATTCGCTATTTCTTTTAATATCGTGTTTACCTAAATATCGATTATAGGGGTGTTGTATACAACCTATTTACATCGAGTTAACATGATATCATATGATTTAAACAACCTTCCCACCCTATACCCAATATGTGTACTATATGTACTATTCATAGCAAACCTTCAGCTGACTGACGCTTAAAAGGCTAAAGCCAATGAGGGGGTTTGATGATTGTAATGTTGAACCAAGTTTCGCTGTTTTCAATATCATCCAAATTTTTTCAAAGGTATTTTTAAGCCTTACAGTTAGGACAATTGGGCTTCCGAAACCGCAGTGGTGAGGGGCGAGTGATTTGAATTCAGCGACAATAACCATTCGGTAACGGAAGCGTCTACACAAAAACTTTAAGAAATAGTTTGTGTAAAAACTTTTCATTATTATTTATTACAGGTTTGTCTTCCTTTGAAGAAAAATTGATAAACAAATTGTTACAACATCCCGATAGTTTACCATGCCGGTTGTACAAAGCAGTTTATTGAACAATCACTATTATATATGGCTAACAAATTGCAATGTAGTTGTAAGAGGAAAACATTTGCCGACATTTTAAATTCCTCATCACCATAAATACAGTTTATCTCTTACTTTACCCAAAATAGTTCCAATAAATACAATTGTTTCCCATTGTTGAAGGTTACATATATTCTTGCACACATTCAATGAACAATGTTACAGAAAGCGGTGTGAATACTCACCCCACAGAAGGTATGCGATCTGAGCACCGGAGTAACACAGACTGTTCGACTGAAAACAACAGGTTAGTATTTGTCAGTATGTAAATACTAGTATAAACTAGGGAGGTTGTGGGATCAGGTCCAAGTTCAGTTGTTTTTCAATCAAGCGGACTGAACAGTGATTCCAACACGTGCAATGCTTTCATCACAACACGTGACCGACTGCTTGATGATGTCGCTCCTTTATGTACTTTTATGTTATGTTTAAACAATTTATCAGGATGCCAGCGTTATTAAATCTTTGTACACAAATTGACCGACTGTATAGTAAAACTCACTTAAAGACCACCTCAATAATATGACCAACTCAAAGTTATGCCCACTTTTCAAGTCCATTTTCACTGTTCCACTATATATTCAACCTCAATATTAAGACTACCTCAATATTAAGACCAGCTTTAAGAGTCCCTAGGGTGGTCTTACTATCGAGGTTTTACGATATTTATGGCTTCTGTTCAAATTCCATTAAACATAATTGGAAATAATAAAATGCAGCTAATACTTGCGTTACAGTTGTGTGTAAAACCAAATGTCCATATTTACCCAATATTACTATAAATAGGAACTTGTTTCTACTGTTGGAGATAAAAGAGAGAGAATAAGTTGTTACATGGAACGCCACATAATATAGTGAGCTTTACAAAGGTTAATTTATTCCTTTATCGTGCTTTAAGTATTTTAGTGTCTATTAATTACTCGCTATCTCTACTAAAGGATGTGGTAAAGTACTGACAATGAGGACAACCATACGTCAATACGAGCTGTATTAAGTATTGACTAAGAGTTTCCAAGTACCAATATATCTTACCAGGATAATATAGGGACTTTCTGAGTTGCGTTTGATCGGAAGTTGATGAAGTACGCCTTTATACATCTGTTTTATAGTACGTCTATAGTTGGTGAGAATTTGGAAGCTGTTATAAATTGTCAACAAAGATGATACCACGAACGAGAATATAATTGACCCTGAAATATACGCATGAGGCGGTGAACACTATACAACAACAATATACAACAACAATACACAGCAACAATACACAACAACAATATACAACAACAATACACAACAACAATACACAACACCAATACACAACACCAATACACAACATCAATACACAATAACAATATACAACAGCAATACATAACAACAATACACAACAACAATATACAACAACAATATACAACAACAATACACAGCAACAATACACAACAACAATACATAACAACAATACACAACAACAATACACAACAACAATACACAGCAACAATACACAACAACAATACACAACAACAATATACAACAACAATACATAACAACAATACACAACAACAGTACACAACAACAATATACAACATCAATACACAACAACAATACACAACAACAATACACAACATCAAAATACAACAACACTGTACAACAACAATACACAACAACAATATACAACAACAATATACAACAACAATATACAACAACAATATACAACAACAATATATTTAATCAACATACACATGTATCGCGATATGTATCGTCTTATGACTATTGTATCGCGATATGTATCGTCTTATGACTATTGTATCGCGATATGTATCGTCTTATGACTATTGTAATGCGATATGTTATGACTGTTGTATCGCGATACATATTTCACCGCAAGGTGAGTGAATCGTTACAACCATAACCAGACTATTGTTAATGTATTTGCGAGAGTTATGCCGATTGATAACACTCGCTCGTCAAATTTCTGTTTTGTTATTTATATAACAGTGTTATGTTATTTTTCGATGTGGATGATTTAACAATATGTCGACGAAAGTGAGTGCATTGGCCTCTTGTCTTGAAAATTTTCTTTTAATAACATTTTCTAAGAGAAAAGTATCTATCAACTCGGAATTAATCAATTTCTTCCATCAACGCAGTTGCAGTCTAATTCAAACAAGTTTAGTATAAACGGGTTGCCATACCTTCCAAAACACGAACTAACAAACAGGACTCGGATGAGTCGTCTGTTGTATTTGTGGTTAGACACAGTTCATGTGTAAAATCTCGAAGAAAGAACGCCAACCTCAGTAATGAAATACCAAACTGAAAGTACAGAAAAACTGTCATAATCAGTAGAGCACACTCTCTCACGCATATACTGATCTAAAGCGCTCGGTAATTACCATTTCCATGCCGCGATATGACTAGATTCCACACCTAGTAGATTCCATACCTAGGATAAAGTCCATATCTAGTACATGGTAAAGTCCATACCTAGTAAAGCAAAAATTCCATACCGAGGGTAAATTCCATACCTAGTACTGGGTAAAGTACATACCAAGTAATGACTAAATTCCATACCTAAGGTTAATTCCGTACCTTGTACTGGGTAAAGTCCATATCTACTAACGACTAAATTCCATACCTAAACATGACTACATTCCAGCTCAAGTAATGATTAAAATCAAGACATAATTGGAATTTCAGAGAGGAGAATACATCATAATACTGGTTAAAATGTGCAGTGACCCTGTGTACGAGATACTAAAGTCACGAGTTATCTCCCTTGATCCCTTCTATTTGTATATGAATATACGTATATATATATAGTATTATAGATAAAGGGAGAGAACTCTAGAAGAAATAAAGGGATTTAAGTCATAACATCTCCAGTGGGATGCACTACGCACGATTATCTCGCGCGATGTTCCTTAATTTAATATATCAAATTGATTTAATCATACCTGATAAGCACAGATCAGTGCGACTGTGAATATACAAATTATTCGAGGTGAATATTTAAACGTTGGGTCATTCTTGTAAACATACTTTCTGATGCAACACCTGAAATGACAACAGTACAATCTTACATCGTTTTGTCCCCTCTACTTAGGATCTTTATTTACTTGGATAGGCATAATTAAGATCTATCGGATTAGTAGAGGAATTACGTCAGAAATGCGGAATATCGTTTTTCTGTAATGCATGTGTCCGATATTTGCTCAAGAAAATCCTTGCCGACATTCATTATATTTCGCCAAATTTAACAAACGAGTATTTTGCAAGACTGAAATAAAGACATATTATTCCTAACCCATTGGCCAACGTATGGTTAGATAAATAGTAAAACACAACGGCTTTATTCGTCTTACGATAACTTGTCTCTCCAGTTAATGTTTGGAATAATACTGTCCGTGTCCTCACAGCTGACGTCACTACATGTGGGAACCAGCAGCTGTCTCACATATGCAACATTGTAACTGGTTCCTAAATGCTTCTTTTTATGCTGAAGAGAAAATATTCAATTGTTTACAAGAATTGCTCACTGATACAGTGAGCTAAATAACTTATAATATGCTCACTGCTCGAACTTCCATATTCAATTAATTAATATAACGCTTATATATGTGTACGTGCGGGAGGTTATGGGTTCGATAACCAGCTGTTATACAAAACGTCCGTACATGCTTAACTAGAAACTTCCGATGGTTATTATCAGAAAAGTAAAATTGTGAGTTGTCAGTTGTCAGGAATATTGTGTGATCGCAATCCCCTACATGTAGGCGTCCTCGTTGTATGTCTGAATCACATGATATTATCACGAGTTCTCTCCCTTTATCCCGTCAACAGTTCTCTCCCTTTATCCCAATATTATATATATATACTACATGAGGGGTGAAAGGAGATATCTCGTAAAAATCTCTTCTGGTCTGAATGATGTTGGGAATAAAACCCAACTTACAGTTAGTACAACGTAAGGTGCCGATATATATATGCCATGTTGCTTTGTGACTCGTGAGTGGTTCAACATTGCAATCTGTTGTGTCTGTTACATGAGATAATTCTCACATGGTGCCCAGTGTTTAACCTATCCAATACTAAACATTATTTATCTTTTTATTAACGCGGATGCTAAATATGTTGTTTCGTATACGTTGTGCAGACAGGAACTGCTAACTCGACTCTGCAGAACGTTAGATGGATTGTATGTTACGGTACTTGTAGTTGACACGCTTGCTCTTTCCTCGTAGATATGTAATAAAAATTACCAACCTGTCCCATAAGTCTACTTGTTGACCGGCTACTCCTCATTGTCACCAAATGCCGGAAAAACATGAAGCAATATCTCAGAAACAAGCAGAAGAGGCATAACAGTATCGGTGCGAGCATGACAATATTCCAAATTGTTTCCTGCAAAAATGAATGATAAACCTAGCAAGTAGATAACAACATCAATTTATATTTAGGCAATTAATATGCTAGAGGGCCCGACAAAGGGCACACTTACCCCGAAAGTTCACCAAAACGTCTCGACAGACATTTACTGAAGAGCTACTAGCATCTTTTTACCATCAGACGAGACTACAGGAGAGACATTGTCAAGAGTTTCCCCCCTTTAACCGTTCTAGAATATATACATATAGATGGAAATATCTCATGACAATATCCTGTGTGCGAGACTGTTTCCTTTTTACTTCAAAGTGATGAAAAACTGGGAATCGTTTAAATTACCAAAATTCCTTAAGTAACATCAAAATTAAAGTCGTCAAAGGTAAATGCAAAACAGTATACCTTGCCATCGTCAGTGCTATCAGTCAAAATTCGTACATTAAAGTACAACCTAGAACAATATGGTTAACAGTAAGTTTTACGAAAGACAATATGACTTCTCGAATAATCATTTGTAATAATCCTAATTTTACGAATTCTGACGTATTTGTGAAGTTGTGAACTTTGATTCGTACAAGTTTGAACTTTGAATTCGGGAAATTCATGATCTCTTATTATATAATATTCCCCATCGTTATATTCTATAAAATACGATATTGGTACATTTAACCATTCTGGTAAGGGGCTATCTCCGGCAACATCGACTGGCACGTCGTAGTTAGAACAAGCCATGCCATAGCTGGACAAATGTTAGTTGAAAAATGTCGTATAAAAGTATGGGCACTTGATATACTTGCTTTTCCATTCCCATTCTATGCCGAAAGAAAACTGGCTATTTAAAAAAAGATTGAAACACTGGCCAGCAGTACTACCAAAGGCCATTGCATACCCAAAGTTGTCATATCCATGATCCAGTAAATTGACAGGGCTGAAACATGAAATAATTGTGTCTGAGTGGCTTATATCAACAGGCAATACTTAAACCGTTATGTTATAGAACTACACTGTCTTATATTAAGACAAAGAAGATCTGTTGATATAAGCTACTCAGACTCAAAGACTTCGCTTAAAGCGAAGTACGCAATATATTACATATTTCTTGCAGCTGGGGGATACTTCTCCTAGGCCTGAAATAACCGCTCCCTTACCCCAACGAGTCTCTCCGCCCGGAAATGCACTGATCGTATCAAATCCGTGTCACAATAAAGAACCACGTGACCTGTAAAATGGCACCTGACAGGTCAAAATAGCGGAATAAAAAAGTTCCGACGACATTCGTTTCATTGTTTTTACAGCCAAGCAATCGTGTCAAGACAGAATAGACAAAAAAGAATCAATTCAAAGTTAAGACTTAAGAGTTTTAGATAAGCAACAACTAAACTGTTTGCCATTTCACTTCAGAATGAAATATTGTCGCCTCATCTTCACCACGACGTTTATAAACTTTGGCCAATGTGGAGATTGTTTGTTCCTATGTACTATATTTCCATTAATTCAAAACTCCTACCATGATTTAAGTGTGAGTTAAGCTAGCTGTTAAATCGTTTTTAACCCCAAATATGTTTACTGACAGTTCCAAGGCTGTACATCGCTGTATGTTTATTATTTCTTTTTGTGTTTTAAATGTTTGTTAAATTTCCCTCCCCCCTGTGCAATCAGTTCACTTTATATAGTGTTCATGTTATTTGCCCCCCAGTTTCGGCCTATTGTTGCCAGCTGTCTTGACACTTGTCCTGTGATATTTTCCACCCATTAACCCCCCCCCCCCTGTTGTACTCCATTGATTCTCCTAGTTATCCCTTATGGTCGGCCATGCCATTCATTGAGTCCCTGCAGTATTCCCTTACGTATGTACCATTGAGCATCCCCATACCCCTTATGTTTTATGGACGTTTGTTTTCCCGGAGGTCTGTGTGGGAGGCACTGTCTTATGTATGTAGCGTTCCGTGTAGCAACTTATTTTCTCTCTATTCGTACCAGATTTTCCAAATTATAAACATGGCGATTGTGACCAATATGGCAATATGGCAACTTTATGTTGCTCCGTTAAAATGGTGAAGAATAAATAAAAACAAATTCAATTTCTTACAATATTAGTCCCGGTCTATTTCCAAACGTTCTACAGCCTGGGTTTGTTCGTTTTTCTAGCAGTGAAAGGCAAATGATTGTCCCGATCTGAAATGAAATGTTTCTGTTTCGGGGGGCGAAAACGTCGTTAGTTAAATGCAGGTAGACTACTTTCGTTTTCACCCATTGGATTAAATCATTATAAGGTATCTATACATGCACAAGCTTTAAATAACCAATGAGCAGAGGTGAGTTGACCTAACCAGTGTACTTGGGCTACCAACCAGTTAGAACCTGCACTTCCACAAACAACTGACAACTTCTCCAAATAAATCATATAGTCTACATGCGATTGGGGACAGATGCTTTTGGTTGTACTTTCTCCAGTCAGATTGTCACGGAGTTATTAAACATGTCAAGGTTCGAACCTACGACTCGCAGATCGGTAGCCGTGTGTTATACCAATTGATCTTACCATTCCGGCTCTCCACATACATCACAGTCCATGTGCACGTATTTGTTCTTTCTGTCTAACACATATACTGAACTACAAATATTTGTGTCCAAAAAGCGCATTTTACATATGTACAAGAAAAACATGGGATTGATGCTTTTGTAACATTTGTTTCAGTTACACAACACATTACCTTACCAGTGTTCCTGTTAGTAATTACCATCCAGTACTAACCTGCCCTATCGCAAGCAGCTGACAACTTCTCCAAATAAATCAGATGAGGAGGCCAAACGAACGTTGCATAATAGACCATCTGCCCAAGCCGTGATCGAACCCGGACCTCCCGGGGAATAGCCCAGCGCTGTACCAACTATGCTGACCGGGTGGGTGATACAACATGCATGAAGTTAGCCGGTGGATCCAACAATTATACCAAACTAACATTGTGATTGTTGTTAATTATTGTAACACCGGAGCTGGGGGGTAAGGAAATGACTACTTACAGAGGACAGCAGCATTGATATTAGAAACCACGTGTTGAACAATAGTACACTGAAATAAATATATGATTTAACAATGAGCATTTTAGTGGATATACTTTTTTGCATGTGTTTAGATTTTATGCATATTGAGATTCATAACTAACAGCACCGTACACTTCGGGAATATGTATATTGTTTTCATAAAGACATCTTATGCATCAAAGCTCAATGAAAGAATTTCTGCTCTGAATGATATTTTCAAATAAATATTTGACTCAAATTTGCCTTATTAATAAATAGACTTATATTAGGGAATTGGTTATTTGCGAGGTTGGAATGAGTTCTATACGGTGGCATAGAGGTGACATGTGTGAAATCATTTTATCTCGTTCCCACGACTTAGTATGTCATGCGAACGAGTAGGTAAGTCCTGGCCAGGAGTATAAAATAAGTTCACACATGTCACCTCTATGTCACCATAGTTCTAAATCCAATGATATTATAAACTCTGCCGACAACAAATTCTTCACAGCGCTTTTCGATCTCTCCCCACTTCGTAAAGGGAGGCTACTCTATAGAACATATCGCATATACATTCGAGGGACATTGGCGCTTCATCTGTTGTTTACTATGATACATTATTTAGGATGTCAAGTGTTATCAACAAAATTATGTTAAAACTATTCATTCCACACTGTGACATCGCCCGGTTTGTCTAGACCCGTCCCAGATTAAAGATAGGAGTAATCTTCAAAATGTCGCCATGTGTATTTAAAAACAGTTAAGCCCCCTTCCCACCTTCACGATCTCCTTCCCGACCGACGCTGACCTGAAGATCGTGGAGCGTCTTGTGATATTCCGGGAGGTGATCGGGGTTGATCCTCATCACTCGGGAAGCGTCGGAGTGGGTTGTAGCCGCGTCGGGAAGGGCCTCTGTTCGGAAATGTTTTGAACATGTTAAAAAATATCCACGACAGAAGTCAGGGATGCCCATCCAGATGACCTTGACCTTAGCGTTTTTCCCTATATATTCTATAGGATATCCGCCAATTTGGAATGAGGGAATTTTCAGAGCCGCTCGGGCGCGCCGGATCAAACCGGTCGGGAGCGGTCAGCGTAGCAGACGATATGATCCATCATTTCATCCGCGCCGATTTAAATAAGCTCTGATTTTGTGCATTGATCCGCCAGTGAGGCATGCTACATATTATATAAATGGTATGCTATTTGAGAAGATAGTAAAAGTAAGACATCAACAATGTGTTGTTTACATAATATATTTATTGATCCTACATACTATTAGTGTGTGCTACATTTCATACACTATGCATAGGAATAGGAAGCATATAATGTACATGTACATGCCTTTGTACGAAAATACATTTCAATACAAAACATGAATATGTTTGTACCATTCATGTATTCGCTATCATACATGTTGTCATCTCACGTACCTTATGGAACCGTGCAAAAGCCCCTGATGAGCACACGTTTGTCAAACACAATTTATAGTCTTTGTACTCAGTCTTTGTGATGATTTGGCCATTTTGTTTATTGCGACATATTTTATCCGGGAGCGCCTCAGGGAGCGCCGGGAGCGCCTCAGGGAGCGCCCACAGGGAACGCCTCATGGAGCGCCTCCACCACCGGGCCCAACAGTATGAATATTACATATTTTACTAAATTAATAAAATCGAGAATACATGTATTTCCATCATTTTTTCTTCAATTTACTATTGTAACGTCTTCATTTTTATTTACCAAAATCTATCTGACACATTATATTCTGATTGTGTTTTACTTTTCCAACTTTGTTTATAAAAAGAAACTTTACACATGTAAATTTTAGTTCTGATTCACTAATAAAAAGGTGTGTTTTTTGCAGCATGTTGGAAGACAACAATGGTCAAAGATTTGTTGCAGCATCATAGCATTAGGATCTAGCCATGTGTTCAAAGAATAGTATGGCTTTACAAGAGATGGCAGCCATTGTACAATGTGATTCAACGCTCAGTGTTACCAAGAGTAAAGTTTATTCATGGCATCCCTGTGGATTTAGAAGATGACGATTTCTTTGATCCCAGACTCAACAACTAACTCATTTTGGACGACCTGTTTAGTGAAGCCGGAAAGGATAAGAGGATCACTGATTTATAGTCCAGTCATTCTACCTAAAAAATGGCCAAACCTTAAAATAATTGCAACAGAAATTATTCACTGTTTATGAAAGGTTAATCTATATAGAACAATGTATCAAAAGTCTGTTTTAGCACCACTTCATTTTTACAAAAATGTCTTTTTAGTGCCAATATTATGAAAATGACCAGATGTACATCCGTGGAATATTATGTACCAGAAAACTTCTTGACAGCAGAATATTTATATCTAGACTCCATTCAATGTGTATTTATGAAGAACTATGCCCCATTACAAGGAAAAATGAATATTTCCTGGTAAGAGGTATATTAGATGTACGTGTATTGAACTGTACATCGTTATACATCTTAGTGGATTGACAAAAACATAAGTAGTCTAACAACATGTAGTATATAAATATAAATATACTAAACTATTCATGTAATATAAGCCCCACCGATTAAATGCTTAAATAACAGTGCAGTATAACCAACCACAACAATCACAGCAATGACACAATCAACAGTAAACAAAATTATAATACTGCTGTTAATACATTTGTTCCCAAAGGATTCTAATTCACAGTAATAGCTCCCCATCCACTTTCTTATTAATGCGTGTATTATTTGTGTGATTGGCAACATATTTTATTCGAACGTCTTGCAAATTACTTGACTTTTGTACTATATACATCGTGCTAAGTACTTGACTGTTGAACTACATTGTATATATAATATATTTATGTACGTATTTGACAAACAATCGTTAAGTAGATCATTCAATACTTAATGAACAATTAAAGGGTCATTTTAAACAATGAGGCAAACTTCATTGTCAAATCCGATGTCATGACTGGTATGAATTCGACCGGAAATTTATTTGATTTGAATCATTAATTGATGTATACATGTTCTTATTGTATGGCTTCCATGAACGACAAACTTGTTATTACTGTTCTTCTAAAAATAGTACATTGTCGTTGTAATTTATGATGTAAATAAGAATAAACGAATTATTTAAATTCATTAAATTTGTTAATGGTTTCTTTTCATTTCTTTTTATTTATTATGATTATGGATTATGCTATGACTATTGATCGAAGTGCATTCAATATGACAACGCAAACAACAAACGCCTGTCATGATTTCAGCATGCTTAATACACCTGTACCTGCGACAGTCAGTTTGTACATACACATGTTTACCATACTCGTAGATACCTGGAACAATAGATTGCTCGAACTTATTGCTAGATTCCACGGCAGTTCGAGGTTTCGAAGTTCTACTGTAGACAGGTATTTTCCGTTTTAGAAATAATCAAATGTGTATACAATATCATGGTCAAGCGTATCGAGGGAGTATTAGATGATCTTGGTAATCTGTTTGATTTCACGTCGATAAAACCTTTCAGACGGTAGTGATTCGTTCCAGCATCGAGAATTGTGTAGTTATAGGCATAAAATATATTGTGGTGACTTGAATGCGTTACGGGATGACGTATATTAAAATGCACAGGTTCCGCAGCACTGACAGCTGTATGAATGGCTTTAAATTACTGCGCATTTATAGGCATAGGAACTAATTTGGCATATATGGCCCTTAATGTGCACTTCAGTGCGTGCGTTAGTTACCCATTCTTTGCTTCGGTAACTTGTTCCATCTCTTTGAAAACTTGTCATTTTTTTCCAAGAATTTGTCCAACATACCCTATCATAATGGTGCACATATTGGGCCATATCTATAATTTGACATGACATCGTAATGTTGGTCATTTATGTTTGATTTTTTCGACCATTGAACTTACATTGTCTTAGTACATTTTTTATTATGTACTAAAGTAGTGAAAGCTCACTACTCGGTAAACAATCACATAATGTTTATGCGTGTTATTTCCATACGTTTACTGTCATATTTTTGCAAGCTGGTCTCTGATTGGCTATGTATACATACCGGATCGCCTGTCTAAAATAGAAATAGCAGTTGTGCAAGAGTTATAAAGCAATGGGAGATTATTGAAGTTTTCAAGATAAGTGCCCAATGGTAAAGGACTGTATGTAATCCACTATACAAACGTGTCATTACTTCTTCACCAGGATTAACTTTATATTGCTGTGCTACACACGTAGTAAGGAATGCACTTGCTACTTGTTATTTATGATTTTTTATTAGGCAAGATCTTTACCAAAAATATGTTGTGTCACATCCAGTAAATGAATAAATAAATGAAAGAATGGTAGGATACTACACAATTCAGCTCCAAGTCTAGTTTGAGTACAAGTGATGTCCCATGCCTTTTTACGCTTAATATGTATCGTATTTGTACCATATACAAATTGCAAATTGTGACTGGTAATGTCAGATAAGCAGCATTATACAATTAGGAGGTCTGTATCCTCCCTACAAAGATTGTATCACAACGTGAAGTACAATCAAATGCAGTTACAGATATAACGGTCAACTTTGTCAGCTTTACCAGCACTATGAAATACATTACAGCCACTTTCATCGAAGTATTTGCTTAACATATTGATGAAATATTGCTAGTTATCTCTGTTAGTGATGAGATATTCCATTTGGATTTGAATGGTTTAGATATGATGAATATAACACTTGGATATGTAGTTTCTTAATTTGTTCTTTGATGAATGATATATTTTAAGAATGACAGTGGGAATAATCATTCAATACAACAATAATGTTAAGATTCAGCATAATTATCTTGATTTGTTCCATTTCGCAGAAAAAAAACATCAATATTTTATAGCATGCTACGAGATTTGTACATTTTGAGGCTTAAAAAACAATGATTACAAATAAATAATATTATGGTTGAGATAAACATACATCGAACAAATGAATATTTCGCCATTCTTCAATCTTGGGCAAAATTTTGGCACATACCCGCTTACTTATGAAAATAATTTGACAAGAAAGATTTCAAGGTCACAAAATCAATTTTCATCCGATTCGTTAAAATAGCAAAGATTCGCGATTGATCTATGTATCAAAGTTATGCTTTGGTAAGACAATGTTGGCTTTTTATCAATAATCTTTACATTTCAAACGAAAAATAAGGCAAGAAGAAATCATTGAAAATCACTTAAATATGGCATGATAGCAATCTAATCTGCACAGGAATGACTAGCACATATATTTTATGTACTTTTGAGTTCATATGTTATTAAAAATCTAATACTCACCTTATTGCCAGCAGTATTTATAGTGATTTTATACATTGTTTACATGTGTGTGCTGACGAATTCATCTTGATCAATGGGCGCTTGCGAATAATATTTATAACATGGTGTACAATATGCGCCATTCCTTCAAAGATGTTTTTACATTTTTAATGTTAATTTTTTCTTCACTTTCTGCATCAAAGATTTTGTTAGACTTTTGATATGATGTTTATACAGTCTTATTCTAACACATATACTTGAACACATTTCTGTTGCAACTATTTGAGGGTTAAAATTAGACTGACTGGACTATTATTCACTGAGGGATCCCATCATAGATCGTTATCAGTGATTTCTATCAATCAAAATTTGTTTGGAAACAAGGACCCTACACAAAGGAGAAATTTCCATTTATATAGAACTGTTTAACAACCCCGTCGACCGCCAATTCGTCATGACATTGGCTAGACAGATGTACCCAGGTCATAGTGACCGATTCATGAAAACGTTTGAGAAAGCTACCAAGGACCCTTACGGGTATGTTAGTTGACTTAAAGCCATTTACGTCAGACACAAACAGGCTAAAACATGATGTCACGTGGGTCGGGTAAGGTACAGCACCACCTATAAAAGAATAGCTAATCTGCCCAAATGCTCAATCGTCAGTTGGAACTCAAACAGTGCACATCGGAGAAGAAAGTAATCAAGCAGAAGAAAATAATCCAGCAGAGGAATCGTTTAACCTATCTGGAAACATGGCTTATAAAGGACATGCTTGCGACGATTGTGGACTATTGTTCGACACAACGCGAGATGTGCAACGACACATCAAACGTGGGGCGTGTCTTGAGAATGAAGAGCCAGTGACTCAAAAGAGGAAGCAATAAGATATTGACAGCGATGAACCTGTTTTAAAAATGAGAAAACTGGAACGTATTGACAGCTTTGAAGATGTTGAAGATAACGAGGGCTATCTGAAGCTTTGGAAATGGGCCAAAGTTAGGGGAGAAGACAAATATAGCCAATAATACGATCATTGTATCACCAATGGAGAGACAGAAGAGGATGCTAAACAGGTGGCTGACGAACGTAAGGCCTATTACGATCAACGTAACTTCATGGAATTGCTGGAAGGTTACATACTTCCGATGGGGACAAGTCACATACACCGACATATCGTGTCGGAAATCGATTCGTTGCGTACAAAGGGTGTCAGTCTAACTTCGGCAGTAAAACGAGTCCTGCGCAAACATAAGCCTCAATTCCCGGATTTATTTGACATGTCTGAAGACGAAGACAGTAATGACGAAAGTGAAGATGAAAGCAGCGATGCTGAGAACAATAAGTATGTATCACAGAGACGTATAACTTCATTTTTACATATATCATATACGTGTGAAGACATGGCTCCGTAGGAGGATTATTTAAAAACACTACAAATGTATATTATGACTCTAAACATCCGGCTGTGTTTGCTGGACCACAAAAGCTGTACACAATAGTGAAACGTGAAGGAAAATGCAATATTGGCATGCACAGAATACGCAAATTCTTGCAACATCAAGAATCTGTCTACATAAACCAGTGCGACGACGATTTCAACGAAATCATGTTATTAGCGCGGGCAAAGATGATTTATGGATGGCCGACTTTATCGATATGGTGAAATATGCGAAAAACAATCAAGGTTACAAGTACGTTTTGCTGCTCATATACACAATCTCCAAGTACGTGTGGTTGCAGCCATTAACAATCAAAACGGAAGATGTGTAGCAAAGGCTTTCCAAGACATTTTCACCAAGTCTGGACGAACCCCTGCGAAACTTATTACAGATAAAGGTACGATAAACTACTTGTATAATTATTGCCATACTATTCAAAAGAAATATCTTCCTTGTAGACACATGTATTAATATTGGCAAGGCCGTGTGCAATTAACACTTTTTTAAATTTCAGGACAGGAATTTAAAGCAAAGCTGGTCCAAAACCTCATGAAAAAGGCAGAAATTTATTACGTAAAGACACGAATAAATCGTTACTTTAGCTATAAGGACAATTACAGCTATCTACCAGTATTGCAAGACAGTGCTTACAATTATAACCATACGCATTATAGTACGATTGCAATGAATCCCTCTGACGTTAAAGACAGCAATCAAGAGGAAGTGCGATTAGCTACCTACTTGGCCCAAAATCCAAAAGACATCAAATCGGCAGTGAAACGAAGACCATTCAAATATAAAATCGGTGATCATGTGCGTATCAGTCATTTGAAACACGCATTTAGTCGTGCATATGATCATACCTATACGGGAGAAGTGTTTGTGGTCACCAAACAATTCTTTATCAAGTGGAAATACTTTCCGCGTAAATTTAACAGCTGGATAAAAGCCAGTGATTTGAAATGAATGTCATGTACATTTGTTAAACTAAGAGTGTTGTATAATGTTTGTAAAAAATGTAAATAATTTGTGAAATATGTATATAGTATTGTAAATAAATTGTATGAACAGGACTTCAATCTTTATTGTTGTTTTTAAACACGTTTAAATCTGGCGCCATGAAATACGATGCGGCCCACTGCGTATACTACATAGGGCGAATTTGTTTGTATCAAACCGGTTTGAAACCAAAACTGGTTTGTCAAACCTTTCATTTGTTTTAATCAACTGGTTTTCAACTAAAACACGTTTCTGTATTTGTTGATAACAAATCTTAAACTGGTTAATCAAACTGACCGAAATACCTCCAGGTGTGGTTTGTCTGGTTTGATTTATCCGAATAATCGTACACTAGTTAAACAAAATAGTGGACTGATTTTATGGCCGGTGACCGTGCCACTCAAATGTAGGGCCATGTTTAATCAAAGCGCTGTTAGCGCTGAAGGCCTTGGGCTGCAGATAGCTGAATTGTGGATTTGCTTGCCCTGTGTAGATCTAGTGACATTATCATATTAACTACTGTATTTCTATATCATGTTACTAGTATTTTATCCATTAGTTGTTTTGTGCAGACTAAACAAGTCGGTATATCTTGTTTATATGTTCGTGATTATAATAATATTATAAGAACATTCACAATCTGTCTGTTACTGCATTTAGCAATCACTACTGACCAGAAAATTGGCAATTTGAAGAAACAAAAAATATGACAAGCAGTCACATATATGATGTATCCGGTATGGCTAATATAGTTTTAACGTTTAAGCTGTGACTAAATATATACATGCATATATTGTTTCCAGGGTTAAGTTTCCGTTTGATATCTCCATTTATAAAGGTTTAATAGTGAGAATTGCATGCATGTTAATCGGACATGTTTATTTCTAATGCGACCTAGACATACTCCGGATTACACCAGTCACCATCACCACAAGGACAATAGATATGGGTATTTGCCTTTAACCCTGCGGTACAAACAAACATATACATATAACGTTAGTTAACATCGTGCTCGAATCGCAACGAAAACTTTCGCGTCACTGTTGTCCGACCAACTTCCTATAGATTTATAGAAGGAAAATATCTTCAAATCGCAATAAACAAAAATCTCTTAAAGGTATATTATATCCCAACAGACGGTCGGTGTTATTTGAAAATTAAGCAATGAAATTGCAAATCTTTGATCGTTGCGTGCGCATATGCTTGTTTTTGTTACTAATTGCTATAAGACATAGCATGTTCCTGAAAGAGATATTTGAATTTGAAACATAACTACTTAGATGTTATTCAGATAGCTGATACAAATACCTTAACTTTAACAAAAAAGACATCATTTAGATGTATGCGCGTTAAATTATTCATGTACTGGAGATTTACAGTTTTCCTTTTGTAATGTTGAAACTTGAAATATGAACATGCATGTATATATATATGTTGCGCATTAAACTACAACGAATGTTATAGAGAGTAGTAAATGTATGTTATTGTAAATCACCAACCTACGGTCGAACCTACAGGTCAAATGTATGTCTGCTTAATCGGAACCTGGCTATAAAATCGTTCACATTGTAAAGTTTCAAACAGAAGTTACATATTTCTCAACTCTGACTTTCTTATCGAGCACCAATCTGTCTGCATTCACAATACTGCTAGCGGTTAGAACTGCAGTAAATGGAATTAGACTTTGATGCGACTGTGTCAACTAAATCGTTATGGTCTTCTGACACTGTAAGTTCTTATACAATCAAATTCACGTGGGTCATTTTTATTCGACTAAACCATCTGTTTGTTTGCAAACCAATCTTAACAGTTCATTTATGTCACAGTAAAGATTTTCGTTTCTAACGTAGAGTTAGTATAATGAGATAGTTTAGACTGTCAATGATTATGGTGTGTACAACTCGTGGCTAATCATTTGTAGATATACAGTCCAACCTTGACACAGCGATACATGCTCTCTTCAACAAAGTCATCAATTATTCCAGCAGTCATATTTTAACTTCTCTTACAACAACAATCTCTCAACAACTGCTACAGTCAACATTAACTTTTCCCTACACGATGTTGCTCTAGAGAGATTGCATTGTACGATGATTATGTGGCCATCAAGATTGAAAACAGTTAAAACAACGAACACGACTTGAATGAAGCAAAGTGCGATATAAATATAAGTAAGAACAAGCTTACGTTGAGTCTGCAGGTGTTGTTGTTGTTGTCGGTGTGAGGTTATCCATTGTAGCTTAAATATACGTATACTATTGTATTACAATATAAAAATGAATCACAAAGTGTAGTGATAAAACGAATTCACTGTACAAATGAATCACAAAGTCCAGTGATAAAGCGTCACAATTTCACTGCAAGATCTTGTCCTTTACATATTCGAAAATGTATCAGTCAATAATGTTAATTATGTTTGTGTGTGCATAATCCGTCTTTATTTCTTGATACCGGAATAGAAAATCTTCACCGCCTCCTGTGTACACTAGCGCCGTCCTCGTCACGTGGGTACTTTGTGTACACTGTATCTATTTAAATTTGCCAATGATCGCCAGGGCGTACATGAGCGATTTTGAAGTGTACACCAAGTGTGAGCATTGTAGGTGCGAAACGAGCAACAATGCTGCTAATGGAGGTAGATTTGGTAGGGCCCCCTCTCACCGGCCGAGGTTTAGGGGCCTACGCCAAGAAAATGTTGAAAATTAGAAGGCAAATGGTGCGTTTTCATGCTATGTTTTAGTGTTAATATGGCATTTTCTTTGTCAGTAGCATACTACTTACATGTTTACAGTGTCAAACAACTGATATATTCGGACTAATTTACCCATAACCCAATCACCACAGCCTTCAGTTTTTATTGCATTTTTTGAACTTTTATTGCTTCACTTTTTCTGACGAATTGTACACGTTGGCGTACGTGCGTATGCCTGGATACGCACCTGATCGCCACGTCATGTGTACGAATATCTCCATGCGGGAGGTAAATCGGCATTTATCTGTCCAGTAAACAAAAATATAAATAAGATATCGTCAAAAGCTTCGTCTTTATCATTTTCAGAATAATTTTGTTCGGCAACCAATTTCTGTATGTATGGCGTACAATAAGAAACGCACTGGGGTATATACACATTTATCCTGCTCTCGCGCGATATGAGTTCAAGGAAAAGCTGTTTTTGTTCGATTGATTTAATTTCGAGAGATATTCCACTTCACAGAGCACTAGAAATTTGTCCATAAGACAATATATATACATGTATATATTGGTCCTATATATGACACAGATCTATGTTCCCACTTCACACATTTGTCACAAAAGCAAGGGCCTTTATTCTGCCCATAGCTGATGATGTATATCTAAAACAAGAAATATCTCGATAAAAGAAGGATTTGAAGGTTAAGACTTGTTGTGCAACATAAAAATATGCCGAGGTGTTACGATTGCTGGTCACTCCAGATCCAAAATGGACTTCGGTAAATTCACCGAAATTCAGTGGATTTCGGTAATGTGTACCCTTTGTGAAGGTTTAATAGCTGTAACTCAAACACATTGTTTTTATATAAGTGTTATACTAAATTCCGTGCTATATATCACAGCCTGAATTTAGTTAAGGACCATAACGCTGCTGCTGTGCACAGTCACAAACAAAACCCCAGATGCACATGCTGGTTACAGTCCTCTAGGTTTCATGACTCGGTTTCATATATAACTGTTTTATTAGTGGTAACACAAACTTCCATGCTTTATATGAAATTATTAAGTAAGTCAAGGACCATAACTCCATTCATACTGGAAGCAGCCACAAACTTCACGCAAAGTTCACAACTTCACATGTTGGTTAACATTCCTGTTAAGTAACATGGCTCTGGCTCATATGCTATAGGAGATATGCGTGACACAATTTAGCATGGTGAATTGGCTAATTTTTTACTAAGTCAAGGGCCATGACTTTGCACACATTAGGCGATGGAAAACACAACATGTGCACAACTTCACATGCTGGTTAACATTCCTGTTAGGTTTTGTGACTGGCTGATATACTTTCGGAGATATGGACACAATATTTTATGATGAACAGAAGGACACACAGATGGATGGACGAAGGGAATTCTATATGCTCCCCTTTCAGAACAGGGGCATAAAAATAAGAAATAATAAAAATGATTATCAATGATAGCAGTGGAGGCTTAATTGTGATTTATAGAATAAGACTAATGAGGAATTATTTATATAAGTACTGCAAATTACTTCTTTCAGTTTGAATAGCAGAAGATTGTTTTAAGAATGTAAACATTCCGACGCGACGTCATCATTTTGTAGCTTGTTCTACATATAGCACTTGCTATAAAATGAAAAGTAGATGTCCAATTTAATTGTTTGGTATTCAATGAAAGTTGACACATATATTTGTTGGAAAATGTAAAATCCTGAAAATGAACTTTTTTGGTCACTAATACAGGTTTTTTTGTGGCACAGTTCCTGAATATTTTGATCTTATGATATATGGTGTATGTGATATATATGTATTTATTACTTACATGCTGTGATGGATGTTGTTGTAACAATTGACTAACAAAGTTCTTGTGAGACCAACATGGTATCCACTACATATTTATTAATAACACAAGCCCACTTATTTCTGAGATTGTGGTACAGGCTACTAAGTTAATGTGCAAACAAATTTACCACAAGAAGGAAGTATCGGGGACAAACCACTACACATGTTGCAGCTGGAATGTGACAGACAGGATAACGCATACATTATATAATTTATAACAAATGAAGGACAAGTGATGTGGGATTTTAAGTCTACAATAAGGAAAATAGAACGAGGAGACAAGTCTTTGTCATGGACAAGAATACAAATAACAAGTTTGAAGTAAACTTAAGTAAGCAGTAATTTGATTGTAAGAACAAGGCATTTCCCATGATGCACTACTTATGAAGTCATCTGATAGATAACTGATAACATTAACTCACATTAAATAACTCATAACAACGCTTCAAAGACAGCATAATGCATTCTGCAATAGAGCTGTAATTTTGGCAACAGTTATCTTCCAAAGTGATGACATGCGTACTTCGCCCTACATGCAAAATACTTCCTGCTATTCAACAATTTTCCAATTTCATATCCATAATTGAAAAAGAATTGTTTTCAAATATTGCAGTACAATGTATTCAGTTCATGGCAAGATGTTCGTGTTACATTGTCATATATTCCCCAACAAATAACTTTATTTCATAACAAACATTTTCAGCATTATAGTACATGTTTTATTCATCTTACAAAAGAGTTTGCATTCAAACCGACATGGATGGAAAAGTTTTAATTGATCGGGAAGGTTTCTGTTCATAACTGATTTGCGTATTTACTTAACCAAGTTTGCACAGCATGCATTGAATGATCACAACATAAAGAACTGTAATCAGAATAATAATGGATCCTTTTTAACATATGAGGTTTTCTTAGAAAAAAGGCAGGTCAGAAATCACTTTCTACAATATAACAGTTTGATTAATTGCATTAAGAGAACTTTTGAGGGAAAAGGTATTAAAATGCCACAAAGCACATAGCATACTCAATCCAACCACCCTCAGTTAAGCTCATTTGTAGTGGAAACAAAGGATGTCGACATATTTATGATACAATCAATAACAAAATGTTAGAATTAAAATCTCAGACCAAATGGAGAACAGAGCTTGACATATCTCAACACTTTAATTGGAAGTTCTGTTATGAAATACCATTTGGCTGCTCTAAAGACTCATCACTTCAATGGCTGCAGTATATAACTAGTCACATAATTTTTGGTACAAACCGCCTTCTATCAAAAATGGGGCTAGTCATTTCTGAAGAGTGTACATTCTGCCATAACCACTCGGAGAGTATTTTACATTTATTTTGGGAGTGTAGACATACATATGCCTTTTGGGGCCAACTGAAAGATTGGATAAACCAAGACTTTAATGATATCTGTACAGACTGGTCTAAGTGTGATACTATTCTTGGAAACATGAGACTACAGACTGCTTTAAATGTCATGTTTCTAGTTGCAAAACAACATATATACCAAAGTAAAATGAATAAATCTCTTCCAAATATAGAAACTTTTAAGGAAAAGTTTAAACATATATTTTGACACTAAAATGTCAATCTATTCAATCAGGCTCCATGAACAAAATTATGAAAACTTGGATGGGTTTTGCAGCTATCTGGAGGATTGACCACCAAAGACCAGGCCAGGAATAGCTCATTGAGATATACATTAGTTTCTTGCAGCAAATTTATTCTCTACTTTTTCCTTGTATTAGGTAGTGTTAGTGTCCCCCATTCTTTGCTGATAGAACATCCACATGAACGCATCTTGTACTTATGTTTTCTTTCCTTTTCTCCTTCTTGTTAGTGCTTTTTTCTCTTTACCTTTTCTTTGTATGGACCTTCTTTCTCATCTCCTATCTATTTTTCTACATACATGTAAAATGTTTCATTTGTATGGACCTTCTTTCTCATCTCCTATCTATTTTTCTATGTACATGTAAAATGTTTCATTTGTACAGCAATGCTTGATTTAACATTTGTAAAAGTATGTAATTCACTTTTTGCAGTCCAGCAAACATAGTGTTCAACGGAAGGAACTGTAATAATCCAACTAATAACATACTTACCTCCCTTTTAAACACCATGCTTTATGATATTCTTGTTTTTTAGGGTAATGGAATAGATATTGTCTCTGATAAAGGAAAACAAAATAACAATTTTAATTAAGACAGTATATTTCTTGTGAATTGTATTATGTTAAATCATGTTGTCGCATTTGGTACTATATAATATACTTTTACATTCTATCTTGTACTTCACATATATTTTATATACAGTTAACTGATTTTCTCTAAAATTACTGTTTAAATATACTATGATCTGACACTGACATTTAGTAATCCAGAATTTAAAGCACTGTATGATATATATATATATAGCAATACCAAAGTGTTCAATATACATTAATAATATATTGTTATATTTTACAACATTACTGTATCTTTCATGTTAACCTTATAACCATTTAATTATATTAAACAATTCTCTTAAAAAGTAGTCAATAGTAGCCAACACAATTTCAATATCTTTTGCCGAACTCTGTACTTTAGCCAAACATTTAAATTTTCTTATTATTATTTTGTTTCTTTCTTTTTTGGTTATTCAATAATTATGTGATGTTACTTAGAAAGAAAAAAAATATTTGTGCAAATGTTATTTTTTGCTAAAATAAAAAGTTGCAAAAAAAAGAACTGTAATCACATTAATATGACATGACATACTAATTGAACACATCCTTTATTACGAATTATAACTTAACACAAAGTGTAGAGTGGTAATAACACCCATGTATTAGTTTCGATATTTCACTAGTGAAATAACAACTCAAGTGCGTGCGACGTCACAACAAGACAAGCGTGACGTAGACGCGCTCGATATATGTTGCCATTGTTTAATATTTATTTTGTACGAAGTTTGACTTTTTATTTCATATAAAATTTATTTATTAAATTGAATATGATATGTGATATAATCATTTAAACTCGTATCTTTTGGCTAAAAATAAAAAAATAAAATTGACGGAACTACTTTTTGATGAGTCAGCTTTTGTTTCCTAAAGACCGATTATACACGTGTCATACTTTGTTTGCATATAAGGGGGTTAAGGTAATGTTTTGGCGAAAATTAGCCGTTTTTGCTGTTATGTCATAAATAGAATCTTACATTCGTGTTCATGTTTTATTGAATTTATTAAACTCGTCACCAAAAACCGATAAAAACTCGGCAAAGCCTCGTTTTTAGAAGACTCGTTTAATAAATTCAATAATAATGACCACTCATGTAGGATCCTCTATATGGTAAAGTGATATGCAAGGAAAATTAAACACAATCATTTTATATGAAATACCGGTATTCAAACTTGAAAATTTGACCTATTGATGAAAAGCATTAGTTATAAGAGATGCAAACACACCGGTATTTGGGATTCGACAATACAAGTGCGACATACAAAAATGAATGATAAGTAAACTGTTTTTGCAACATAGCTTTATTCAATAAAAGGTTTCCATCGACAAATGGAATGGACGGTCAAGGGTAAATCTAAGTGACCCCTGCACAGTTGAGATGGCACGAAAATGCTTATTTCATCTATTAAAAGGATATAACTCTGTAACCTTGAATGGAGAGGGAAGCCAAGCACCAGGTGCACAACTTTATTTAAAGATCTGTATTCATACAACATTCAAATTACTTTCTCTCAAACACTTAACAAGCTACCAATAGTCAAAAATGCCAATTTTTCTCCAATTCAAGGCCCATAACTATATTTCCCCTCGGTGCAAACAACTTCACATGCTGATATACAAGGTTGAAGACTGTAGGTCTGTAGACATAAATGACGAAAGTTTTATGGGACAGATTGATGGGCGAACTGGTGTACGGGCAAGGGAAAATATAAGTGTCTCTCCACAATTGTGGGGGGGGGGGGGGCACCAACATTATACAGAGTACAGTGTGATAAAAGTTGGGTAAACGAATCTTTATTGCTTAAACCAAGAAACGAATCATCATGATTATCATTTATGTTTTATTTGTTTAAAAAAAACTGGAATCTGATACTTTCGATTTAACTACATGAACGCTTCCATGACACAACCTGTATGGTGTTGGTTATGATGTTGAGTAGTTTTCAAAGATATTTCGACGTCATAAACTAAGCGCTTTCTCTGAAGTGTCTTGGTTGCTTCAGTTAACTTCATAGCATTAAGGTAAGCCGTCCATCATTGGCATAATGCCTGCGGTAAATGAAACAGTTGTTGTTTCATCTTTATAAAAATGCGGATACAATTTGAAAAACTTTATAACTTTATAATATTAAGGCATGCGTAAAACGGGGAGATGTTAATGGAAAGGAATATCAGAAAAGAGATAAAAATAATCGATATATATGTATGCCTCCTAAATTGCCGCACTACTATAGACGGTACCCGAGCGGTACCATCCAAAGAGGAATAAGATAGAGTCGACTAATAATAAAGCAGTGTTATCGGTTAGCAACAGCAGTACGACGGGAACCAGACTTTCTTATAGAGTACGTCTGTAGGAAGGCAATAAATTACAATTTTCTCAAAATAATTACTTGTCATATTTGATGGCAAATAACACTACCAACCTTCAACTCTTAAAATGTTTACTTGTATTTGGTAACCTGGGAAATATTTTCCTTTTAACTTGTAAGGTATTGGAAGGTATTTCCTTGATTTTGATGACATTTTCTCGTAGTTTCCCGATTACATGCGTGACATTTCTTTTAAAAATTGAGCCACAATAAAGTGTATAAAGTTAAGGATATTGTTCTCGTGAATCGTCATGTACCTTACTTTGTCCATTGTTAGTATGAAATCCATTAAAGTCTTCTCTCACATTACGTTGTTTCAGTCCCGGATTTCTAATCATGGTGTAAGCTTTGAACCAACGATTTCTAGCTAACAATCTATTTGGAGAAATATAACCTGTCACTTCATCTTCACGATCCGATGTTGAATCTTGTATATACTGTTGGTACGACTCCGTGACACCGTATGTTGTAAGGGGAACGCTGGGACGTTTGTACTCACTGACCAGAAGTATATCACAAAATACAAGGAGCACAGGATGGCGGTGACACTCCTCAACATGCAAGAAACTCACATAATTCATGAAACCTGAAAATAATTCACGACAAGCAATTATTAAACAAAAAACCTTTAAACAGTTTATGTTACCTCTGTTGTTCAAAGTTTGGTGAACTTAAGTTGTACAGTCTGCAGTAACTTTCAAATACTGACGGTTTGGTATAAGCAATTTGGTTTGAACCACAAATAAAACAATGACAACATACACAATGTAGTATCTTTGTATATATAAGAACTGAAAGAGTCATAGAACATTACAATGTTCGTGCATGTAGATATTCCGGAATAATATATCTGTGATCCAGACGATTGTGAACACGTTTTAACGAATACATTAGTGTATATTGCTGGAATTAATATATTGTTTCCTCAATTCATAACGACTTCCAACAAAAAATACTGTAAACCGTACTAACATTGAATAACATTCACGAAATGCATGAATACAAATATCAAAAATCATTTAGACCACTTTGTGACCGGTCCGATTAGCTTAGTAAGTTGCACCCGACAGCCAGTCTTGAGAGCGTGAGTTCGAATCCCCGGTAATGCGTATGTTCTCAGTGACAATTTGACAGAAGATAATACACCCAAAGTCATTAGTCCCTCATCTCGGATTTATATTGAGAAGTGGTCAGTTGCTTGCAATGGTTAAAACATGTTGGTAACCTAAAACCACTAGTTAGGTTAACGGACTGCCGTACACAACTGACATAATATTATTGTTGAAAAATGGTGTAAGACAAATAAAAAGCACACTGTACCTGTATCCCATGTTTCAAAACCCGAAACAAGTCCACAACAGTCCATTCTAGACAAGTAGAACACACCAAGGACCATACCCTTGAAAATTGTTTGCAAGCAACCAAATAGTCCCAAAACAATATATAGGAAAAACAGGAAATACGCCATATTGTGGTAAACTTTCCTGAAACAAAATCAGAATAACAATCAAGCTATTTAATTTATTACCTGGAATGGTGATTTCATATGGAACATTAGGTCAGTAATATTTAAAACCATAATGTGCACGTGTCAGAGAAAATGCCAAAGTCACCTTATTTCGTGATATCAACTGTACTTAAAATGAATGATTAAGTTGTTATAGGGAATAGAGACAAAGCCACGCTACATCAGCATACACACCACTTGAATTTGTGGAGGTGTAAGGGCAGCATGGAGCGATTAGTGAATGCCATAAACATTTAAAGGCAACATTTAAGCATAAACCAGTGCATTGGTCGATTAAAAGTTATGAGACTTAATTTTAAATTATTGAAGCCTTTAATCCTAACATTACTGCAAAAACGGTAGTTGGTGTCCTTAAATATTGTAGTTGTACAACTGATATATGATGAAGTTAAATCTACTGTATTTTAAAGTACTCGGACAGCGTCACTTCGGACATACTGCCAGTCGCAAACGCGAGCCTAATTAGAACCATAATGTCCGCAAGTCAGCTGGACTTCTTCCTCAACTGAAATATTTCGAAGTCAGCGACCATGACAATGCAGCCACAAAAACACATACAAACTTGAAATGGAAGTATTTAAGTCAGCCTCTATGTTCACCAAGGCCAACGTATTCACCTGTTGTCTAGAGCAAGAACCGTCTCTGACTTTGTCACACCTTTTTCATTCACTGTCTGTCTCTTCTGGAGCATTCCCCAACAGGAAAGCCTTTGTAGCAACATGATGATGTAAAAAATGACAAAGCCGGGTCTACAATACAGAAAAAGCTCCATAAACGCGCGCTGTCAGAACAATTTTTAACTCCTACCTTCGAAGAAGAGGGGTTCTTGCTCAGGAGATTGTCGCGAGTTATTTTCCTTTATCCAATCTAATACATATTCTATAGAAGGGGCAAAGTGAGAGAACTCTACATGGGATAAAGGGAAAAAACTCGTGACAGTCTCCATTGGGCTGTAGTATGTTGTTGTTTCCGAGAAATAACTGTAGAACGTTAGACCATGCCGGGGAAACTACAAAGCTATCTTTGAGAGATATGTGGTAATTGCTCTAGCGCATTTCCAAGGTAGTGCATTCGCAAAGAAAATGTCAACAAAGGTGAACGAGTTGTATGAAACGATAACATTTACGAAATGATCCACCGCTTTCCACGTAAATTGACTCATTTGAAAATATGTTTTCATTTTGACAGGTAGACATGCGTGTACTGAACGATAATTACTCGACATTGACGCACATTTTGACAGGTAGACATGTTTGTACTGAACGATCATTACTCGACATTGACGCACTGTTCGACAGCTAGACATGCGTGTACTGAACGATAATTACTCGACATTGACGCACATTTAGACAGGTAGACATGTTTGTACTGAACGATCATTACTCGACATTGACGCACAGTTCGACAGGTAGACATGTTTGTACTGAACGATCATTACTCGACATTGACGCACTGTTCGACAGCTAGACATGTTTGTACTGAACGATCATTACTCGACATTGACGCACATTTAGACAGGTAGACATGTTTGTACTGAACGATCATTACTCGACATTGACGCACATTTAGACAGGTAGCTATGTTTGTACTGAACGATCATTACTCGACATTGACGCACATTTAGACAGGTAGATATGTTTGTACTGAACGATCATTACTCGACATTGACGCACATTTAGACAGGTAGATATGTTTGTACTGAACGATCATTACTCGACATTGACGCACATTTAGACAGGTAGATATGTTTGTACTGAACGATCATTACTCGACATTGACGCACTGTTCGACAGCTAGACATGTTTGTACTGAACGATCATCACTCGACATTGACGCACATTTAGACAGGTAGATATGTTTGTACTGAACGATCATTACTCGACATTGACGCACATTTAGACAGGTAGATATGTTTGTACTGAACGATCATTACTCGACATTGACGCACATTTAGACAGGTAGATATGTTTGTACTGAACGATCATTACTCGACATTGACGCACATTTAGACAGGTAGACATGTTTGTACTGAACGATCATTACTCGACATTGACGCACATTTAGACAGGTAGATATGTTTGTACTGAACGATCATTACTCGACATTGACGCACATTTAGACAGGTAGACATGCTTGTACTGAACGATCATTACTCGACATTGACGCACTGTTCGACAGCTAGACATGTTTGTACTGAACGATAGGTACTCGACATTGACGCACAGTTCGACAGCTAGACATGTTTGTACTGAACGATCATTACTCGACATTGACGCACATTTAGACAGGTAGACATGTTTGTACTGAACGATCATTACTCGACATTGACGCACAGTTCGACAGCTAGACATGTTTGTACTGAACGATAGTAATCGATGTACACTTGTCTTATTTGTTTGACTGTATTATCTTGCACCATGTATCACAATAACACTTTTAAAACATAGGTAAGTAAGTGAGCGATCGTATTTTGTATTAAATATGTACTTACAAAACATTCCAAAGTATATGGTATAATATTGGAGGAACTTGACCAAAAATCGGCAGCATAATCAGATACATTATCACCATGCAGAATATGATCAGCACAGCACATGTGATTATATAACCTGAAGTAACAGACACAACTAATGTTGAAATATGTACGAGTGTGAATATATATACAAACTGTTTCACCGGCAGCAATAGTCATCACTGTACAATAGGCAGAGAACACAACAGCACAATAAAAGTACAAATGCCACTCCGTAGTGGAGTTAAATAACAGACAACAAATTAAAACAACCAATCATCTCATAGAAATGATTGGCATAATCACTGTATGTATGATATAAAACTGAAATACCCCTGCCAATCTGGTAATATACCCCTGCCAATCTGGTAATATACCCCTGCCAATCTGGTAATATACCCCTGCCAATCTGGTAATATACCCCTGCCAATCTGGTAATATACCCCTGCCAATTTGGTAATATACCCCTGCCAATCTGGTAATATACCCCTGCCAATCTGGTAATATACGTATGGATCTATACACAATTATAAAACACTGAAAGAAACACTTTAGCCTGGTAAGTCCACAAATGTATTATGGAGATTGTAAATTTTATATTATAGTATGGGTCTGTACTATTCCTAGCAAAATTTCAGCTGTTTGACGCTGAAAAGGCTAAAGACAATGGGGGTATTTGATGATCGGACAGTTGTCCCAGTTTTCGCTGTTGTCAATATTATTTTCAAGTCGTACAGTTAGGAAAACTGGGATCCGAACCCGCAGTGCTGAGGGGCAAGTGATTTGAATTCAGCGACCAGAACCATTCGGTCATGGAAGACCCTACACGGATACTTTAAGGAATAGTTTGTGCAAATACTTTTCATTATTATTTATTGCAGGTTTGTCTGCTATTGAAGTAAAATTGATAAACAAATTGTTACGAATAATTTAAATACATCCCATGCCCGTTGTACAAAGCAGTTTGTTGAACAATCACTATATTATATGGCAAACGTATCGCTATGAAGCTTGTAAGAGGAACACATTTGCCGACATTTTAAATTCCTCATCACCATAAATCCTGTTCATTTATTACTTTACCCAAAATAGTTCCAATAAATACAATTGTTTTACTTTGTTGAAGGTAACATATATATTTTTTGCACACATTCATTAAACAATGTTTGAGAAAGCGGTGTGAATACTCACCCCACAGAAGGTATGCGATCTGAGCACCAGAGTATGTCAGACTGTTAGACTGAAAACAACAGGTTAGTATTTGTCAGTATGTAAATACCAGTATAAACTTGTCAGTATGTAAATACCAGTATAAACTTGTCAGTATGTAAATACCAGTATAAACCAGAGATATTGTGGGATCGGGCGCAATGTTTTTCAATCAAGCGGACTGAACAGTGATTCCGACACGTACAATGCTTTCATCACAACACATGACCGACTGCTTGATGATGTCGCTCCTCTATATGCTGTTATGTTTTGTTTAAATAATTTATCAGAATGCCAGCGTTATTAAATCTCTGTACACAAATTGACCGACTGTATAGTAAAACCTCACTTAATGATCACGTCAATAATATGACCAACTCAAAATTATACCAATTTTTCAAGTCCATTTTGCCTGTTCCGCTCTTTATTGAACCTCTAAATTAAGACTACCTCAATATTAAGACCAGTTTTAAGGGTCTCAAGGATTGTCTTACTATCGAGGATTTACGGTATTTATTGCTTTTATTCAAATTTCATTATAAACCTAAAGTGTTAACTTGGATATAATAAAATGCAGGTAATACTTGCGTTAACAGTTGTGTGTAAAACCAAATGTCCACATGTACCAAATATTACTATAAATAGGAACTTGTTTCTATTGTTGGAGATAAAACATACATGTACATAATATATTGAGCTTTACAAAGGTTAATTTATTCCTTTATCGTTATTTAAGTATTTTAGTGTCTACTAATTACTCGCTATCTCTACATAAGGACGTGGTAAATTACTGAAAATGAGAACAATGATACGCCAATACATTGGCTAAGAGTTTCTTAGTACCAATTTATCTTACCAGGATAATATATGGACTTTCTGAGTTGCGTTTGATCGGAAGTTGATGAAATACGCCTTTATACATCTGTTTTATAGTACGTCTATAGTTGGTGAGAATTAGGAAGCTGTTATAAATTGTCAACAAAGATGATACCACAAACGAGAATATAATTGACCCTGAAATATACGCATGAGGCGGTGAACACTTTGCAACAACAATATACAACAGCAATACACAACAACAATATACAGTCTCAATCTCCTCTTTTCGAGGTGCAATCTCCCGATTTGCTTTCAGAAAAGGTTCAAATACATGTATGCTTTAGCCCGCCGTAACGGACAAACGACAGCGCGAAAATAACGGCATTACTCTCAACCGGTGTCTACGTACATTTTAATAATTGTGTCAGATAATCGGTTAACCGGTTAACTGGCCGGAAGATTGAGCGGTTAATATGTATCACGAAATGTGTTGTCTTATGACTATTGTATCGCGAGAAGTATCGTCCTAAGACTATTGTATCGCGATATGTATCGTCTTATGACTATTGTATCTCGATATGTATCGTCTTAAGACTATTGTATCTCGATACATATTTCACCGCAAGGTGAGTGAATCGTTACACACTGTACCAGAATATTGGTAATATATATGCGAGAGTTATGCCGATTGATTACACTCGCTCGTCAAATTTCTGTTTTGTTAATTATATAACAGTGTTAAGTAATTTTTCGCTGTGGATGATTTAACAATAGGTCGACGATAATGAGTGCATTGACCTCTTGTTTGAACAATTTCTCTTAAAAACATTTTCTATGAGAAAAGTATCTATCAACTCGGAATTAATCAATGTCTTCCATCAATGCAGTTGCAATCTGATTAATACAAGTTCAATATAAACGGGTTGCCAAACCTTCAGAAACACGAACTAACAAACAGACCCCGGAGGAGTCGTCTGTTGTATTTGTGGTTAGACACTGTTCATGGGTCCATTCTTGAAAAATAAACGCCATACTCAGTAATATAATACCGAACTGAAAGTACAGAAAAACAGTCATAATTTGTAGTGCACACTCTCTCACGCATACACTGATCTAAAGCGCTCGGTAATTATCATTTCCATGCCACGATATGTCTGGATTCCTCACATAGTAAGACTAAATTCCATACCTAGGATACATTCCATATCTAGTACATGAATTCCATACATATGATACATTACATATCTATTACATGGTAAATTCCATACCTAGGATACATTCCATATTTAGTACATGGTAAGTTCCATATCTAGGATACATTCCATATCTAGTACATGGTAAGTTCCATATCTAGGATACATTCCATATCTAGTACATGGTAAATTCCATACCTAGGATACATTCCATATTTAGTACATGGTAAGTTCCATATCTAGGATACATTCCATATCTAGTACATGGTAAGTTCCATACCTAGGATACATTCAATATCTAGTACATGGTAAGTTACATACCTAGGATACATTCCATATCTAATACATGGTAAGTTACACATCTAGGATACATTGCATATCTAGTACATGGTAAGTTCCATATCTAGGATACATTGCATATCTATTACATGGTAAGTTACATATCTAGGATACATTCCATATCTATAACATGGTAAGTTACATATCTAGGATACATTCCATATCTATTACATGGTAAGTTCCATACCTAGGATACATTGCATATCTAGTACATGGTAAGTTCCATACCTAGGATACATTCCATATCTAGTACATGGTAAGTTACATATCTAGGATACATTCCATATCTATTACATGGTAAGTTACATATCTAGGATACATTCCATATCTATTACATGGTAAATTCCATACCTAGGATACATTCCATATCTAATACATGGTAAGTTCCCTACCTAGGATACATTGCATATCTAGTACATGGTAAGTTCCATACCTAGGATACATTCCATATCTAGTACATGGTAAGTTCCATACATATGATACATTCCATATCTAGTACATGGTAAGTTCCATACCTAGGATACATTCCATATCTAGTACATGGTAAGTTCCATACCTAGGATACATTCCATATCTAGTACATGGTAAGTTCCATACCTAGGATACATTCCATATCTAATACATGGTAAGTTCCATACCTAGGATACATTGCATATCTAGTACATGGTATGTTCCATACCTAGGATACATTCCATATCTAGTACATGGTAAGTTCCATACCTAGGATACATTCCATATCTAGTACATGGTAAGTTCCATACCTAGGATACATTCCATATCTAGTACATGGTAAGTTCCATACCTAGGATACATTGCATATCTAGTACATGATAAATTCCACACCTAGGATACATTGCATATCTATTACATGGTAAGTTCCATACCTAGGATACATTCCATACATAGTACATGGTAAGTTACATACCTAGTATACATTCCATACCTAGTACATGGTAAATTCCATATCTATGATACATTCCATATCTATTACATGGTAAGTTCCATATCTATGATACATTCCATATCTAGTACATGGTAAGTTACATATCTAGGATACATTCCATATCTATTACATGGTAAGTTCCATATCTAGGATACATTCCATATCTATTACATGGTAAGTTCCATATCTAGGATACATTCCATATCAATTACATGGTAAGTTCCATATCTATGATACATTCCATATCTATTACATGGTAAGTTCCATATCTATGATACATTCCATATCTAGTACATGGTAAGTTCCATATCTAGGATACATTCCATATCTATTACATGGTAAGTTCCATATCTAGGATACATTCCATATCTAGTACATGGTAAGTTTCATATCTAGGATACATTCCATATCTAGTACATGGTAAGTTCCATATCAAGGATACATTCCATATCTAGTACATGGTAAGTTCCATATCTAGGATACATTCCATATCTAGTACATGGTAAGTTCCATATCTAGGATACATTCCATATCTAGTACATGGTAAGTTACTTATCTAGGATACATTCCATATCTAGTACATGATAAATTCCATACCTAGGATACATTGCATAATTATCTAGTACATGGTAAGTTCCATATCTAGGATACATTCCATATCTAGTACATGGTAAGTTTCATATCTAGGATACATTCCATATCTAGTACATGGTTAGTTCCATACCTAGGATACATTCCATATCTAGTACATGGTAAGTTCCATATCTAGGATACATTGCATATCTAGTACATGGTAAGTTCCATACCTAGGATACATTCCATATCTAGTACATGGTAAGTTCAATATCTAGGATACATTCCATATCTAGTACATGGTAAGTTCCATAAATAGGATACATTCCATATCTAGTACATGATAAATTCCATACCTAGGATACATTGCATATCTAGTACATGATAAATTCCATACCTAGGATACATTGCATATCTATTACATAGTAAGTTCCATATCTAGGATACATTCCATATCTATTACATGGTAAGTTACATATCTAGGATACATTCCATATCTAGTACATGGTAAGTTACATATCTAGGATACATTCCATATCTAGTACATGGTAAGTTCCATACCTAGGATACATTCCATATCTAGTACATGGTAAGTTACATATCTAGGATACATTGCATATCTAGTACATGGTAAGTTTCATATCTAGGATATATTCCATATCTAGTACATGGTAAGTTCAATATCTAGGATACATTCCATATCTAGTACATGGTAAGTTCCATATCTAGGATACATTCCATATCTAGTACATGGTAAGTTCCATATCAAGGATACATTCCATATCTAGTACATGGTAAGTTACATACCTAGGATACATTGCATATCTAGTACATGGTAAGTTACATATCTAGGATACATTCTATACCTAGTACATGGTAAGTTCCATATCTAGGATACATTCCATATCTAGTACATGGTAAGTTTCATATCTAGGATACATTCCATATCTATTACATGGTAAGTTCCATATCTAGGATACATTGCATATCTAGTACATGGTAAGTTCCATATCTAGGATACATTCCATATCTATTACATGGTAAGTTACATATCTAGGATACATTCCATATCTATTACATGGTAAATTCCATACCTAGGATACATTCCATATCTAATACATGGTAAGTTCCATACCTAGGATACATTGCATATCTAGTACATGGTAAGTTCCATACCTAGGATACATTCCATATCTAGTACATGGTAAGTTCCATACATATGATACATTCCATATCTAGTACATGGTAAGTTCCATACCTAGGATACATTCCATATCTAGTACATGGTAAGTTCCATACCTAGGATACATTCCATATCTAGTACATGGTAAGTTCCATACCTAGGATACATTCCATATCTTATACATGGTAAGTTCCATACCTAGGATACATTGCATATCTAGTACATGGTAAGTTCCATACCTAGGATACATTCCATATCTAGTACATGGTAAGTTCCATACCTAGGATACATTCCATATCTAGTACATGGTAAGTTCCATACCTAGGATACATTCCATATCTAGTACATGGTAAGTTCCATACCTAGGATACATTGCATATCTAGTACATGATAAATTCCATACCTAGGATACATTGCATATCTATTACATGGTAAGTTCCATACCTAGGATACATTCCATACATAGTACATGGTAAGTTACATACCTAGTATACATTCCATACCTAGTACATGGTAAATTCCATATCTATGATACATTCCATATCTATTACATGGTAAGTTCCATACCTAGGATACATTCCATATCTATTACATGGTAAGTTCCATATCTATGATACATTGCATATCTAGTACATGGTAAGTTCCATATCTAGGATACATTCCATATCTAGTACATGGTAAGTTACATATCTAGGATACATTCCATATCTAGTACATGGTAAGTTCCATATCTATGATACATTCCATATCTATTACATGGTAAGTTCCATATCTATGATACATTGCATATCTAGTACATGGTAAGTTTCATATCTAGGATACATTCCATATCTAGTACATGGTAAGTTACATATCTAGGATACATTCCATATCTATTACATGGTAAGTTCCATATCTATGATACATTGCATATCTAGTACATGGTAAGTTTCATATCTAGGATACATTCCATATCTAGTACATGGTAAGTTACATATCTAGGATACATTCCATATCTAGTACATGGTAAGTTCCATATCTAGGATACATTCCATATCTAGTACATGGTAAGTTCCATATCTAGGATACATTGCATATCTAGTACATGGTAAGTTCCATACCTAGGATACATTGCATATCTAGTACATGGTAAGTTCCATACCTAGGATACATTCCATATCTAGTACATGGTAAGTTCCATACATATGATACATTCCATATCTAGTACATGGTAAGTTCCATACCTAGGATACATTCCATATCTAGTACATGGTAAGTTCCATACCTAGGATACATTCCATATCTAGTACATGGTAAGTTCCATACCTAGGATACATTCCATATCTTATACATGGTAAGTTCCATACCTAGGATACATTGCATATCTAGTACATGGTAAGTTCCATACCTAGGATACATTCCATATCTAGTACATGGTAAGTTCCATACCTAGGATACATTCCATATCTAGTACATGGTAAGTTCCATACCTAGGATACATTCCATATCTAGTACATGGTAAGTTCCATACCTAGGATACATTGCATATCTAGTACATGATAAATTCCATACCTAGGATACATTGCATATCTATTACATGGTAAGTTCCATACCTAGGATACATTCCATACATAGTACATGGTAAGTTACATACCTAGTATACATTCCATACCTAGTACATGGTAAATTCCATATCTATGATACATTCCATATCTATTACATGGTAAGTTCCATACCTAGGATACATTCCATATCTATTACATGGTAAGTTCCATATCTATGATACATTGCATATCTAGTACATGGTAAGTTCCATATCTAGGATACATTCCATATCTAGTACATGGTAAGTTACATATCTAGGATACATTCCATATCTAGTACATGGTAAGTTCCATATCTATGATACATTCCATATCTATTACATGGTAAGTTCCATATCTATGATACATTGCATATCTAGTACATGGTAAGTTTCATATCTAGGATACATTCCATATCTAGTACATGGTAAGTTACATATCTAGGATACATTCCATATCTATTACATGGTAAGTTCCATATCTATGATACATTGCATATCTAGTACATGGTAAGTTTCATATCTAGGATACATTCCATATCTAGTACATGGTAAGTTACATATCTAGGATACATTCCATATCTAGTACATGGTAAGTTCCATATCTAGGATACATTCCATATCTAGTACATGGTAAGTTCCATATCTAGGATACATTCCATATCTAGTACATGGTAAGTTACTTATCTAGGATACATTCCATATCTAGTACATGATAAATTCCATACCTAGAATACATTGCATAATTATCTAGTACATGGTAAGTTCCATATCTAGGATACATTCCATATCTAGTACATGGTAAGTTTCATATCTAGGATACATTCCATATCTAGTACATGGTTAGTTCCATACCTAGGATACATTCCATATCTAGTACATGGTAAGTTCCATATCTAGGATACATTGCATATCTAGTACATGGTAAGTTCCATACCTAGGATACATTCCATATCTAGTACATGGTAAGTTCAATATCTAGGATACATTCCATATCTAGTACATGGTAAGTTCCATATCTAGGATACATTGCATATCTATTACATAGTAAGTTCCATATCTAGGATACATTCCATATCTATTACATGGTAAGTTACATATCTAGGATACATTCCATATCTAGTACATGGTAAGTTACATATCTAGGATACATTCCATATCTAGTACATGGTAAGTTCCATACCTAGGATACATTCCATATCTAGTACATGGTAAGTTACATATCTAGGATACATTGCATATCTAGTACATGGTAAGTTTCATATCTAGGATACATTCCATATCTAGTACATGGTAAGTTCAATATCTAGGATACATTCCATATCTAGTACATGGTAAGTTCCATATCTAGGATACATTCCATATCTAGTACATGGTAAGTTCCATATCTAGGATACATTCCATATCTAGTACATGGTAAGTTACATACCTAGGATACATTGCATATCTAGTACATGGTAAGTTACATATCTAGGATACATTCAATACCTAGTACATGGTAAGTTCCATATCTAGGATACATTCCATATCTAGTACATGGTAAGTTTCATATCTAGGATACATTCCATATCTATTACATGGTAAGTTTCATATCTAGGATACATTCCATATCTAGTACATGGTAAGTTACATATCTAGGATACATTCCATATCGTGTACATGGTAAGTTCCATATCTAGGATACATTCCATATCTAGTACATGGTAAGTTCCATATCTAGGATACATTCCATATCTAGTACATGGTAAATTCCATATCTAGGATACATTCCATATCTAGTACATGATAAATTCCATACCTAGGATACATTGCATATCTATTACATGGTAAGTTCCATATCTAGGATACATTCCATATCTAGTACATGGTAAGTTCCATATCTAGGATACATTCCATATCTAGTACATGGTAAGTTACATATCTAGGATACATTCTATACCTAGTACTGGGTATATTCCATACATAGTAATGACTAATTTCCATACCGAGGGTAAATTCATTACCTAGTACTGGGTATATTCCATACCTAGTAATAACTAAATTCCATACCTAGTAAAAACTAAATTCCATACCTAGTAATAACTCAATTCCATACCTAGTAAAAACTAAATTCCATACCTAGTAACAACTCAATTCCATACCTAGTAATAACTCAATTCCATACCTAGTAATAACTCAATTCCATACCTTGTAATAACTCAATTCCATACCTAGTAATAACTTAATTCCATACCTAGTAATAACTCAATTCCATACCTAGTAATAACTCAATTCCATACCTAGTAATAACTCAATTCCATACCTAGTAATAACTCAATTCCATACCTAGTACTGGGTATATGCCATACAACGTAATGACAAAATTCCATACCCGGTAATGACTTAATTCCATACCTAGGGTAAATTCTATACCTAGTACTAGCTATATTACATACCTAGTAATTACTAAATATCATACCTAGGGTACACAACCCATACCTAGTAGGCCTACTGGGTATATTCCATACCTTGTAATGACTGAACTCCATACCAAGGGTAAATTTCATACATTGTTCTGGGTATATTCCATAACTAGTAATGATGAAATTCCATACCTAGTACTGGGTATATTCCATACCTAGGGTGAATTCCATATCTAGTACTGGGTATATTCCATACCTAGGGTGAATTCCATACCTAGTACTGGGTATATTCCATAACTAGTAATGATGAAATTCCATACCTAGGGTGAATTCCATATCTAGTACTGGGTATATTCCATACCTTGTAATGACTAAATTCCATACCTTAGGTAAATTCCGTACCTAGTACTGGGTATATTCCATAACTAGTAATGATGAAATTCCATACCTAGGGTGAATTCCATATCTAGTACTGGGTATATTCCATACCTAGTAATGACTAAAGTTCATATCTAGGGTAAATTCCATACCTAGTACTGGGTAAATTCATTTTCTAGTAATGACTACATTCCAGCTCAAGAAATGACTAAAATCAAGACAAAATCGGAGTTTCAGAGAGGAGACGTTTTTTCGGATTGGGATGGTGGTTTGGATAGGTTATTTCGTAATGCAAGATAGGATCTAGTCATATCAGACCTTAGAAAAGTCACTTTCTGTACGCTCAACAATAAACATAATTAGATTGATAAAACGACATCTTAAATTGATGGCATATGCCTAGGGATTTAACGGATGGAATACTTCATAATACTTTATCTTAAACCCCCTGTTAAAATTTGCAGTGACTCTTGTACGAGATACTAAAGTCACGAGTACTCTCCCTTTATCCCTTCTATTGTATATGTATATACATGTATATATGTATATGTGGTATTATAGATAAAGGGACATAACTCTAGAAGGAATAAAGGGAGATAACTCGTGACATCTACGCACGATTATCTAACGCGATTTTCCATAATTTAATATCAAAGTGATTTAATCATACCTGATAAGCACAGATCAGTGCGACTGTGAATATACAAATAATTCGAGGTGAATATTTAAACGTTGGGTCATTCTTGTAAACATACTTTCTGATGCAACACCTGAAATGACAACAGTACAGTCTTACAGAGTTGTGTCCCCTCCACTTGGGATCTTTATTTACTTGGATAGGCATAATGAAGATCTATCGGATTAGTAGAGGAATAACGTCAGAATGTTATCGCGGAATATCGTCCCCTTACATATTTGCTCAAGAATATCCTTGCCGACATTCATTTTATTTTGCCAAATTTAACATACGAGTATTTGTATAAGACTGAAATAAAGACATTTGATTCATAACCCATTGGCCAACGTATGGTTAGATAAATAGTAAAACACAACGGCTTTATACGTCTTACGATAACTTGTCTCTCCAGTTAATGTTTAGAATATTACTGTCCGTTCCCTCACAGCTGACGTCACTACATGCGGGAACCAGCAGCTGTTTCACATATGCAACATTGTAACTGGTTCCTAAATGCTTCCGTTTATGCTGAAGAGACAAATATTCAATTATTTACAAGAACTGCTCACATATTTGTACAGGGGAGCGAACACTTTAATGCTTACAATATTAATACAATATGCTCACTGCTCGAACTGTCATATTCAATTAATTAGTATTACGCTCATTTGATTATTATCAGAAAAGTAAAATTGTGAGTTATCAGTTCAGGTCAATGTGTAAACCTGTGATGTGGGCTATTGTGTGATCGCAATCCCCTACATGTACGCGTCCTCTTAGTATGTCTGAATAACATGAGATTATCACGAGTTCTCTCCCTTTATCCCTTCTACAGTTCTCTCCCGTTATCCCAATATTATATACGAGTTTATACTACATGAGGAATAAAGGGAGAGAACTCGTGACAATATCTTCTGGTCTGAATCATTTTGGGACGTAACACCCAACTCACATTGAGTACAACGTAAGGTGTCGTTATATATTTGCCATGATGCTTTGTGAATATCGAGTAGTTCAACATCTGTCGTGTCTGTAACATGAGAGAATTCTCACATGGTGCCCAATGTATATTTTATCCAATACTAAAAGTTATATTTCCATTAACGCGGATGCTAAATATGTTGTTTATCGTACGTTGTGCAGACAGGAACTGCTAACTCGACTCTGCAGAACGTATGATGGATTGTATGTTACGGTACTTGTAGCTGACACGCTTGCTCTTTCCTCGTAGATATGTAATAAAAATTACCAACCTGTCCCATAACTCTACGTATTGACCGGCTACTCCTCACTGTCACCAAATGCCGGAAAAACATGAAGCAATATCTCAGAAACAAGCAAAAGAGGCATAACAGTATCGGTGCGAGCTTGACAATATTCAAAATTGGTACCTGCAAAAATCAATGATAAACCTAGCAAGTAGATAACTACATCAATTTATATTTAGGCAATTGATACGCTAGAGGGTCCGAGAAAGTGCACACAGGCATTTGTCCTTAACTAGTAATTTCAAAAACTACGGAACACGCACAGTGAAATAAAAGAACAGGTCTGAAGTAAGAATTACATTCACTGAAGAGCTACTAGCATTTTTTTACCATCAGACTACAAGAGACCTTGTGAAGAGTTCCCTCCCTTAATCCGTTCTAGGGTATATACATATAAAGGTAGATAACTCGTGACAATCTCCTGTGTGCGAGACTGCTTTCTTTTTACTTCAAAGTAATGAAAAACTGGGTATCGTTTAAATTACCAAAATTCCTAAAATAGCATCTAACTTAAAGTCGTCGAAGGTAAATGCAAAACAGTATACCTGGCCATCGTCAGTGCTATCAGTCAAAATTCGTACATTATAGTACAACCTAGAACAATATAATTAACAGTAAGTTTTACGAACGACAATATGACTTCTCGAAATAATCATTTTCTATAATCCTAATTTTACTATTTCTGTTGTATCGGTGAATTTATGAAGATGTGAACTCGTGTATTTGTGAACTGTGAATTCGTGTATTTGTGAACTTTGAATTCGTGTATTTGTGAACTGTGAATTCGTGTATTTGTGAACTTTGAATTCGTGTATTTGTGAACTGTGAATTCGTGTATTTGTGAACTGTGAATTCGTGTATTTGTGAACTGTGAATTCGTGTATTTGTGAACTGTGAATTCTTGTATTTGTGAACTGTGAATTCGTGTATTTGTGAACTGTGATTTCGTGTATTTGTGAACTGTAAATTCGTGTATTTGTGAACTGTAAATTCGTGTATTTGTGAACTGTAAATTCGTGTATTTGTGAAGTTTGAATTCGTGTATTTGTGAACTGTAAATTCGTGAATTTGTGCACTGTGAATTCGTGTATTTGTGAACTGTGAATTCGGGAAATTCATTATCTCGTAGATGATGATGTTGTGATTCCTAATTACAACGTTTTTATTTGAATTAATAAATGAACAAATCATCAACGGTATGTCGTGTGGTCTTTATGATGAACGTATCTAATGAAAGGAAAAGAGCAAGAATTACCTAAATCTTAGCTCACAGTTATAACTAATTCTTCCTTGACCTTTTTACAGCACTAGATGTTTTGGACACTGATTTGTGAATAATCAAAGCACGAGACAATACACACGACAAGGACAGATTTCGGAACTGAGTGGATGAGCTACCATTGGTGCCCCCCCCCCCGACCTGTACAGTGAACCGAGTTCATCTGATAAGAGATTATGAAAATATACAGTACCAGAGGTGAAAAGAGGTTACCAAAACATATGAAAACATACGGTGCCAAAGCACACGGTACCAAACTTGGAAAGAGATTACAAAAACATATGAAAACAGATAGTACCAAAGTTGGAAAGAGATTATGAAAACATATGGTACCAAAGTTGGAAAGAGATCATGAAAACATATGGTACCAAAGTTGGAAAGAGGTTATGAAAACATATGGTACCAAAGTTGGAAAGAGATCATGAAAACATATGGTACCAAAGTTGGAAAGTGATTATGAAAACATATGGTACCAAAGTTGGAAAGAGGTTATGAAAACATACGGTACCAAAGTTGGAAAGTGATTATGAAAACATACGGTACCAAAGTTGGAAAGAGATTATGAAAACATATGGTACCAAAAATGGAAAGTGATTATGAAAACATACGGTACCAAAGTTGGAAAGTGATTATGAAAACATATGGTACCAAAGTTGGAAAGTGATTATGAAAACATATGGTACCAAAGTTGGAAAGAGATTATGAAAACATACTGTACCAAAGTTGGAAAGTGATTATGAAAACATATGGTACCAAAGTTGGAAAGAGATTATGAAAACATACGGTACCAAAGTTACACAGAGATTATGAAAACAAACGGTACCAAAGTTAGAAAGAGATTATGAAAACTTACGGTACAAACGTTGGACAAAGATTGTGAAAACATACGGTACCAAAGAGCTGAATGTGCCAGTCCAAGCAGTGATCCAACAAACACCCAAGTTGTGGTGAGGCAGGCAAAGAGCGGATAGAATAACAATCCAAGCACAAGTACATTAGCCATCAGTACCAATGCTGCAAATACAATTCACTACCAATAAAACTGCTTCTATAGTAATACAGAAGGAGTAATAGCTTTCTTTTCTTGTGTGCGGAAGTTACGGTATCCATGAGAATTACTCTAAAAACATTTACATTAAATAAAACGATGTTGTGGCTCAAAGCGGAATATGTATTCACCGACACTAGAGCTAGGAGTGACAGTGTTTTGAGTAACCAGCTCACACCGAACAAATCACGAACTATTCCCTTTAAAATAGCATCGGTATTCGCTTAAATCTGGATAAGATTTTCACTCCGCGTTAAAGGATTTAGTTACTCCGCGATGAAGGATATATATTTACTCCGCGCTGAAAAATAAAACTAAGCGTTGAAGAATGTATTCACTCCAGGATGAATGTGTTTGTTCTGAACTGGACAATTGAAACGGATTCAACTAACAAACGTTTACTAGAAATCCATGAAAACATATTTACATAGCTGGACAAACGTGAGTTGAAAAATGTCGTATAAAAGTATAGGCACTTGATATACTTGCTTTTCCATTGTGGTTCTATGCCAATAGAATACTCGCTATTAAAAAGACCGAAACACTGGCCAGCAATACTACCAAAGGCCATGGCATACCCAAAGTTGTCATAGCCATGATCTAGTAAATTGACAGGGCTGAAATATGCATTAATTTAGTCTGAGTTGCTTATATCAACAGGCATTACTTAAACCGTTATGTTATAGATCTACACTGTCTTATATTAAGACAGTGTAGATCTATTGATATAAGCTACTCAGACTCAAAGACTTCGCTGAAAGCGAATTACGCAATGTATTACATATTTCTTGTAGCTGGGAGATACTTCTCCCTGGCTGGCAATGCCAAGATCCCATGCGAGTTTAAACTAACCGCTCCCTAACCCCAACGTGGAAGGACGTAGAATCTCTCCGTGCGGAAATACACTGCTCGTATCAAATCCGTGTCATAATAAAGAACCAGTATGGTTTAAATGTATGGTCATATGGTGATCCCATCTTTTACGGTCGATTGCAAATAGTCGCTTATAAAATACAGTAACAAGTTGAAAGACAATGAAGCTAGCCGTTTTAGATATGAGAATCAGAATGAAATATACCACGACTTTTCTCAACTTTTGCCAATGTGGAGTTTGTTTGTTCCTATGTACTATATTTCCATTAATTCAAAACTCCTACCATTATTTATGGTGAATAATAGTTGTAGATTTTTATGGATACGTTCAATTAGATATATATGTTAAGAATTAATTACAATTTAGCGACTAAGTGTGAGGTTAGCTAGCTGTTTAATCGTTTTAAACCCCCCAGTATTTTTACTGAGAGTTTCAAGGCTGCATATCGCTGTATGGTTATAATTTCTTTATGCGTTTTAAATGTATGTTAAATTTTCCTCCCCCCTGTGCAATTATTTCATTTTATAAAGTGTTCATTTTATTTTCTCCCCAGTTTCGGCCAGCTGTCTTGACTTGCCCTGTGATATTTTCCATCTATTAACCCCCCCCCCCCCTGTTTGTCCTCCATTGTTTCTCCTGGTTATCCCTTATGGTCGGCCAGGCCATTCCTTGAGCCCCTGCAGTGTTCACTTACGTATGTACCCTTGAGCCTCCCCAAATCCCTTATGTTGTATGGACTGTTGTTTTCCCGGAGGTATGTGTGGGGAGGCACTGTCTTATGTATGTAGCGTTCCGTGTAGCTACTCATTTTCTCTCTATTCGTACCAGATTTTCCAAATTGTATTTATGGTGCTTGTGACGATTTGGCAATGAGGTAAGTATATGTTGCTCCGTTAAAATGGTGAAGAATAAATAAACAAATTCAATTTCTTACAATATCAGTCCCGGTCTATTTCCAAACGTTCTACAGCACGGGTTTGTTCGTTTTTCTAGCAGTGAAAGGCAAATGATTGTCCCGATCTGAAATGAAATGTTTCTGTTTCCGGGGGCGAAAACTTCGTTACTTAAATGTAGGTAGATTACTGTCGTTTTCACCCGTGGGGTGAAATCATTATAAGGTATGTATACATGCACACGCTTTAAATAACCAATGAGCAGAGGTGATGTGACCTAACTAGTGTACTTGGGCTACCAACCAGTCAGAACCTGCTCTTCCACAAACAACTGACAACTTCCCCACATAAATCATATTGTCTACATGCGATTGGGGACAGATGCCTTTGGTTGTATTTTCTCCAGTCAGATCGTCACGGAGCTATAACACCTGTCAGGGTTCGAACCTACGATTCGCAGATCGGTAGCCGAGTTTTATACCAATTGAGGTTACCAGTCGGGCTCTCCACATACATCAAAGTACAAGTGCACGTATTTGTTCTTTCTGTCTAACACATATACTGAACTACAAATGTTTGTATCCAGAAAGCCTATTTTACATAAAAAAAGAAATCCATGTACAAGATAAAATGGTTTGTTTTATTAGAATTGATGGTTTTGTCAACATTTGTTTCAATTATACAATTCATGACCTAACCAGTAGGAGTTATCATCCAGTACTAACCTGCCCTATCGCAAGCAGCAGACAACTTCTCCAAATAAATCAGTTGAGGAGGCCAAACGAACGGAGCATAATGGACCATCTGCCCAAGCCATGACCGAACCCGTACATCCCGGGGAAAAGTCCAGCGCTGTACCAAATGTGCTAACCGGGTGGGTGATACAACATGCATAAAGTTAGCCGGTGGATCCAATAATTATACCAAACTAACATTGTGATTGTTGTTAATTATTGTAACACCGAAGGTGGGTGAGTAAGGAAATGACTACTTACAGAGGACAGCAGCATTGATATTAGGAACCACGTGTTGAACGATAGTACACTGAAATAAATATATGATTTAACAATGAACATTTTAGTGGAAATACATTTTTGCATGTGTTTAGATTGTGTACATATTGAGATTCATACTTAGCAGCACCGTACACTTCGGGAATATTTATATTGTTTTCATAAAGACATATTATGCATCAAAGCTCAATGAAAGTAGAGTATCTGCTCTGAATGTTTTTTTCAAGTAAACATTTGACTCAAATTTGCCTTGTTAATATTGGACTTATATTAGGGAATTGGTTATTTGCGAGTTTGAAATGAGTTCTATACGGTGGCATACAGGTGACATGGGTGAAATCATTTTATCTCGTTCCCACGACTTAGTAGACTTAGTATGTCGTGCGAACGAGTAGGTAAGTCCTGGCCACGAGATAACAATTATTACACGCATGTCACCTCTATGTCACCATAGTTCTAAGATAAAAGTGTATGATTTCAAATCCAATGATATTATAAACTCTGCCGACAACAAATTCTTCACAGCGCTTTTCGATCTCTCCACACTTCGTAAAGGGAGGCTACTCTATAGAACATATCGCATATACATTCGAGGGTCAGTGGCGCTTCATCTATTCTTTACTATGATACATTATTTAGGATGTCAAGTGTTATCAACAAAATTATGATAAAACTATTCATTCCACTCTGTGACATCGCCCGGTTTGTCTAGATCCGCCCCAGCATAAAGATAGGAGTAATCTTTAAAATGTCGCCTTGTGTATTTAAGTACATTTGTATTTGTGTTTCCCTATCAATACAGTTTATTGATGTCACAGTAAAGATTTTCGTTTTTAACGTGGAGCTAGTATAATGAGATAGTTTAACTGTCAATGATTATGGTGTGTACAACTCGTGGCTCATCATTCGTAGATATTCAGTCCAACTATCTTACCAGGTTCAGAGTTAAGGCTGATGTTACCCCTGATGGAACAATTATTTAATGTCAGAATGTAAGAGATTTGCAATTCCTAAAGTCTGCCACAAGATGTGAGAGATGCCAAAAATATTTCTTCTTTCAAATGCAAAGTAAAAAAACACATTTGTAGCTCGTCTTAAATAATGTTTTGTTTTTCCTTTTTAATCAGTTTTATCATTTGTAACCTAATACCTTGTTAAATTTTATTTGTTAACTTTTTCATCCATCATTCCTGTCAGAGATAACTTATTGTTTTATTGTTATTGATAGAGAAAATAGAATATGTAAAATATGCACTCAGAATGTCGTAGAAACGGAATATCATTTATTATTATGCTGTCCAAAATATCATGATTTGAGAAAACAATATATTCGTCACTCTTCATGGTCAAGCTTGGAGAAATGTTATCATATATTAAAGTCAAACAAGAATAAATTCCTCCTAAATACTGCTAAATTTATAACTGAAGCATTTGTTATCAGAAAAAATACATTGGAAAATAATAATATATAGCCAACTAAGGTACATAATTAATATTAATTTGTAATTGCAAATTATTTCTTCCAGAGATGTATATGTCATTATCTCTATGTATTTTTCTTTCTTAAGTTGCTCTTTTCATGTTTATTGTGTCTATAATATGAAAGATATTAATTTTGATATTTTATATTTCAGAATATTTTCATGTGATAGACTGTTTTTCTTGTGTTTTAATTGTTCCACATAAATTGCGAGTCTTTGCCATATAATATTGTAAATGGCCAAAGGCTAAATACAGCCGATTTGCCAATAAACGAATGAATGAATTGTTTCATCGTTTTATCTATTTGTTTATAAACATGTAAGACAATGTCTTGACTGTGATAACTTTATTTATAACTTATAATTCTTCGTATGTCACACAATACTATATATTAAGGACCACAATGGAAATGTGTTATCCTTAACATATAATGTTGATTGATATGGCTTTATTGATTCATGCATATTGTTGTTATTAATATATGTCTTAATTTTATAGTGCCATGTAAATTGTACATTATATGTTGAAATAAATCTATCTATCTAACCTTTACACAGCGATACATGCTCGCTTCAACAAAGTCATCAATTATTCCAGCAATCATCTTTTAACTTCTCTTACAACAACAATCTCTCAACAACTGTTACAGTCAACAATAACTTCTGTACGATGTTGCTCTAGAGAGATTGCATTGTACGATGATTCTGTTGTAAACAAGATTGAAAACAGTTAAAACAACGAACTCGACTTGAATGAAGCAAAGTGAAGTACGATATCAATATAAGTAAGAACAAGCTTACGTTGAGTCTGCAGGTGTTGTTGTTGTTGTCGGTGTGAGGTTATCCATTGTAGCTTATATGTATGTATAATATTGTATTACAATATCAAAAGGAATCACGAAGTGTTGTGATAGAATGAACGTAAACTCACTGTACAAATGAACTCCAAAGTTCAGTGATAAAGCGTCACAATTTCACTGTAAGATCTTGTCCTTTACATATTCGAAAATTTATCAGTCAATTATGTTAATTATGTTTGTGTGTGTAATCCGATGTGTCTTGATACCGGAATAGAAAATCTTCATCGCCCCTTGTGGGAACTAACGCCGTCCTCGTCACGTGGGCACCTGGCATTTGTTTACGCTGTGTCTATTGAAATTTGCCGATGATCGCCAGGGGCGTATCTGGACGATTTTGAAGTGTACGCCAAGTGTGAGCATCGTAGGTGCGAAACGAGCAACAATGCTGCTAGTGGGGGTATGTTTGTAGGACCCCCTCTCACCGACCGATGTTTGGGGGTCTCCTTCAAGAAAATGTTGAAAATTACAAGGCAAATGGTGCGTTTTCATGCTATTTTTCAGTGTTAATATGGCATTTTCTTTGTCAGTAGCATACTACTTACATGTTTACAGTGTCAAACAACTGATACATTCGGGCTAATTTACCCATAACCCAATCCCCACAGCCTTCAGTTTTTATTGCATTTTTGGAACTTTTATTGTTTCACCTTTTCTGACGAATTGTACACGTTGGCGTACGTGCGTATGCCTGGATACGCACCTGATCGCCACGTTATGTGTACGAATATCTCCATGCGGGAGGTAAACCGGCATTTATCTGACTCGTAAACACAAATATAAATAAGACATCGTCAAAAGCTTCGTCTTTATCATTTTCAGGAAAATATGTATGTATGGCGTACAACAAGAAACGCACTCCGGGGGTATATACACATTTATCCTGCTCTCGCGCGATATGAATTCAAGGAAAAAGCTGTTTTTATTTGATTGATCTATTCGTTGTATTGGTCCCAGATATTGCACAGATCTATCATACACAACAATATCGCTCATCAGATAAATGCCGCCGATGCAGATCGCTATCGATGGGGGCTAATGTTCAGCAGTCTATTTGTCTGTCGGTAGTTTCCGTAAGAAATCGTAAATCCGATGATCACCGATTTATAACTGGTATATAGGACATAAACATGTAGCCTCGGGCTATCTTAGATCTATGTATCCGATAAACGCTTAAAATATTATGTTTTATGATCATAAAGAGAAAACTATTAGAGTTCGATTTTGTTGATGGAACACGAGATGATTTTATTTTTTTAAATGTGATAGGCGCATGATTTGCTCAAAAATAATATAGAGAAAAAAAACAAGGAATTCGTTTCACTTGGCATTTGTAATAAACACTTTGTCATGAAATAAGTTCTATTTAAAATACGAAAGATACTGTGGTGCCCGCAGATACCACGCAAAATATGTGTTACTATTCCACATTAGCGTAACGCGGATTTGTAAAATAATTAATATTTACATGTAATATATCCACCATTATTGACAGTTTAACAACAATACAATAAATAGTATTTATCTTCACGGTTCTCTTAGGATTTTGTAGCAAGACCTCTTTTTGTTTAGTTTTAAGACGTTTTTACGGGATCCTTGGTCCCTAAGTCGGCTGTGAAATGGCCAGATTAGATGTCAAGGTTACTATACTTCTAGCACTTTAAATACAACACATCGAGTTCCCCTTTACTTACAAGTATAAGCGGATGCAAGTGCAATAAAATTTGACCCCCTGTTGTGCACCTTACACTTTTGTGACCGTCTGGTAAAATTTTATGCTTTTCACTCTACATCAGCCAGGCGCTTTGAAATTACCTATCATATACATATATATGTACGATTATATTGAAAGCGTCTGTAAAACACAGAGATCTGTCGTGGTGTTGATTTAGTGATAAACGATTAAAGGGCGAGTTGTGAAAATTTGACACATTTTATTACTAAATTCATTAATAATAATTTAGTCAATTGGAAGGGATTTTAATATTTAGGCCCATAGTTTTGCAAAAAAAAAAGCTTTTTGTTTTTTCCAGATACAGGCTACATTCATAATTTCTCATTTTCCTTAAAATTTGTTTAAAACATAATGTTTATATATAAGTACAACTGCATTTTCCTACCAGTTCTATTTATCATTTTAAACAACCACTGTTTGTTTATATATATAATTCATATGAAACTTATGTTTACCACCATAACTGATTCAATATTTAATCAAAAACTTGTAAAATAAGCCTTTAAAGTACTATTTGGGACATTTAATTTTCAATTATAATTTTTTTAGTTCTGCTAATATTTCACACTGATTTCCGAATTTACTTCATTAAACAAATGCAACGCATGCATTGCATACTATATTTGCATAGTATCGCAAAGGGCAATATTAAAATGATGACACATCCGACTCGTCCGGGCGCTGACGGAAATTTCGAAAATTCGGAAATCTCCGTAAATCTCCGTATAGAATGCCGAACGGGCAAAAATTTAACTCAAAATTCCCCCGCTTAAATTTCAATTGAAATTTTATTGAAAGATATCTTCAAAATAACAATATTTTTTTCTTTTTAACTCCGCCTGTATGTTTTTTGTGTTTTCAAGCATATTTCTTCAGTTTACAAGTTAAACCAGAGTTCGCATTTTTTTCGGCCGAATTACACTATATTCAATGTGAATATGAGTGGTTAGATAAATTCGGAAATTATTCCCCAGCCAAAATATTTAAAACAATCAAATATGTTTAATAACTCGAAAGGTAACAAATGATAGTTTGTTATTCCACTTGTTGTTTTAAGATCATTTGAAAAATAAAAAAGTTATAGCCAAAAATGTCAACTGCTCCCTCTATATTCTATAGTGTCGACTGAAGCCATTTTGAGCGCTTTCGCGCTAATAAATCGGAAAAGCGAAATTGTTGTACATGTGCTACCACCACACACTTCACCCAAAGATCACAATTTCACATGTTGGTTAGCATTTATGTAAAGTAACATGACTCTGGCTCATATACACATATACGCGACACAATATTGCATGCTCTTTATGACATATTTTCACAATGTCAAGGGCCATACCTCAGCACTTACTAGGTACTTCTAATGTTTTGTGTCTCTGATCATGCTTCAGGAGATAAGCGTGACACAAGATAACAAAGTGAATTGGCTAATATTTTACTAAGTCAAGGGTCGTAACTTTGCACACATTAGGCGAGGCAAAACACAACTGGTGCACAACTTCAATTGCTGTTTAACATTCCTGTTAGATGTTGTGACTGGCTGATATACTTTCGGAGATATGCACACAAGATTGTATGATGGACAGAAGGACACATCGATGAATGGACGAAGGGAAATCTATATGCTCCCCTTTCAGAACAGGAGCATAAAAATAAGAAATAATATTTTTTGTTATCAATGATAGCAGTGATAAAAGGGTGTCTCGCCACAATTGTGGGGTGGGGGTGGGGGGGGGGCACAGAAATATGTATCCTATTCTACAGAGTACAGTGTGATAAAGGTTGGGTAAACAAATCTTTATTGCTTAAACCAAGAAAAGCATCATCATGGTTTGGGATATTTTATTAAACAACACATCTATTCAATTATCATTATTTTTTATTTGTTTAAAATTAAAACTGGAATCAGATACTTTAGATTTATCTACATGAACGCTTCCATTACAGAACCTGTATTAGTGACGTTGTTTATGATTTTGAGTATTTCCCCAAAAAAATCCGAATCACAAACTAAGTGATTTCTTGGAAGTGTTTTTGGTTGCTACAGTTTGCTTTACAGCATTAAGTAAACATGAAAATGTTGATATGTGTTATGAAATGTTTTAATGTACATTTGAGTAGTGCTTCTGACGCAATGTCATTTGTACTTTACTAAAGCATTTTGTTCATAATATTTCAATTGCTATAATAAGAAAGACGAACGTCCAATTTCAATATATTTGGTATTAAATGAAACTAGAAAATATATCCGTTGGAAATGTAAAACCCGAAAATGGATTTTTTGGTCACTACTACAGGTTTTGTCGTGAAACAGCTCATATATATGATGTAACCATAATAAAAACTGAGTAAACTAATCATATCACAAAATCTATCAACTTCAACTAACATAACAAACATATGACATAGATTTAAAATGTACCCTAAACACATATCTCATGACACGTCACTAAATGGGATGATTTAAAAGCTGTACATTATTCTCAGTAAAGTTCTATTAGGACCAGCACTTTTCTCAAACGAATATCATTACATGACATTGTGGAAATATTGGTAAAACAGTAAAAATAAAAAATCACAACATTCCGCACAGATTGATTGACAGGATTGAAAATACTCGGCAAACAAGAGGGTCACACAAGAGGGTCACACAAGAGGGCCACACAAGAGGGTCAAGATGACCGTATATCACTAACCTGACCTAAGATTTATTAAGAATCATAATCTGACAAATGATGCATAATATGGCTCCTAGTATTCACAAGGTGTTTCTATTTTTAACCTAGTGACCTAGTTAACTTAGATTACAAAACAAACAATTTTAGTAATTTTAGTAACCATCAGGCTAAGGATAAATGTTAACAGTTTCTATAAATATACACAACTCATGTAATTGCAATTAAATCAATGAATTTATTACAATGACATTTTGTTCAATCTAAATCTCCTTCCACACTGTCGTCCACATCGTTAGATTGTCTATTTTAACGACCAGCTGTTAATCTGTCAGTAGCAAACATGATAGTGGTATCCAAACTTACACAATGTTCATTTAATGTTGATTTAAAAACGACATAATGTTGATTTAATAATGACATAACATTGATTTCATAACGACATGTTGATTTAATAATGACATAACATTGATTTCATAACGACATAATGTTGATTTAATAATGACATAACATTGATTTCATAACGACATAATGTTGATTTAATAATGACATAACATTGATTTCATAACGACATAATGTTGATTTAATAACAACATAATATTGATTTCATAACAAGATATTGTTGATTTAATAACAACATAATATTGATTTCATAACAAGATAATGTTGATTTAATAATGACATAACATCTATTTCATAACGACATAATGTTGATTTAATAACAACATAATGTTCATTTAATATTGATTTAATAACAACACAATGTTCATTTAATGTTGATTTAATAACAACACAATGTTGATTTAATGTTGATTTAATAACAACATAATGTTGATTTAATAATGATATAATGTTGATTTAGTAATGATATAATGCTGATTTAATAACAACATGTGTTGATTTAGTAATGATATAATGTTGATTTTATAACAACATAATGTCAATTTAATAACAACACAATGTTGATTTAATGTTGATTTAATAACAACATAATGTTGATTTAGTAATGATATAATGTTGATTTAGTAATGATATAATGTTGATTTAGTAATGATATAATGTTGATTTAGTAATGACATAATGTTGATTTAGTAATGATATATTGTTGATTTAGTAATGACATAATGTTGATTTAATAATGACATAATGTTGATTTAGTAATGATATAATGTTGATTTAGTAATGACATAATGTTGATTTAATAACAACATGTGTTGATTTAGTAATGATATAATGTTGATTTTATAACAACATAATGTCAATTTAATAACAACACAATGTTCATTTAATGTTGATTTAATAACAACATAATGTTGATTTAATAATGACATAATGCTGATTTAACAATGGCATGTTCATGTAATGTTCATTAAATAATGACTATTTTGTGTAAAATTTAATTTTCAATTAGCATGACGAAAAAGAAACAAATCTATATAGAATATGATACAACTAACAAGACAATTCAAATACAAGTCCTCAGGCAGGTTTTACAGCAGAATTAGATGTGTCATTTGTCTCAAAAAGGTAAGTATTCGGTGAACACCTATTTTTGTGAAAAATATGACTGTGAAAATAGGGGAAAATTAATCCATCATGAAAGTTTCTGATTTAGCAGTACATGATTATTCTGGGCTATTCCTAAAATATTGACATTTCAATTAGAGAGAGCATTTTAGCCAGAAGGGGGAGGGTGTTCTTTTGGAGACCCTAAATTTTGCGATGCAATGCTTTTTTTAGTAAATTAATACACTAATTTTTGACAAAAACAGTGAGGCTCTTGAATTTGGAACAAACTCTTGATCTAGGATTAGATATTGAAAACCCTATTTTTCCAAAATCTCAAGGGGGAGGGGGGTACAGACCCCCCAAGTGCCCCTCCTCTATATCCACACATGCATGTGTAATGGGACTATAATAATAATAATGCAATACAATACTCTAGTCATATTTTTTATTATTTTAACAGTGAATTTGAAAACTAATAGATAAAAGTTCCTTTAATAAATAAAACTGTAAGAAACCTGGCTATCAGATTGAAATCTGAACCTGGAACATCAAAAGATGGAGAAACTCCCAGAACAGGAAATATGGGGAATCCCCTTCAGTGCTTCTTGAAGTGTGTTACTATATTTAGATTTTCAAAACATCACTTTTTTATTGTTATAGAAAACTATTCACAGGAAACTTTTCTGGCCAAATTAGAACAATGTTGACATTGATTACATACACAGAAAATGTTCACTGTTTTCTAAATATAGTAACACATTTCCTGATCAGCAAGCACTAAGTGGGACACCCCCCCCCCCCATTTTCCAAACAGAAAGTTTCTCCCACTGTTAACAAATTGAATCACAATGTATACATTTTTTCAATTCCTACTTGTTTCAAATGACACAAAATGAAGATAAAAAGCTGTGCAAATAGTCACAGGCTTAGAAAATACCATGAAACAAATAAAACATATTAACACAAGAACGCTACCTGCATGTAAAATAACTAAACATTTACTAAAATATTCAAAAACAACATTAAAACAATTTTTGTCTCTATCCACAGGAGTTAGAGACCAACAAATACTGTAAACACTTTAAAATTAGCAGGTGATCAATTTCGCATTTGTCGACATTTTTATATTGGCACCTCCAGAATTGGCAGGTCATTAGTTCCATCTTGAAAAAAGGAAACCAAGTTGTGCCTTAGGCAGCCAAATTAAGTCTGAATTAAGATGTTTCTATTGTCATATTACACTCTGTGTGGTGTGAAAAATAAGACAAACTCCAATTAATCCAAATCAATTAACATCTCCTAACAATACAATTTGATACATGCACATTACGAACGATTTCTGCCCCAAGGGCCTCAACACTATACACAATAAATTTATAATGACTAGCGAGTTTTAACGACTTAATTCGTCAGCTTATAATTGCGTATATTCATCGAAAGCTACCATTATATCTACACAGATTTTATACAGCCAATACATGTATAAAGAATGTTATCTGTGGTTGACCACAATATTTATTTAGAAATGAATATTATATTTCCTCTCACACATAATGATGGTATGGTATTCAACAAAAGCAAAAATCCCTGATTATTTTATTTCAGATACAATCAAGTATTTATCCAGGGTATAGATGACAATTCTCAGATACAATCAAGTATTTATCCAGGGTATAGATGACAATTCTCAGATACAATCAAGTATTTATCCAGGGTATAGATGACAATTCTCAGATTACTGTTTTTCTGGCAATGGTCTAGATTTGGCTGTTTGGTGTAAATCATCAATATAGTAGAACTAAAACAGCTGCCAATGTTTCCACAAATACATCAATATAGTAGAACTAAAACAGCTACGAATGTTTCCACAAATACATCAATATAGTGGAACTAAAACAGCTGCCAATATTTCCACAAATACATCAATATAGTGGAACTAAAACAGCTGCCAATGTTTCCACAAATACATCAATATAGTGGAACTAAAACAGCTGCCAATATTTCCACAAATACATCAATATAGTAGAACTAAAACAGCTGCCAATGTTTCCACAAATACATCAATATAGTAGAACTAAAACAGCTACGAATGTTTCCACAAATACATCAATATAGTGGAACTAAAACAGCTGCCAATATTTCCACAAATACATCAATATAGTGGAACTAAAACAGCTGCCAATGTTTCCACAAATACATCAATATAGTGGAACTAAAACAGCTGCCAATGTTTCCACAAATACATCAATATAGTGGAACTAAAACAGGTGCCAATGTTTCCACAAATACATCAATATAGTGGAACTAAAACAGCTGCCAATGTTTCCACAAATACATCAATATAGTGGAACTAAAACAGCTGCCAATGTTTCCACAAATACATCAATATAGTAGAACTAAAACAGCTGCCAATGTTTCCACAAATACATCAATATAGTGGAACTAAAACAGCTACCAATGTTTCCACAAATACATCAATATAGTGGAACTAAAACAGCTGCCAATGTTTCCACAAATACATCAATATAGTAGAACTAAAACAGCTGCCAATGTTTCCACAAATACATCAATATAGTGGAACTAAAACAGCTGCCAATGTTTCCACAAATACATCAATATAGTAGAACTAAAACAGGTGCCAATGTTTCCACAAATACATCAATATAGTAGAACTAAAACAGCTGCCAATGTTTCCACAAATACATCAATATAGTGGAACTAAAACAGCTGCCAATGTTTCCACAAATACATCAATATAGTAGAACTAAAACAGGTGCCAATGTTTCCACAAATACATCAATATAGTGGAACTAAAACAGCTGCCAATGTTTCCACAAATACATCAATATAGTGGAACTAAAACAGCTGCCAATGTTTCCACAAATACATCAATATACAGTAATCCAGTTGACAATATAATGGAAAGCATACTGATAAAACATTAGTGTCAGGCCCCTGTGTCACATTAACCAGTATAATAAAACTTGACAATCTCAGTGTTGGGAACATTTTCCCCCTAGAATAGAAATCACAACTTACAGCATACAAAATATGTAAAATTCACAAACTACTACTGCACATCCCTCTGAATTTGGCAGTACTTCATTTCACAAAATCCGACACAGTTTACCATTGCATTTGTTTCACAATGCCTGCAAAGCACTAGACAAAATATACATATCTTCAGACACAGCAGATATATTGATGTCAACTAAGTTTTCATGACAGCTTGTATCAAAAATAACAATACAATAATACAACTTACAACATGTCCATAGGACAAAGCCCTCACTTCCAGTCTGATATTTATTCCTATTTGTACATAGCGATACTACAGAACATTCACTACTAAACATCAGCTCTTTAAAATTTCTAAATGTTGAAAACAAAAAACAAAGAGATGCCACTGATAAAAGATGCATGTCCCGAAGTCAGTACGCTTATCTGTAAGGCCAAGTTCTGTTTCCGGTCTCCTGTCAAAAAAAAAGAGGGTAGGTTTGTTTTTTGTTGGTTACTGAAGTTGTTGCTGTCATCAAAGCCCCTTAAAGCTCCTTAAATTTTACTATCTTCTACATAATTTTTAAAGAACGGAAAGGAGGAAAATTATCCCCAACAAAAAGTTTACAGTCGGAGAGTAAACAAGAGGGTAGATCGTGAGACCGGAAACGGAATATATTTTTTGGCCTAACCACGGAAGTACAGATCTGACTTTTACATTCATATGTGAAACACATTTTCATCTTGGTTTCATTGGAATCCCTGAAATCTTTTATAACAAATTGTAAGGTTGGAAAACTGAGACATGAAGAGTTTCCAACAACAAGATGACCTAAGGAATGTACAAACACACAGTACAAGCAGTGTATGTCTCCCTTGAGGGATGTAAGAATTGCACTAAAAATTATCAAAGTTTTTGCCAAGCAAAATGTGTATGATGGAATATTTCAAGGACAGGGGTGTTTATATTTCATCCGTCTGCTACCGAAAAATAATAATGCCTTCTAGTTTAACAAATATACCACTTATAACACTGTGATGAATACTGACTTAAAACATTACGTTCATACAATCATTGGTAAGTTTTGCAAAGTCATGTTCATAAATATGATTTGCAAGAACATTCCGAATTGTGTCTTCCTGATCCGGTTCTGGGAATATCTTCTTCAATTCTTCGAAAAAATCATCACTTTCCTGTTCTGTTCGAGGAATTCTTTGACTTCTACTCTTCCCATGTCCCTGACCTTTCTGAAATTGCCTAGGTGATTTAGACTGATCATGACCCGAGTCTGTGTGATCAAAATGTTTCTGAGTATGATTTCTTGCGGAAAAGTTTCCTTGCTGCGCGTGTTGATGTTGAAATCCTGGATTTAGATGACCACTAGCTGCTGCTCCGGCATAGTTGCTGGGAGTTTGTGTAGGAGCATAATTTACTTGTAATTGGCCATGACCTTGACCTAGAACAGGAAAATTGCTTTGACATTGTGCATAACCATAACCTTGACCTTGATTGTAAGGCACATGATTGTGACCTTGAGACTGGGGTTTATAGTATTGTTGCTGTTTATACTGATACCCTTGCATCAACCTGAAATTGAATCAATAGGATATACATCATCACGTCACAGTCATGCTACATCATCACCTCACAGTCATGCTAACAACATCATGTAAAATCATAGCATTCTTATAAAAAATGGATTGCAACATTTAGTGAACATTTCTAGGTACATGTATTTACTTTCATCCTGATTATGAGAAATATTATTACTATTCATATTAATCCTCATGATGACTTCTATCTGAGTTACTACCACAGGAGATTGTCAAGAGTTCTTTCCCTTTACCCATCTAGATTTCTCTCCCATTTCCCTTCCTTTCTATAGAATATGTAAATATAGAAGGGACAAAGGGAGAGAACTCCAGATGGGATTAAGGGAAAGAACTCATGGCAATCTCCTGTGATTACTACTACACCAGGGACTCAGGCATCATGCAGTGAATGTTATATTCACAGATCCAGGATGGGATTCAACTTGTGACCTTTGGATCATAAGTCAGGTGCTATACCAGACTACCATGTGGTTACTATGGCTTCCGCATGGAAGGCTACATTTATATTGAAAAAGAAAAATTAGTAGAAATTGTGAAAGTATATAAAAAAAACAGTTCTGCTATAAATCAACAAGACATTACAAACTAACACTTGCAAAAAAATCATCTACAAGAACCACGCAAATACAGCAAAAAATCCTCCTAACAAAAAATGTTTGCAGTACCTTACCTTGGATTTTGACCATTCGGTTGTGATTTCAGTTTAAGGAAATCATCCAAACAAGGGCCATCCCTTCCTAAAGGATCATTTGGGGCCATGAATCTGTCCCTCACAAAACTGAACATCAACAACCTAAAATTATTCAATTATTCATATAAATATATTTTAAAGATTTCATCAGATCTAGGTAAATAAGAGTTAACAGACTTTGGCCACTGACCAATACAAGGTGGTACTCCTCTCTTAACACTTAATGTTGTGTCTTGTGATCTGTTTGCCTGATATTGTTGATCTTTGTCTGTGCCATACTCTAAACCAGGAGTCATGACCATCAATACATCCAGATAAGTAATCAGTTCATCTAAATAGCTTCTACCCAGCATCCATCGTTCTCTGGAACCAGCTCACACCTATGTGGTCAGCCAACATACCCTTGGTGGGTTCCAGTCGTCCATTGGTAGCCTGAGGGGGCATTTAGATGCATATACAATAATTTTTTACCCATTTTTTACTTAAATTGTACAATAGGGCGAAATTTTAACATGTAAAAAGTTGTTCCGACTGCTGCGTGTGCTCAGTTTTTAACCACGTTGCGAGAATACTCAAGTAGAGGAATGTGATTACTAAAGATGATGATGATTCCTACTTGACTTCTGCAAACACTAACTGGTTAAATCTAGGTCATGTGTAGCGCGTTCAATACAAACTTCACAAAAAGAGGTCTGAGATATGAAACGTTTACCTTTCATGTATTATCTTCTTCCATCCTGCTTTCTCTGTCATGAGATCTCGATATTGATCGTTGGAGACTATGATGCCTTCCTCAGCTTCTGCAAGCTCCAACACAAATCTGTAGATAATTCAAGCACTGTATTAGTAATGTAAGAGTACTTCCATCAGCAGGGAATTTATCTAAGCTTAATTAGGGGTACGTATCAATACATATAATTCTAACCAAAGCCTTTATGTTAGACCACCAAGTTAAGAGTCCACTAAGTGAGGATGGATAGGAACTGCTGACTAGTGGTAGGTAAGAGTTCACTAAGTGAGGAGTGATAGGAACTGCTGACTAGTGGTAGGTAAGAGTCCACTAAGTGAGGAGTGATAGGAACTGCTGACTAGTGGTAGGTAAGAGTCCACTAAGTGAGGAGTGTTAGGAACTGCTGACTAGTGGTAGGTAAGAGTCCACTAAGTGAGGAGTGATAGGAACTGCTGACTAGTGGTAGGTAAGAGTCCACTAAGTGAGGAGTGATAGGAACTGCTGACTAGTGGAAGGTAAGAGTCCTATAAGTGAGGAGTGATAGGAACTGCTGACTAGTGGAAGGTAAGAGTCCTATAAGTGAGGAGTGATAGGAACTGCTGACTAGTGGAAGGTAAGAGTCCTATAAGTGAGGAGTGATAGGAACTGCTGACTAGTGGTAGGTAAGAGTCCTATAAGTGAGGAGTGATAGGAACTGCTGACTAGTGGTAGGTAAGAGTCCTATAAGTGAGGAGTGATAGGAACTGCTGACTAGTGGAAGGTAAGAGTCCTATAAGTGAGGAGTGATAGGAACTGCTGACTAGTGGTAGGTAAGAGTCCACTAAGTGAGGAGTGATAGGAACTGCTGACCAGTGGAAGGTAAGAGTCCTATAAGTGAGGAGTGATAGGAACTGCTGACTAGTGGTAGGTAAGAGTCCACTAAGTTTCCTGGATGTATCTAGAGGTGGTAAGCGCTATTTCTAGACAGAAGATAAGACAACAGTGGCCAACATATTTTCATTCATCATGACTGACAGTATTCAAACAAAAATATGGTAAGCTGTTTTTATAACATATATTAGTAATTACCCAAAATATAAAACTTAATTCAATGAAACTATGCATGATAAAGTGCACACAATCCTTAGGTTGGTCAACTTGACATGCAGTTACTTGACCAGAAGAATGGTTTCAGCTAGTTTGTTGTCTCAAAATGTACGGCCAAAATTTATGTTAATTAATAAGGTCAAAATCTTGTGGTTTACAAGAAGTGTCACACATGAAAATAAGAAACAAAGTATTTCAATATTAAAATACATAGCAATACAAGAATAAACAGTATAGTTAAGGTTTAGACACTTGGTGCATCAAGTGTTAGAAGTTCATCGTATGTTTTACCTTTACCTAGAATGCTAGATAAATCACACTTTGGATGTTTTACTGCTGTATTAAACTCCATGGCGCAGTGGCAATTTTTTTTAAAAATGAAATTCGTTATTTTAACAAATTACAATTACACCAGGGGCTCTTACCAAAATAGAACTAGAGCTATCACTGAAGGTGATTAATACCCCCACAATACCGCTTTGTCAGACATATTTTTGATAAATTCAAAGATGGCCGCCAGTCAAGACAATGAAATTATCTATCACTATCTATCACTACAGGACCACAATCAGAATGTGCCGACAATATACACAACTAGGCTTGGTAGAAATAATTCATGGAAAACCATGTTATGTGACATGACGGAACAAGTGGTGATTCCCATATAGCCCCCATTGCATATTTTGAAGTGCGGTTATAATAAGAATTGTGTACATTTTAATATTTCGGAGGTGATATGAATACCACAGTATGGGAGTCAGGTCAAAATCAATAAAATAGAAAAAATGAACAGTAATATATAGCACTTTGTCACAAAGAAATATAATGATACATTCGACTAGAGTATGAACTAGTAACACCAATATATTTGATTTTAACTCCCAAGATCTGAACATTTTGCATTCAAATTCGAACAAATATAGCAACAAAGCGTATTAAATTGATACAATTTATATTCGTAATCAAGACATTTTGTTCCATTGTCCTTGACTGCAGTTTCACAGATTTAATCAAATAATCAAACTACCTGGATATAACATTATATTATGCCTTATTTCAATGGATTTTAAAAGAAATCCCGTTATTTTCACTGAAAGGCGAGTCTTCAACAACAAAAACAAACCATTTGCTAGTATCTGAATGTAATAAACCAAAAATGCTGCCAACAGAACAGTAAGAACTAATCAACAGTTCCTGTGAAATAAAAAACTGAACTTGTATAGAATTGCTCACAAAAAGCTGGGCAAAATGGAACTAAATCAATGCAAAATATATCAAACAATATGCTAGAAATAACAGTTATTTTCACAGAAAGATAAGTCGTTTACAACTAAAAACAAACCATTTGCTAGTAAGTGAAAGTAAGAGAAACTATTTTTAGTAACAGTGACCTTGACCTTGGCCCCACCAGCCCCAATATCGAACTTGACCTGTATCTTCTGATGTTACACCTGTGTACCAAAAATTTTTCAAATCTGTCTAGCCTTTCATGAGTTATCGTCCGGAAACCATGAAAAACGACAGACCGACCGACAGACAGACCGACCGACCGACCGACAAGCTCACTCCTATATACCCCCTCAAACTTCGTTTGTGGGGGTATAATTATATAAAAAGGCATGATGAGAAAATGTCATTTTATTATTGTCAGACAGAGAGTATTGTCATACAAATGTTACCAACTTGCTGTGCATATATCTAAATTAATATGTAAAGTAGAGTCTAGTGGAATAGTGGTAACCTAGACTTATAGTGGAGTTATCTAGTAACCTAGACTAATAGTGGAGTTATCTAGTAAATGGAAATGAACACATATTTTTTGTGAAAGGTCTGAGAAGTGTCCATTGATTTGAGTAAATTACATTTAAGTATATACATGTATATATAGTGTAGTTACCATGCAACTTGAAATATGAGGGTATTTTTTATAGAATAAGGAAAGTAACCCCTGAATTGACTGAGTAACACCAAGTAACCTAAAGTAACCATAGATAATTATAGTGCAGTCACCTGGTAACTGGAACTTTGAAAGAATGAGAAAAATTACCATTCAATTGACTGAGTAACCCCCAGTAACTTCAAAGTAACCAAAGATATAGTGTAGTAACCTGGTAACTGGAAATGCAAGGCTATTTTTTCATATTTTTTATGCATTATACTTAAGGGTAATGTTGGAGAAATTCTCCAAAAATGTGAGAAGTTACCAAAGAGATAGAACAAGTTGCCTTCAGTAATACTAATACACCCACTTGCACAGAGGTGCACATATAGGGGCATATATGGCTATTTCAGCCGTGGATAGAGGTCAGGTGTAAAGTGTTTGACTCCTTGTATTACATAATTATACTATAGAAGGTATGTAGAAGGGGAGAGAACTTGTGACAATCTCCTGTGGTCTAGACCTTCGTATATAGCTTAGGAACAGAATTGTGTCTAATCATCATTCAATGAAATACTTCTTATATAATCCTTAGCCTATAGCTCATTTAATGATATATGGTATATGTATTGATTTTCCTTTGTTGTGAACTAAGATATAGTCGATGTAATTTAAACAGTAATTGAATTGTAATTGTCAATTACATCTAAAAGTGAAGATGTAATCAAAGTGATATAATGCTCATTATTATTACCTAAACAAACATGAACATATATTATCAAAGAATACGCTCAAATAGCTGTTAAAAGACTTTAAGTTCAGATGAGCCAGATACATTTTAAATTAAATTACAATTATATATAGAAATATTAAAGTGCAAATTACATTCAATTACAATGAAAATGTAATGACATTACAATCACGATCTTTAAATACAAATGGCCAGTCACCTACACACAATTCACTTGAATGTTTAATAAGTCTCATATTAAGTACTATGGTACGTAACGAGCATTTTTCTTCAGAGTCAGAAAGCTTGAAAAAAAACATATGATACAAAATACCTTCAGCAATGGAATGTAAATTCATATCACTGTTAGGGATGAGATGATTCATTCAGTCAGCCATGCATCACAATGCAAGAACATCCAATAATCCTATTGATAAATATTGATGCACTGATCTGCCATTTTAATGCATTGAATGGGAAAAAGGTTCACAAATTGATACTGAAAATGTTGCAACTGACTTTTAAAGCCTACCATAACAGTCAGAGTTGCAGTTCTTGTCAACATCTGGACTTATAGCTGACTTGTTCTTATCATATGCACATTATTCTTGTCAGTTGATAAATGTTGTACATCCAATAGTCTTACTGTCTTTACGTCATGTTTCATTGCCATAAATAATGAGAGAGCATTTGTATATGACGTCCCATGATACATATCACAAGAGACTTTAATAGCGTGATACATATTCTATCTCATTATACCCACATCATCTGACCCCTATATTGATAGTTTACCACTACACGTCTGACTACAAATATTCAAGATACCATATAAAACTAAGATAAATATAAAGTGTTGATAAAGACAGTATAACAACATATTGTAAAATATAATACAATATAGAAACACGAGATAACAGTTCAAAGTTCAGAGGCATGACCCCTTTCAACTTCAGAGAGGCATGACCCCTTTCAACTTCGGAGAGGCATGACATAAAGAAGATAAATCATTTTAAACTAAAACAGTAGATTGTGTAAACATGTATTTATAAGTACAATGTGAAAAGAATTTGAATTTGGATGAAGCTCTCTCGACATGTGTGCTCATGATTTTCATGTTTCTCAAAAAAAAGGCAATTACACAAGCACAGGTCAAGCTTCACTAAGGCTGTTAACAGGATGTAATACATGCTACACAAGCACAGGTCAAGCTTCACTAAGGCTGTTAACAGGATGTAATACATGCTACACAAGCACGGGTCAAGCTTCACTAAGGCTGTTAACAGGATGTAATACATGCTACACAAGCACGGGTCAAGCTTCACTAAGGCTGTTAACAGGATGTAATACATGCTACACAAGCACGGGTCAAGCTTCACTAAGGCTGTTAACAAGATGTAGTACATGCTACACAAGCACAGGTCAAGCTTCACTAAGGCTGTTAACAGGATGTAATACATGCTTCACAAGCACGGGTCAAGCTTCACTAAGGCTGTTAACAGGATGTAATACATGCTACACAAGCACAGGTCAAGCTTCACTAAGGCTGTTAACAGGATGTAATACATGCTACACAAGCACAGGTCAAGCTTCACTAAGGCTGTTAACAGGATGTAATACATGCTACACAAGCACGGGTCAAGCTTCACTAAGGCTGTTAACAGGATGTAATACATGCTACACAAGCACAGGTCAAGCTTCACTAAGGCTGTTAACAGGATGTAATACATGCTACACAAGCACGGGTCAAGCTTCACTTAGGCTGGTAACAGGTTGTAATACATGCTACACAAGCACGGGTCAAGCTTCACTAAGGCTGGTAACAGGTTGTAATACATGCTACACAAGCATGGGTCAAGCTTCACTAAGGCTGGTAACAGGTTGTAATACATGCTACACAAGCACGGGTCAAGCTTCACTAAGGCTGGTAACAGGTTGTAATACATGCTACACAAGCACGGGTCAAGCTTCACTAAGGCTGGTAACAGGTTGTAATACATGCTACACAAGCACGGGTCAAGCTTCACTAAGGCTGGTAACAGGTTGTAATACATGCTACACAAGCACAGGTCAAGCTTCACTAAGGCTGGTAACAGGTTGTAATACCAGCTACACGAGCACAGGTCAAGCTTCACTAAGGCTGGTAACAGGTTGTAATACATGCTACACAAGCACGGGTCAAGCTTCACTAAGGCTGGTAACAGGTTGTAATACATGCTACACAAGCACGGGTCAAGCTTCACTAAGGCTGGTAACAGGTTGTAATACATGCTACACAAGCACGGGTCAAGCTTCACTAAGGCTGGTAACAGGTTGTAATGCATGCTACACAAGCACAGGTCAAGCTTCACTAAGGCTGGTAACAGGTTGTAATACATGCTACACAAGCACAGGTCAAGCTTCACTAAGGCTGGTAACAGGTTGTAATACATGCTACACAAGCACGGGTCAAGCTTCACTAAGGCTGGTAACAGGTTGTAATACATGCTACACAAGCACAGGTCAAGCTTCACTAAGGCTGGTAACAGGTTGTAATACATGCTACACAAGCACGGGTCAAGCTTCACTAAGGCTGGTAACAGGTTGTAATACATGCTACACAAGCACGGGTCAAGCTTCACTAAGGCTGTTAACAGGATGTAATACATGCTACACAACCACAGATCAAGCTTCACTAAGGATGTTAACAGGATGTAATACATGCTACACAAGCACAGGTCAAGCTTCACTAAGGCTGTTAACAGGATGTAATACATGCTACACAAGCACAGGTCAAGCTTCACTAAGGCTGTTAACAGGTTGTAATACATGCTACACAACAAGTAGTTAAAGCAAAATGTATGACACTGGGTTTCTTTATCCTTGCAGTATACATAAATGAGACGTCCTCATTTTTGAACCAATTTTAAACAATTTACATCCTTGGGAAGCCAGCAATTATGACTAAGACGTATCCAACAATAAGGCTATTTTTTTTCTAACAGAGATTTCCTTTAAACTTTGTATCTTTTATCAGTGTAATGTATCTAACCAAAATATGAAATAAAAATGAATGGTTACCTTGGTTGATTTTAATTTTTATGATATTGAAGATTAAAACGTGAATATTACATATGAATATACCGAAAAATTGATACAATTTTACTGTATTTTTTCTAGCCGTGAGATTTCCTTACAACTTGGTTTGTAAGTCACTGTCTGAATGAAAATATGAAAAATAATAGGTAACCATGCTTGATTTTAAGATAAAGATTGATTTATTGTGTTTCAAATGTAATATACATATATAGGGAAAGTGAAAGTTGAAACTTACCCATAATACACTTGGTAACCCATTATCGTTTTACATTTTCACAAAATGTGTTAGTTTTTAAAAGTTTATTGAAGATCATTTTATAATTTCATATGTAGAATTTCAAATATCAATGACTTTTCTGTTTTTTAATAATAAAGTATATGGAAAAAGAAAGTAGAAGGAAAACCTGCAAAAACATAATGAAATCCTTTAATCATTATTTGTATTGGTCTTAATGACTCTTAGTTCAGTAAAAACTTTGCATCGTAAAAGAAAATAGCAAACTACTCCAGGTCTTTCAGACAGATTAAAGCCAATACTGGGTGTTGGGAGATCTAACCCTCTACATCAATTCATTCCTCAACTCCCAATAGCAAGTAAGATTTTTCTACCTGTCATCATATGATGCTACTAGTCTCTGATCAATTTTGCGTGAAGGTGTAAAGACCAGAGTTCCATCATCTTTTAACTCCTGTAAGATATCTTGGTCAAGTATTGGATTAGTTTCACTCGGTCTGTATTGTCTCCACTGGGGTACGAACACCGTGATTGTATCATGTCCTCTCAGACGAAAGAAATTCACACAGATCTTGATACCTTTACATGAGAAGTGCTTGCCATTACCATGTCTGCAATATGTAAATGTATAGCATTATAAGTTTTCAAAAGTATGACTGTTAACATATTGAAGCAAAACACATTAATATGGTACATTCAGGCTCACAGCCTGTATTTGATTTGCATACCAGTACCTCAAATGATACTATGAGAGTTTTGTAGTGCATCAGGGTTGACACCATTTTTCAACAATTTTTCAGTCATATATTGTGGCCAGATGACATAACTAGTTTTTCTTGAAATAATTATCAACAGGTACTAACTGGCTCTGAGCTTAGCAACTGACAGCTTCTCTTCATGGGGAAGACATAAACATACAATATTACAGAAGAATCCAAACTGCCCAACCTGGAACTCAAACCAGGATCTGATGTATGCCAGTCTACTGTCTAGCGCTCTACCAACTGAGCTAGACAGACAGGCACTTGTAAGAGTATATTATCCAAGTAATGTAAACCCAACATTTGTATGTTTTCTCCAAAGACTAAGAGTCAACATTTTATAATTCAGGAAATGCAAGCATAAAATTATTTACAAACAAAAATCACCGACAATTAGCAGCTCAGAGAAGCTGTAAGAATGTAAAATAAAACACTGGGAGCAGCAGAACCAAACTGCAGCCGGGCTACAGATACTTTAGCCACTTACCTTCATTCATTTCAATTATTATCCTGTTAAAGCAGGGTATATAATACTCAATACAATGGTACGTTAAAATCTGCAAGGCCCTAATGTAAAAATGAATCTACTTGAACAGAATACAGACACATCTGTGGCGGACATGTGTACAAAACATCACCTGTACTTTAACAAAACCTTTTGACAGAGTTTACATAAATCATTATTTACATGCATAGCATGACATATTTAGTAATTGTAATTCATCAATCCTACAGTCTCTGGATTCTCGCTAGCATTTGAAAACAAGAGCCCAAACCATGCTTTTGGAAACACATTGCAGTCCTTCAATGCAATTTCGAAGAAATTTTGTCAGCAATAGAATTCCCAAAACAAAAATAGGAGTCCAAAAATCATAACTAGGAGTGTAGGGAGAACCCCGAGACTACATGTATACAAGTTTCACTGAATTGAAGTATAAATCATCGAGGACAAAAGCAGCTTTATCAACTTACGTCATAGCCACATTGGATCCATCTATTACTATATATCTTAGCTCAGAATCATCAGATTGTTGGTTCTGCTGATGGTACATTCCCTCGGTCGCTTTTGGAACGTTCACTGGATTAACAATCTGTGTTGGTTTCTTATAATTCCCTCTATGAGGCCCTTCATTTTGAGAGTTTAATTTTGTCTTCTTGGTCCACTGATTTCCTCCACCATACTGATTTTGAACCCGATTTGGAGAATTCTGTCGAAATTTCCCCTGTGGTTGCAACAATGGGGGAGGAACTGGTTTTTGATTTTTACGTTTTGGAGTCTGAAATTGATCTTCCCCAGTTTGCTGCAAATGCTCTACATCCTTTGGATTCCATGCTTTCATAACACAAGTTTGATCATCACCTGTCTTTTCTTGCTGATTTTCAGCCCCCTTCCCTTTCTTTTTTTTTCTTTTCTTCTTTTTTGTTTTACTTTCTGAATTCTCCTTTGATTGTTGGCCTTGTTGTATGAAATTTTGGCGCAATAACTGCTGTCTTTCAGCGTTTCTTCTTTTGAGATCTTCAACAGAACAGTTATCATCCTCCGCCATAAAATCTCTTATAAGTCTCTCTTTATAGCCATCAGGTAAAGCAGACGTTTCTCCTTTAACATTTTTATCAGCTTCATCAATTACTCCAATAGGTTTGATATTGTCAGCATATTCAATTGTTTCTGACTCAATAATTACATCATCATCACTATCATCATGATGACCCTCATCCTGTTCACCAACACGACCAGCACCCCCATTATCATCTTCATCATCACTTTCATCTGGTAATGAATTCAAAATATCAAGAAAATCCGACGGTCGAGTCTTTTCATCTACAAATCTTATTGCATTGATGACCTTAGATTCTTCAAAGCCAACTGACAAACCAAATGATTTTAAGTATTCCTGCTGTTTAGTCAGTAATGTGTTTGCAGATTCTTCACATATCGTCAGTTTTGCCATTTCCCTAGCATCGTTGTCATGAGAAGATTTAGGAAGTTTCTGATCTGTTTCCCCTGAGTTCTCTGAGTCAGCATTAACAAAATACATGTTCAACGTTTTAGCACCACTTTTAGTGCCTTGCGAAATGTCAGTCTTACCGTCACCGAACATAGAATCCTCATCAGAGCCTTCATGTTCATCCTCATTTTGTAAACAGTTTACTAACACTCTCTGTACAGATGGACAAGCATTCATGTAGTCAGCTGCGGAACAATTACCGTCACTGTGGGAGGATAATGCTCTTTGTAACTGATCTGATAGTCTAGACGATGCTTTACTGGTTGACGGTGATATCTCTATGACGTCATCTTCCAGATTACTATCAACTTCACTATAATCATCTTCCCCTTCAATACCTGTACCTGCTAGTTCCTCAATTTGAGATAAAGCAAGAGTTACAGCAAGTTCAGTACCAGATATTTCAAAGAGTGCAACTTTTTTCAAAGGTCTAATAAAAGCATTTGTTGTTTTTTCAATATACTCCAATGTTGTCGGATCTGTGAGCTCAGAAGCTGATGGAAATTGAACTTGTTTCCTCTCAGAAGGGTTACACATGGCAGTAATATAGTTCTGGAAAAGAAACAAGGATTACACATGGCAGTAATATAGTTCTGGAAAAGAAACAAGGATTACACATGGCAGTAATATAGTTCTGGAAGAAACAATCTACTTTGAGATCTATGTAACAAAAACAATACATTACAATTTATAATCATGAATTTCCAATACTATTAAAATAGATGCAGGACTCAACGCTTATTTTAATACTATACAGCCCTTCGGGCAGCCACCAAAGCTATTTTACCTGCCCGAATCTGTGTCATAAAAGATTTGAAAATTATACATAGAATTTGAGAATCATCTGTGCTGGCAAAACAATACGATGATTTTGACCACAGCTGTGCCAAATTAACCAAAATAAACCCTAAACAAGTACGCACAAACAGAAAGTTCAAAATATTACTAAAGTAATTTGTCATCAGTTTTCTTTTCTACTTGGCACAAATGATCACAAACATTGAAATCTAGAACAAACAATTCATTAATATTAAAACTGCTTAAAATTGTTGAGTTGAAATTGCATCTCTTCACTTACATACCTGTACATTTCATCATCAAATTACTTTAAATATTCTTGTTTCCCAAGTACAGTGGTGTTATGGAACAACCTTCCTTTCACAACAGTAACCAAACCAAATTCAGAGGGGTACAAGCAATTTTTGTGCTGCCCTACAAACTATTGTGTATTGTTTTATCTGTTTTTACTTTTAAACTTTACTCTCGTTTAACACTATCACATTTTTATCCTCTACTATCTCACTGTACAGTCTCCTATCACCATGTTTATCTTTTTCTTTTCAACTGACGCACACCAGTCTTTGTCATTAATAGTGAATAATACCCGTAATGGGAGTCCTGACGGTGTCCACTTCGGACCATGTTCATGGCCACCGCTGACCATGTTCATGGCCACCGCGGACCATGTTCAGTTCAGGGCCACCTCGGACCATTTATATAAATTATAGGGACACCTCGGACCATGTTCAGGGACACCTCAGACCATGTTCAGGGACACCTCGGACCATGTTCAGGGACATCTTGGACCATGTTCAGGGAAACCGCGGACCATGTTCAGGGACACCTCGGACCATATTTAAAATTTTAGTGAACAGTTTGTATTTATTATACTCATCAAATAATTCAGTCAGTTATACGCTTTTGTAATCTTAGTTAATTTAAATACACAGAACAAGAACAGAATTTTATTGTATCTATATCCATATTTTAACATTTTAATTTAAGTCATAGATTGAGTCTTCAATAAATATTTAATCAAATTATTTAATCTTTTCAAACTGCTAATTTTAAGTTAAAAAAACTCGTACAAAATGTGTGATAATTAATTGTAAATATGGCCCATGTATTGCCCGCATACCATCAAATACTATAATGGCAGTCTTTAATTGGCAAGCGAAAAAGTGTGAAAAACTATCTTGATTGGCACACTTCCAGTGTATCATTCTCACAGCACTACACAGATAAGGTAAACCATTCCTAAAAACAAGGCTGTGCGACGTCATCGGAGTGGACATAGATTATCAGACATTTCTCTTGTTTTGTGTGCCGTCTATCATTAGATAAGTGATATCTTATACCAGTCCAACAGTCCAATATATTAGAGGTGACACCTTACGACAACAATACTGTACCTTGGCATTCCTCCTGTCTACTGGATCTCCGTGTAAGACCAACCACTGACCGTCTTCTGTCTGCTCCTCCATATTTATCTGCATCTCGTACATATTTTCAATTTTATCTTTATACTGTTCAATAAGAGCAACATTGTCTTGCTGTACAAAAAATTCATCTTTAAACGACCGTTTAGTTCCGGGACGTACCGTTTCTTTCTTAACTGAATTCGTAGCCATTACTGATTTCAACTTCAAGGCATTTACAACGTTATCATAGGCCCAATTTGCAAACGCAAGCCTCCTTTATATTGTGTTTACAATATGGAAATTTTAAATCGAATTGTGAAACATAGCTCAACAAACAAATTAGTAATATTCTAAATATATCTTTTCGGAAACATTTTCCATTTTCGTTTTCCAATAAGGTCTCTGGAACGACTAAAGTAACATTTTATGCGGTCCACACAACTATCCAATATCCTTCGCAGTGATCTCCCCTTACAGATATCGGTCTCTGTTCGTAAATTTTTGACCAATTTTATAGTTTCATTTGGTTATTTTAAATTTGACATGATCATGTTATTGTAGTTTTGTATCAGTTATATAAGACTTGAAATGGTTAAAAACGAAAATATACTGTCAAAAAATAAAATTAACGCTAACCTTTTATAACGAAACAGTTAGTTTGTAAACAAAAAATGGCTGACTTTGAGAGTAATATTGTTCATGTGATAACACATTTCGATCCGTTACTGATTCCGTAGACAAAGCAAATATAGTGTTTACAACATGTGGTATCTACTGATGATACAATAGCAATCTCCCCTGATGAGGTGGGGTACGGATAAATCACATCACATCACAGAACAAGTCAAGACAGCAGGCAACAAAAGTCAGAAAGTGGGGATTAAATAACACGAACACTATGCACAGGGGATGATACAATGCAAAAAATGTGTAAAAACATATACCTTCAAAGTCTGATATCCTAAAAATGTCTAAAGAAATAACTATCTATGGGTAATAATATCTCCTTGGTGTGACAAAATCACCCTTCACTAGAAACATTGATATTCTGCGCAATTACCCCACCCACTTTGAACATACGTGAATTCATTGTTTACGCAATAAAGTCAGTAAACATCGTGATTTTTGTAGGAAATGGATTACACTTACACTTCAAGTTATATAAATACCAATTGATTCACTGTACACGTGGTGACAGGTAAAGATTGTAAGTCGATTTTGTAATTTCGCTATTTTTTAAAGCCTTTTTTTAAAAAATCCAGAAAAGATAGGATATGCTCATCAATTTGCGTATTTCTACAATGTCTTACATCCCAGTGAATACGTAAAACTTATCCGTGGACCTTTTTTGCACACGGGACGTCCTCAGGGACTGGACTATAAGGGCTGTGCAATAGTTTTAAGAAACTCTAAGGAACACTCCAGAGTTCCAGAGAAAAAAGTTAATGCCTACAAAGTCCCGAATATAACCTTAAATGACATTATCATCTGTCATATCCTGTCAGATTAAGTATAGTTTACAGATATAACTTCAGTTAGTCTTAAAACATTAGCGCCCGTCGTGCAGTCAAAACTGGTGCGAAAATCTATCAAGTATTGATGTACTTAAAATCTTATCGGCAGTAGTTCTCATTATGTCAGGATTACAACCCTTCCTTATAAACTTATTAATGAGTTTAACAAATAACTGATCAAAGTTACAACTGTTATGAATTTTGCGAATTTTATATAACAAATCTCCATAAATATTTGGTTTGGTAATTCCTGTCTCTTAGCAACTTATTCTCTCTCTTCTAACATAGATTTGACACTAGTTCCATATTTCAAATAGCCGAATATCTATGGCAAAATTTACGAATAATTATTGTCTTACATAGTTTATGATAACGATAGCCTTGTTGTAGGAGTTTATATGTAAGTACAATGTAGCAGGTTACGCTTATTAAAGTCCTCTAGATTACTGTTCGCCCTATGAAAGCGTATAAGTTGAACACATGTATGCCGTGCGAGGGACATTTCGGAATATTGCCGTCGAGTGACAGAAAGTTTACATTTTTTTTACAATCTCAAAGTGATAATTGTTGTACATGTATTAGACTGTTTACATATCAGGCACATTGAACATGTAACTTGATACTCATGCATGCTGGAGTTTATAAGATACCATCGTATTGTAGACGGACACTCTGGTAGACAAGCTTGAATAAATAACATCAAACTATCTTGTGTTCTATAATACTACAATAATCATCTCGTTTATCGTTAATTTTTGTAGTAAAGGCTCCGCAGCACAAACATAACACGTTAAATTGAGTGAATGTGTTAGCTGTATTCATTGAATAAAGAATTTTTAATGCCTGTGTATATTTTTGTTGAAATATATCTTTGATGCGAGTATCATCAATATTTTACAAGCAACTGATTATGTTTATGAGAGATTAAGTTGTGACAGGGAACACCATATATATAAGACAAAATCTCCCCACACAGAACCTGGGAAAAACAACAGTCAACAAAATATCTGGCACTGAGGATGTGCAAAGGTATCATGTATTGGAATAGGGATGCACGGAATAGTCTGGCCGACCATAAAGAGACACTAAGGAGAATTTAGCGGAAAATGCAACGTTTTGTAGTACGCGTGTTTCCAAAGAACATTGATTTTTTTTTTACAAAACGATGTTTACATATCTATAACCCAAGGATTTAAGTGAGGAAAAAATCATATCACGTTCTGTAATTTTAGGTGATTGATTTTCCAAAAGCTTTACTAAAATCAAATAATATTAAATACTATTATGGACATATTTCAAAGATAAATGGTAAAAGTTCTATCTCGCATTAACATTTTTCTCTAAAGCCATGCTGAAAATCACATAGGATCTAAAATCTACAAACATGAAGATACAATATATTCTAAAATTTTACATTGGATACATGTCGGCGATATCGGTCGACATCTGGCCGGATCTTCTTTTGGGGATATCATTGACGCACACCCTTTTTATTTGGACAAAATTAGACAAGAAATGCATTGATGCAAAGCATCCAAGGGTGCCGCAAAACTGGTGCACAATTTTTTGGAATAGCGTAATGGCGGAAAAATGTTTTGGAATAGTCCATTTTCATACTATCATTGGCGTGTATTTCCTTTTAAACACCGTAACTTGCATGAATATCCACGTTACAAGTACCACAGTGTTAATATTGATTTAAGTAAATTGAAAATGAAGTTTGTTATAATTAATTATTTTTTATTTTATCTTCGACACCTAACACACATGCTGTTTATGTAGAATCGTCCGCTTTGGAATAGCCCATTTTCACAATATCTTTGGTGTGTATTTCCTTTTTAACACCGTAACTTGCATGAATATCCACGTTACAAGTACCACTGTGTTAATATTGATTTAAGTAAAGTGAAAATGATGATTTTTATAATTATTTTTTTATAATTTTATCTTCGACACCTAACACACATGCTGTTTATGTAGAATCGTCCTATTTTTCGGGGATCAACAAGTATTTATCATAAACATATCGTTTTAACTTTGTCAAAGACATTTATTCGACAATACAAATGCATTAAAAAAAAATATTTCTAAATCATAAAAATACAAAAAGTAACGTGTAATATTTACTGCAGTTTAACCCTTAATAAAAAAATAGATTCAGTTATAAATAGATGCTCCTACCATAGTCTCAAAAATGTCGTGATTCCATTAAAGGCCCCGCCCTCATGGACATTTCAACAAAAAGCGTGTTCAACACATTCAAGTATGTTATGAAGGTCTGCGAAAGATATACTACATTGGTCATGATTGTGTTACAATTTTCAATTATTTCTTGTATCAATCTTACATTTCCAATTATTTCTTGTATCAATCTGACATTTTTCAATTATTTCTTGTATCAATCTACCATTTTCACCTAAACATCTGCCAGTCATAAAACCTGTTTGGTCTTCACTGATTAAGAATGACATCTATAAAAAATGCTCTTTATTCGATTTGCTCTTAAGTAAACATTTGGCGCCTATTATTTTGAATTCGTGGAATGGCATAAATGCACATTTTTTTAAATCAATAAACTTTTCATTTAGTCACCAAATACGGCAAATAGGCAAATAGGCAAATAACAACAATGAAGTCTTGATTTTACAAGTTTGTACAGAGAACACCGCATTCACGAGACAATGCCTACCCAAACGGAACCCAGTGAAGTATCGGTCTACGAAACAGGACATAAGAAGGTGAGAGAGCAAACATCTATGGGAATTGGGAAGTAAGAAATTGTCTTGTGTATGTGGCGTTTCCTGTAGTTACGTATTCTCTCTGTTTTGCTAACTCTTAAAACTACCATGCAGAAAGGGAAATGATGGAATACATGCTAAGAAAGCGCGTGGCCACGGAACCAAGGGGGGCACGAACTCTATGTTTAGTAAAGAAATTATTGGGAAAGGGGAACTTAATATTGATCTAAAACCATCAATAGAAATAATAAACTAACAACCATATAGCGATTTACAACCTTGGAATTGTCAGAGGGTCAAATCGATTTAACAGCTAGCTAAATTATATTTAACCACTATATGGTCATTTATTTCCAACATATAAACATAAATTACTAAATTACCTATCAACTTAGGAGCGATTTTCACGATGCATAAAATAAGCAGTAATAATTTGCTCTCCCGCAAGCCACTGACAATTTCCCAACATGTGGAGGGCATGACCGTAGCCAATGTCACGGGAGAACATACGCTGCCCAACCTGATATGCCGGGTAACAGTCTAGTGCTCTACCAAACTTGAATGTAAGCTGTGAAAGACATAGTATTTCGTTTTATAGTCACTGCTACATATATATACATGTATATAAATATTCACTCTCTTATGATGCGGATTTAGTACGTGTTTTATTTATTTAATAACCATCACAATTACGCAGTATAGTGCAGTTTGTGGAGACTGTTAGCTACATTGCAATTTCATTGAAATCAGCCCCTAACTTGAGCTCCATTAGTTTGCTGTTAGAATCTGACTATACTCCGTAAGAGGTCACGTGCATATATCCTCTCTAAAAATAGATATGCGTAACCAGGTGCTCGTTTGTGGTCCAATGAAATTTCTCCTTACAAAACCGTGTTTGTCGTCTTTCTCAAAATGTCATTATCGTTTATCGGGAGTTTCTGTTTTCGGAGTACTTAGAAGTACAAGTCTATTCACATGTTATATCACAAAATATTTTAATTGAGCAACAAAAACACCATCTACAATTATACACATATATTGTACTATATCCAAGTCATCAATGAAATTCCTACAACGTGACCTTCGATTTTCTCGTGATTTCATTGTAAATATTTAAATTCTCCCAACTTTTTTAACCATTCACGGATAAATAAACATTGCTGTCCCCTAAACAAACGTAAATGTTCAGCCAACTATTTCTGTTTTGTTTTTACATTGCATACTTATAACTGAATTGTTTGATTACCCATACATGTTATCTGTCTGTCATAACATTGTGTGTTGTTACACATGTAACCATGACCAAAACAAAGTATTTTGTATTGTATATTGTATTGTTTATACTGTTATTTAACGTCCTTCCTACCGCTTCCGGTTATAAATATTTCCAAAAACGATACACCACACAAACAACACCGATTAACCATGTGCCATGTAGGAGTTGCGGTTGTGTCCATGGGCGCAGCCATATTGAAATTGACGAAAATACGTAATCGGAACGTCTTGGTGATCTACGCTCAAATAGAATTTACGGAGATCGATGAATATTCATAACTCTATACCACAGCATTTTGCAGGCGAGGATTTTATTGACTATTCAAAGGTCACTTGAACGTGACCTGTATTGGGCAGTCATCAGATCCAGTTAGCGTATAGTATAGGAGCGTGCGACTGGAGCTGATTTTAATGAGATTGGCTACATTGATGACTGTCTTAACCCATAAAATGAAACAGTTCTAAGGATTGAAAACAACCTTTGTAGTACACGTTTTGATACATGCGACGGTTATGATTTTAATATTATTATCTTTCATCTATTAATGGTGACTTGTCGAAATCACCATAGTATGCGGTATACATCTATACATATGCGGTATCTCAAACCATCCGTACAGTTAGCTGCAATAATAAACAAGACGGCCATGGTGGCACTATATCGCTCACCTAACTTAACATTGCTATGTTGGTTTCACGAGAGTCCAAGAGGATTTTCAATGATTTGACCTAATTCTTGAATCAACATGATCCAGTACCACAATGAACATGTATTGTATTAAGACAAACATTCTGATCAAGTTTTATGTAGTTTCGGTAGAAATTTCAGCCTCCCGATAGTCCACAAAGATTTACAAACATTTGATCATGTGACCTAGTTTTTTACCACAGATGACCCAGTTTCGATCTCGATCTAGATTTCAGTAGGGCAAACATTTTGACCAAGTCTCATGTAGATAAAGTAAAACAGTTACCTCTGGAGTGTGAACAAGGTTTTACAAGAATTGGACCTAGTGACCTAGTTTTTACCCATCATAACCCAGTTTCAAACTTGACCTAAATGTTATTAAGGCAAACATTTTGACCATGTCTTATATAAATCAAGTCAAAAATGTGGTATCTGGAGTGTTAACAAGCTTTTACTATAATTTGACATAATAACCTAGTTTTCGACCCCAGTTGACCCAGTTTCGAATTTATTCTAGAATTTTTTTAGGCAGACATTCAGACCATGTTTCATATAAATAAAGTAAAATAATGTGACCTCTGGAGTGTTAATAAGGTTTTACTATAATCGGACTTTTTGACCCCGCATGACCTAGTTTCAAACTTGACCTAGATTTCATTGAGACAAACATTCTGACCAAATTCATGCAAATCAAATAAAAGATGTTATCTCTAGAGTGTTAACCATCTAAATTGTTTACAACGGACGACGGATGACTACGGTCATAGTGCGATACCAATAGCGCATACACTGGTATGTGACTTGTATATTTATATTATATATCTATATTAATATTCGATAGATTTATTTTGGCAAGGACATGCTCATTATAGCAACATGAAAATAGTTAAACTATAATTACATAATAAAGATTAACCACTACATGTACAACACAAAAAGAGAGAAAACTTCTTACAATTTGTGACATGATATACAGAGGTGATTAATAAATCACGTAGTTAAAAAAGAATCACACAATGACATGATAAGAGTTAGTCAAGACACGGACATACGGTATTTAAATATTTGTAGGTGAGGACTATATCAGTATAAAACAAATCGTAGGAATTTTTACGAACGTATGATTTTTTTCAGATTCCTTCCGAGACGAGAAAAATCGAGGTTTATGTACTTTAACTTCATCTAAACAAATTAGAAGATCTTCTGAAACAAATATAGTGACTAAATGCAAGAATAAAGAAGTCATGATACGCCGCGTGTATAATTTAGTACGGATTTAGTGAGTTAGGCGTACTTGTATGCGTATTGCTTTGTTGTAGAATAACCACTCTTGAGCGACCTGTTACGGAGACAGACAGAGTGTTCGTTGTAAATAGGGAACGGATCTCTAACTGTATCATTATAATAAAAACATGGATTTTTTAAAAACAAGTAAAGGAAAACTTGGATGGAAGAAATGGTTTATCACTGGTTGGGCATTTATGGAATGTCTTCTGTTTAGTGGACTGTTGTACGACTGGGGTTCAATTAACTTCGTGCTGAAGATGGAAGGTATTTATTCTGATCTGTGTGACGAAGAGGGAGAGGACAATATCACGGAAGTATCGCCTAGTGTATATTGTTCCTTAAAATGTAGTGAGAGTTCTACAGATGCTCAAACAAATGACCATATTTTGGACGGATATATAAAGCCATGTACACCTCAAGACGCAAACATGGCATTATGTTTCACCATAGCTGGCGCAATACATGGTATAGAAAGTGTCGTATTTGGTTCCGTCAATTATAAATTTGGAACAAGAGTCACTCAACTTATAGCATTGTAAGTACACTTTATTAATTTACCTATTAATTTTATCTCACAATGCAAAACGTGTTGCAAGCTGTAGTATGTGCACTTTTTGATGTTACACCATGACATCAATATACACATCCTACACTCGTATATAGATATGTATCACAGTAATAAGTTTAATATATAGTGTGGTCTATTTGCGCAGGTATTAGTACTAAAGAGTATACACAAACTGTTTTTCAGTGGAGTGTTTGAATCTGGTGCCTTACTGATGGCATTTGTAAGTAGGGACTTTCCTTGGTTAATGTTTCCTGGATTTGCATTAATCAGTATTGGAGGGTTTCCTATAATGATCACAAATATGCAGGTGAATATTATATTATTTCTTTTAAACACTGACTAATATTTTTGAAATTGTTTATGAATATTCATTTAACTTCATGGTTGTTAATACTGGTGAAGTCAGTGTAGAACTATCATTTCCTTTTAGGTGTCAACAACTTCGTCAGCGATATCCAATGACGTATGCTGCAACGCGTTTGTAATATTATTATCAGTTGATATGTCTATTTTATGTGTGATGTTGGCTAGCCGTTAAATCGATTAAAACCCTCAGTATTTTTACTGACAGTTCCAATACTGTAATTCGCTGTACGATTATTATTTCTTTTTGTATATTAAATGTCTAATATTTTCCTGTCCCCTGAGCAATCGTTTCACTTTATATAGTGTTCATGTTATTTTCTGCCCAGTTTCGGCCTATTGTTGCCAGCTGGCTTGACTTGTCCTATGATATTTTCCATCCATTAACCCCTTCACTGTTCGTCTTCTTTGATTCTCCTAGTTATTCCTTATGGTCGACCAGGCCATTGCTTGCGCTTCTGTTCTCTTACGTATGTAACATTGAACCTCCACAAGTGCCTAATGTTTTATGGATTGTTTTTCCACCGGAGGTCTGTGCGGGGAGGCACTGTCTTATGCATGTGGCGTTCCCTCTAGCAACGTATTGTCTCTTTGTATGTCGTCATTTTTCACCATGGACATATATATCTATCTGACTATTTCATCTTATACCAGATTGTGATTTTTACTATGAAGTCATTTAATGTCTGTCTACCTACGTCTTTGAACACTTTTGGTAAATATCTGCCACTTTACGTTTCACGTTTCATTACACAGCATAATCATTCCTTGGTGTTTAACGCTTATTTGCTACGTGATGTACATTTAGCTGTAGCAACGAACTATTTCTCTCTATTTGGCTATTATATAACACAACTTAATTCTACCTTAGTATAGAGTTAAAATTGGTTACGTTTTCTTAATATATTATTTTATTTTGTGTTTCTTTTTGTCTTAATGGTAAATTCCATTTCCCTGTCACCAGTATTTAAGATTATGTTCAATTAATAACTTGCATTTTCATGTTGCCATTACATAAGGTTATTGATTTACAATGTTGTAGTCTGGTGTAATAACTTAAGCTACTAAGAACAAGGACAATATAAAGCTGCTTGTACTGGGTTATGTACAGCGTATATATATTGTAAGCGTAATGGTTAATTGCTTTTAATGATTTAGTTACTGCCAACTTAGTCTAGTTTAAATTTTGGAAATCAATGACATTTAAAGCATATGGTGACAAATTGTTATAAACCAAATGATTGAGCAGATTTTAATGGATTTATACGAGAAATTCTTTTCCTTAAGTCTGCACAGGTCAACATTGTGTACAATCCATATTATTTATTGCAAACATAGATTTCTATTTTACCTACTGCGCAGAAAATCTGTATATTCAAATATTCGGCGGCCATCTTAGATTTCTCAAATCACACCATGACTTCACGACTTTTTTTGGAACTTCAAAGCTTCATATCGATATTAAATTGTCCATAGAACTTCTTTTCACACGTTACATCCTCTGGGACTGAACTCATTGTCAAATTATGCTCGCATTATAGAAATATTCGAATTAATGTTATTTTATGAAACGTGTATTTTACCTAAGTGTACCATCACGGTACCGTTAAATACGCATCACAGTTAAGGGAGGCGCAGTGGTCGAGAGGCAGAGTGCCTGAGTCCTGATCCAAATTGTGACAAATGATGGCGAAGATAAAAGTGGTACTTACAATTTTCTACTTCGCGGTGTTCCGTTCCGTTCGAATACTTTCACATAAACAGACTAATGTTGGTGAAAATTCAGAAAATAAGTATAACTAACAGTACACATATTTTGTTTCATATTCTGACATCAGCTCATTCATTTTTATCTGGTATGAAAATTAATCACGATACTTATCTAGTTAACCACACAATTATCTAGTTAATTAAGTAGTTATCTAGTTTCTTAAGCGTGATAACCACATACTTATCTAGATAATTAAGTAGTTTATAGGTGGCAGAAATATGCCACCATAGTATTTCACCCATAATGGACATTTCTCAGAAGGCAAATGAAACTTGTATTGATTCAATCTGTATTAGAATATAAAACGGAGATACAAATTTAAAATGTGATAAATAGTTACCGTTTTAAAAAAAAATTATGACCTTTTTTCTATGTAAACTTCCTTCCTAAAAAACGTAAGCCTTACAAAAATGACCAGTAAATGGAAATTTCACTCCCCAATTTGTAATAGTTCTTGTTTAGGAAAGCATCTCTGTACTTATCAGATATGTACAATGAAGGTATGTAAGAAACAGCCACTAGAAATGCAAGGACAATGTTGTTGTTTACATTTCTCCATACAGCATTTAAGAAATGGGCAAATTTCCTTTCAATTTTAAAATATTATTAATAGCAGATGACCTAAACTAACTTGGTGTATCAATGGGGCATCAAATTGTCTGTAATAAAGATATTTACATTATCTAACACAGAACAAATCAGATACTTTTACCATCCGGTTAAACAGCGAAATTTCATTTTGAACAGAATGACGTGCACATTACTTTGAGAAAAAGCAACAGGAGTAAGTGGTTTTGTTTGCTATTTTCACAAAAGTATTAACTTAGTGTTGTTGTAAAACATAATATTATTGACTGTGAAACACAATCATGGTAATGTTTGGTCTCTTAAGAATGCCCACTCGTGAAATTAAAAAAATCCTTATAACTACGATTCTATGATTCCCTGTTATTAGTTAAGAAATAAGTGTCATCAGTTAGTTTTTGTGGAAAAAAGTATATGTTTGTGTTTGAACTTTTTTGTAAAATTATATTTTATCAACTCGTCTCAAAACAGCCTTTTCTGAACCAACATCTGTTGAAAATGGGGTATTGCTTAAGAAATCATCATACATATTAATAAAAATAGTCCAAACTAGTAAAATACACTTGTGTAGCCTAGGAGTTATCACTGCAGAAACAATATAAAACATAAAATGTCAAAAGGTATGAAAAATCTCTTCAGATTTTAAGTGCTATGGTTATTTTTATTAAACAAATACATATCAAGAAAGGGGGCACAAAATACATTTCTATCCAACCTTTTGATATAATAAACTTGCATAAATAATAACAAGGATTTTGTGTACCACTGATAATCTTATAGATAGTTATGTTAATTTCAATTCAGTGTGTTACAACAAAAGTTTTTGCACGCCTTAAAAAATTAAAGGGCGACTGATTAATGGTAAAAGAAATAAAAGCAGCACCTGCTGATAACTAATAAGCTCAGAAGATAGGACCGTTGTTAGGACGTTTAGATTATATAATAAATTAATGACCTATTTCAAACGAGAGATGCATATTATATAATTATTATGTAAGCGGCCAAACGAGACAGTTCGCGATCATCCGCGGTTTAAATATAGCCTGACTTGCTTCATTTTGCAAAGTCGAATGCTACCCCGTTCAGAAGCCTACCATGTGCTCTATCGTTTGCCCCCATACCGACCAGGGTGGTATGTTGGGACGAGTGCCCCAAGTCGCCGTGCGTGGGGTTGCGGTAGCGGTAGATTGGCTTAGTTTTTCGCATTTAAACTCGTGATTAGTAGCCAGATATTACATCAATCGCTTGAAATGTTCAACAACATGCACTGGTAAACGCAGTAAAATACAAAATGTGATAAACTGCTAACGGACACTTTGTACCGCTCCTGGTATATGGTATTTGGCCATATTAGGCCGAAAATGAATTTTAAAAAAAATCAAAGTCTTAATTAAATTTCAAAGTCGCTTAAAATCCACACATACGTACGTGTACGACTATTTAAATGATAAAAACGTGTTAGATAGACGTAAAACCAATTTCACCAATCTACATGCAAGACTGCATAACAGATTTTTTAAACATTTCAATTAAAATTCAAAATCCTTTTGCATCCACCCCATATGCATGTCTACGTCTTATAAATACAAATTGAATAATGAAAACACGCTTTCAACAAATTGTATAGAGGCTTACCTTACCCTAACCCAAAACCAAGTTCATGCATCTACAAGGAGAATGCAATTCGTCGTAGCGGACATGCAATTACTCGCGACTGATATGGCGAGTACTCGCGATGCACAAAGCGAGAAAAGATCTAAGTTGATGTACCTACAACAATATTTTCGCATGAGTATGCATTACACATAGAGGACAATTATATCAGATTTACACTTTATCTTTCATAAGTGTTGCAAGCAATATTCAAAACTTGTAACATGACACTGCATAAAATTCATGAATTCGAATTGCACCGACCATCATTTTTGGACGGTGCACCCCAAGGGGCACAACTGATTTCAAATCTACAAACCAAATTACAGCAATACAGCTTTCTGCATTGAAGAAAATAGTGCAGTTTTCAATACTTAAATACACATGGCAAATTGAATATCCTTCCAAAATTCCAATTAATATGATAAAATATAGTAAAAATTCATAAATTTAGCATATTTTGATAAATTCTGCTCGATGATACAGGCTAAATATGATAAAGTATCCATGCGCAAACCGCCGTTCCGCTTGAGTGGTTACAATCTCTACAAACCAGTTTACCTAACAGGAATTAAATAGATCTGGTCGCCAGACGAAAAACTGTACTAAATAAAAGATTCCCTTCTGAAAACTTTATGTGCGTGTTACCAAAAACAAAAAGAAATTGCGTGTGTATGCTTTTGTTTAAAGGACGTGTGTAAACAGATATATCTACAAATTCAAAACATCGAATATATTACTGCGCAGCGCGTGGAGATTTTACTCAGAACGCCATTGTTCAAGTCGCGTCTGTCAACTAGCCGTATATCCTGGCCTTCAGGTCATTGTGAGTATTTTTTACGATATCATTTAAATGCTTATAGGTTTGCTTAGTTATATGTTGTATTATTTTCATTCGATGTGTATGCATATGCTTATTGTGTAGTATAGTCATCATCACTATTCTCGCGGTATGACGTCATCCTGTAAATATGGCGGTGACCCCATGTACATTTGTTTACTTGTGTAACAAACTTTAAAACAAAAAAATCATTAATTTAATGCTGTTAAGAATTGGGATAGGATTGGAATTGATGCTTATGTGTTGGTAATTGATTTTCAGTTAACTATTATTTCTTCAGTATTCATTATTCGATAAGTACCGCGAGAATACTGATATGCGGTGTATTATTTATTTGTTTATGTCCCATTTTCGTGTTTACGATTTTCCGTAAAATTATAGCGGGATAAAACGCTTACCATAACTGAATCTTTATATGAATGTTCTGCGTTAATATATTGATTGTGTTTGATTGAATTACTGTGTAAATTCGTCCGTAGCTAGTGAACAATCCCGTGTCGAACCGTGACCTAAATTAATTTTTAGAAAACGTTCGTGACCTACATATCAGGTTATGTAAATAAACACACATTAATAATGAAACTGAAAGTGGACTGACATTTGTGCACATTGAAAGGATTTTATCAGTATTTTAATGTTACCCTGTAAATGTTGCTTTTGATCTGTACTTTACTATTGTCATGAAACTAGAATAAGATAAATGAAATTTTATGCCAACATAAAATTATTCATGGCATTGTACAAAATTTATTAAAACCATTTAGTGGATTGGAACCGGGGTTTGGACTATACGCATACATTACCGGTTAGCCAATCAATGTTCTTTATTAATCCAATTGTACTCCATGTTACTAAGTTTTAAAGAAGAAAAAGTTAATACTACTGGAATTTGAAGTAGTAATACTAGTAGCTAATAAATGCAATAGTTATTTCATAATATACTCATGATATTACAATCAAATTGTACATAGTTTGTACATTAGCTTTTTGGTGATATATACATGAATAGAGGAGTCATTGAAAAAAAAGAAAAACAAATATATTTACAAATTATTGCCTACAGAATTGAGAAAAAAAGCTTAAAAGCTTATACTGTATCTTTGCTTCTAGAGGTCCATGTTGTATAAATGACTAACTATTCCACATGTGTCATAGCCACTTACGTCTTCAGTTTATTGACTATCCATGTTAAACCTGTTATGCTGTCAAAAAATTAATCATATAACACGCGTGAAATAAATATTTCTTTGTTCCAGATGTCCGCCATCAATGACCTCTTTGACAAAAGGGACTCTTACAGCAAGCCACTGAGGGTAGTGGTCGTTGCGTCCGACGAGGCCAGCAAGTAACGGGGCCAGGACGGTAGCGACCGCAAATGCATGAGTGCTGCCATTAGCGATGGAACAACATGCATTTTATGCAAGATATATGATGAAAACAAGTTCTGCAAGTTCACGTCGGGAACGTCATTAGTCACAAGACAGATTTCTCCCGTCACATTGTTGTGACGAAGAACACCAAGGTGTTTGTCACTGCAAAGATGGTCATCCCAGACGACCATCTAGCCCAAGGCCAGGCAATTATACATCCTCCGCCAGCTGATGTGGTACCACTTCAAGCCGCCCTGAAGTCTCCAGCAAAGAAGCGGGTTTCCGTATGTGGACGTCTTGTGCAGGTACTTGATACAAACTCATCTGTTTTGTTCTGAGTAGTGCTTGTCATTAATATACTATAGAAAATATTGTGATCATATTCCTCTTCTCATTTTTGTAACTAATTTCTTTTAATCAATTAACAAGTGTATGCAATTCGGTATTATTCCACAGTGGCAATGTAATCAATAAATGTTATGTGCATACCAACTATGTTACCTTTTTAGTATTTATTAAATTGAGAACTAATGTTAACAATATACTGCAATGTTTTTCAAAGATATAAGACGCAATAGACACATCACTTGATAACGTTTCTTCTTTACTTAAAGGTTGTAAATCGCATTCTGAAAATAGTTCAAAAATCGAATACTAATTGCTAATTTGTAAAATTACGATACTTATAATCCTTATAGCGATTCACACCTTTTAAAACCAATAGTATTAGTCTTATTATGTATCTTGTTCATGTACATGGCCTACTTCCATAATTCTTAGGACCAAAACTTTAAACACTTTAACATTTACTGCGCATATATCTATAAGTTATGTATTTCAGAGACATATATCCTAATACATTTGACACCTATTTATTATATTATGCTAATGAATGATATACACATGTTGTGATTATCTAGGAGGAGGCTAAGCGAACTGTAAAAGTGAAGGGCGAAGACGTAGAAATCAAGGTGGTGACCTTGGAAGAAAACTCGGTAAAAGCCAAGGTGACATTGTGGAGGGAAGCTGCAGATGCAGACATTAACACAGGAGACTTCATTAGTGTTACTGGTGTAGTGGTGAACGTGTTCAAGGGAGATGCTTCCCTGTCCTCCACAAATCGATCGAAAGTCAAGGTAAATCTATTAATTATTACAACATCAGAATTATAGAACAACTTACAATATCATAATTGTTTATTAAAATCTTTTTAATTGATTTAGATAAACTTAAGCATTTGTTTCACATGCCACATATTCACATCATATAAGGCATTTATTGTAACTATACGAGCCTCGTTTTGACAAAACCATACTTAATAACACAAGTAAAATGACATAAAAAATGCAGTAAAGTGTTTAAGTGACGTCACATGAGGCGGTCTGGCATATTTTTCAGTTCAAGTTGTATGTTTGCTCAATATCCATTGTAAGCTATACAAGATATTCGGCAATAAACCAGCGGAGTTGAGATTTATATTTGAGAGCTTTAAAAGTGGGCCCAGGCGTAGTTTATTCTCTTAAAAATATTTATTTATGCAAATAATATCTTTGTACTTAAGAGCTAGGTAACTGCTCCCCTTTTCTAGTATTGTCACAGACAGTTGAGAAAGGTGCAAAATTCGAAATTACATAAAAAGAAAAACAGAATACTGACTAAAGCTTGTTATATGTTTTGATCATCACCTGTGACGGTACATTGGATTTCTGTTTGTAAGGAAGGCATTAATCCGAGCCTTCTCTGTCCCTAAACCAGCCCCTTTTACGATTTTTGATATTTCATGTTGCTGGTTAGGGTCAGAGGAACTCCTATAGTAAAAACCCGGGGATTTTTCCTCTCCCGCGCGGGAGAGGAACTTTAAATCAATATATCTATGTAAACATTCATTGGATTAACATTTCAAGCATATACATCTATTATCAATATATTAATTAACCTATCTGAACCGTAACATTTGTTTTGAAAACCTTTAATACGTTGTAACGGTCAATCCTTTTCAGAGTAAGCTAAAAAAATAATTTTCTTCATGTAAATATGTATTTGGGTCAAAGCACCTGGCTGTCACGTGATCGATGCAGATTGGTAAATTAAATATCAAAATACCGATTTGTTCGGCTAACTTCTCGTTAAAATGAGACCAAACGCCACATACACCGTTGAAAGTATACGACTACACGACTGTGTGGTTTTCAGTAATCCCCGGGTTTTTACTATAGGAGTTCCTCTGACCCTACGCCGCAAAAAAAAAAAAAAAAAAAAAAAGGCTATAGGGTCAGAGAAGTCTCGGATTAGGAAGGCATGTGTCAAACACCTTTAGTACACATTTCTTATTAATACTTATTTATACTTACATATTATTATTGTCATAACTCTATTAACCCATCGTTGTATAAAGAATAAATCTTTAAATAATTACTAAATTGTCTTTTTTTCCATGACATTGTTTGGTGTAGTTCATGACTCTTTGGCGTTGTTATATATAATATATATGGCTGTGGAATTGAAAAGTTAAGGCAATAGTATGTTGCAAATGTTTGAAAGCTTTTTAATAACAAATAACATTAGCAAATCAAGTTGATATCTTCAGTTGATACTGTCAGGATATTGCATAAATAGTAAATAACGAATAACATTAGCAGATCTAGTTGTTATCTTCAGCTGAAACTCATGTATTGATATATTTTTTTTCAAATAATTATAAGTCAATAATTAAAAAAATATGTTTTTGGTGATCAAAATTTATAGTGGTTGAAATTGAAACATTCTAATAAACTACATGTACTTGTAATTCAACTCTTGTTCATAATTTAAGGCTACATTTCTTCTACATTTAGCCCATATTTTTATCATTTGTTACAGGCAGCTGAAGCCCCACTGGAAGACTTTGTTGCCACAATCGATGGCGGGAGCATTGATGGTCAAACAGCTGACCTCTTGGCATCAACAGGAGACGTCATCAGCATCAACGCTGAAATGCTCCAGACAGCAACAGAGGACGACATTGAAGCATTTTTCATCTCTCATGTGCCTGTGGCTATGAAATTTGTGAAAAGGGGAGCAATTGTAGAGGACTGTTCATTAGTTGTGAAATAATGTATCGCATCCTTAACAAAAATGTATTTGTTTTATGTACTTAGCCTTTGTATTTTAGTACAATATACATTCGCATGTACAAAAATGTATACACTACTCATATTTTTTCGTTTCGTTTAGAGTTACAAAAAGGTCTATGCTAACAATTAATCATTGCTTTCAATATTATCTTAACTTTTTGGCCATCTTTCTGTTGCTTAATCACTATTCCTATTCAATTCTCTGATGTAATAATCTCTTGCATGTTCATAGAAGTTTTGTTTATCCCTTTTCCTTTGTTTTACTATATTGTTTCATTATTTCTGTATTGATGTTTAGTCGATTGGCTTACTTTTTTGTAAAAAGGTATGTTTGATTTATATTTTAACTCTTCAACATTTGAGGATTAAGAAATATGTATATACTTTTAAAGGCATAAAGTAATGCTTTTTGAAACATCAGGGTTTTTATTTTACTTGTATCAAAACTGTTACCATCTTTTGACTGTTTTTGGATAGACCATTACGGTATCCTTTTGTGTATTGAAATACCTAACATATCAGCTGGGTGATGACATTTTTAAAAACGATAATTTTTCCACTTGTGCCAATACTGTATGTATGATGTGCCTTTAAATGATCTCACTCATTAGTACCATATACCTTTAAAAATTGGTATTTACTTGTCAGTAAAGTTTATTTATCTGATTTTCATTATAACTGTTCATTGTAAATACTCAAACTTTCCTTTAATAACATGTTTACTTATTAATGGACACCCATCTTTGTTTTTAATAAATAAAAAAAAATATTATATGGAGATATTTTCAAATACATTCACCTAGAGAACATTACATTATAAATATATAATAAAAATGTAATATTTTAAGTTTTCAGAATTCACTAATATGCATATGCTTCCATTGAGTTTTTTGGTTTGGGTTTCAACAAGTTTTGAACAATATCCCATAAAGGAGGTAATCAAAATTATACAATAATATCTTTACAAATGACGATAAAGGCAATATATTTGGTTCACATGAAATTACTAAGCATGTCATATTGCAATTATTCCTGATTACAGATGTACAATTGTTTCACTTTCAATTTAAACCGAATGTTCACATGTATACTCTATTTAGACAGTAGAAACGTTATTGCATTATTTCTTTTATAAAAAAATTCCAATCCGAAGTCCTTGCTATAAAAACGTTGATTCAAAATGTTTCAAAAATCAGCTCTGTTATATTTTAAACTCATTCAAATCATTCCTCTCAATGTTACCCTTAATGTTCACTTTTTAACTAAACTAACATTTATTAATGATATGATAGTGTGAATAAAACGAATTACATTTCTTCATCTATATACATCATTGTTAAACCTTTTTCTAACAACTCCATTTCTTCTAAGCTCCATTTTCAACATATTAATACTTCCTGCACATTTCTAGGAAGTTATTCAGGATAACATAATAATAGTGTTTGTTCTTGAAAATTAATATTACAATTTTTTTCAGAAATTTGGAAACAAAGTACAATTCTTTTATACCTCATATGTGCTTTGCTTTTAACATTGTATTATGTGATTATGGCTAGTGGTATTCTGAGCAATGTACTATTTGTATGCCTTTAATTTTCCATAACTATGTTTGTAGATATATGTACATAACTTTGAAATGTGCTTGTTATATGTCATGTCCACTGCTAACTTTGGCACCAATTTGTGCAAACTGCTTTTGTAGTGCCAAATTTATGCAATCTCTTTGTCAATAGTGCTGTAAATATTGTTATGCTCTTTCATAACATCAGTATTAAAATTACGTCTGTATTTTACATATATGTTTGTCTACTGCTAATGTTCAACTTGCACGTGCCTGTGCTTTTTTTGACATAAATCCAAATATATCCTCAGGTTTTTTCATTATTTTGGTATTTGTTCATTTCATTAATGTATTTATTTCTCATAAGTTAATAAATATTTATACTTGGTGTTATACAATGTACTATATGCACTTCTTACAGCTTAACGTAGATCTTCCTATCTGTAAACATTTTACACAAGCTGAAAGTTTACTTAGATTAAACTACATGCAAAACTGTATTACAATTTCTGTGTCTATGGTATATCTCTCTTCAATTTTTAGGCACTTCTTTTATGCAGATCATTTCAAGTGCTGTTCTACTAAAACATAATATATAATAATCTGCCATTACATATTTATTCAATTTCCTTCATGTATGCAACTTTGTTTATATGCCAATATTTGGTTATTTCCATGCATATGTCTTGTCATTTTTGACACTTGTTATGGAACACTTGGATGTCTTGCTTTTGTACTTTTGATAATTCAGCTCATTCTATTCATTTTTATATTACAATTTTTCAATATCTAGTCATTTCACTACTTAGTTATATTTCTAATGCCGTTTTTATAGATAAATTTAAACATCTTTTTCTTAAGTCATAAAAAAACAAAACAAGTACAAGATAACTCCACAAAGCATCTTCAATATAATATATTCATTACTACATTTCCATGACTACTTTCAAACTATGTACACACTTTGTAAGATGACAGAACACTACATATAATAGGTTTAACAAAACTATTTTTTCACATGATCCAATGTCAGTGACAAACACCATACACTTTTTAATATTTGTGCCACTATAAAAATCGGATGTTACGTGTTCAGCTATGTGTTCATATGATGAGGATAATATTGCCATAAATGACTTGCTTTATACTCTTTTAGTCTGTATACATTGAATTGTGTTGAGCAGCAGCCTTTTACGCTAATCCTGTTACCTTTTCGTTTTGGTTAGATATATCTTTAATGTTCATTTAGCGGTAAATATTTCTTTAATCAATCTTTTAAAATATACATCCACCTAAAGGTACCATGTGGTCACCTTATTTCAGATTAAAATTGACATAAATACAATCCATTGCTGATACTTATGACCAATAACTGTTCGTTAATAAACATTTGAAATTACATCTTTAGTTCAGTGTTTCATGCATCAACATTTATCATTTCCAATTATACGTTATCACCCACTTCCTTACAAGTAATACATACTTGATAAGCATTTTGTGTGCTTCCAAAAATTGTTTGAATCACCTTGCAAACCATGTCAGTCCTTCTGCCAGCACAAGTATTATGTATGCAGTAAGAATTGCGTTAGTTTGGAGAGAGAAAAATCCCAAGCAAAGAAAGTGAAGGCTTGAGCACCACAATCCTAATCCACATATGCATTATTACTCCTTAAAGGTTGTGATTTGCATTTTGAGAATAATTTTTAAAAAATCTAATGTGTCACTATGTTCAATGAAGTAAAATATATCAAGAAAACACCTGATGCCTATAATGAATTTAACGTATAAATTAAAGAACGCAAATTCCGATTTGATGTTCTATCTTGGCGCGTAGGCCAGGTGAGATTTGAAATAATTACGTGTGCGTGGCACCGTCCTTCAGCACTTTCAGTGCTTTGATTCTATTAGATGACGTGCCAGTACACCAGATCCATGATATATGTTTATGTTTCGAGTGTATATTCATCCAATATAGCATCATTTTGCAATTAAAAGGGAACGGCTCACGCTACATAGTTTCGCAAATCATAAACAAAGTTGGGTCACGGACTTTATATATGTATGTTAATTTTCTAAAAACATAATCTTAATGTTCGTGGAATCACTTGTTGTGGGTTGTCAAACTTTATGCACCAATGATTGTTTTAAATCGGACGATGACTTGTATCAAAATCCAGCTTTTATGCATTGTATAGTATTATACATATTAACTCGACGTATAAAGAACAGTATGCCGTGATCAGATTTCTTCTTTAAGAAGAGAAAACGCCGGTTTTTACTGTATCAACTTCAACAAAAGGTTTAAGGATTCATGCAGGTCACTTAGCTCGTTTTATTTTAATGTAGCTAGTTTTTTGTGATGGTAGAAACGGCATTAGAAACTAACGCGGCGTTGGGCGTCCAACTTTCACAAATGGTCAACAATATCGAATGCTGTATCATTAAAGATCGGCGAGTCATACTGCTTGTAGTCGTTAATAGATTTAGTTCCCAAATTGCCCCCCCCCCCTATTTGTCCTCTTTTATTATCGTAATTATCTCTTATGGTCGGCCAAGCCATTACTTGCGCCCCTGTGCCCTTACGTATGTACCCTTGAGCCTCCTCAAAAGCCTCATGTTTATGGATCGCTTTTTTCCCGGCGGTCTATGGGGATAGGCACTGGCTTATGTATGTGGCGTTCCCTTAAGCAACTAATTCTCGTTCTTTTAAGATCGTACATGACAACTTTGGATTGAGCAAGGTTACAGCTAGAGGGATGTTAAAGCAGTTATCGACAGACATACCAAATCAAATCGCAAATACCTTCTGGCTCATTAGAGAGAAGCAGATTGATATATGCGCAATATTGTGACAGAGGATGAAACATGTATTCATGACTCTAAATCAAAATGCTGTCCAAACGGTTGGTAAGATCTGGCTCCTCGCCCTAATGGATTTCAAAGTGACGGCCATCATTGTTGTGTGATTTAAATACATTGTATTGGCCTTCTACGCTTGATAGTTAAAATGTAGGTCTAAATGACTTTATTTTAATAAACATATCACAGGTATGTAATCCTTGAAAATTGAATATTATGAAAGGAGAGGCGAAAGAAAATGCAACATTTTCGCTTACAATTGATTATTAATTTACTGATACGATAGGGTTATCGCGAAGATTATGTACAATAAGAAAAATGCAATTTTCTGTCCACAGAAACTTTATAACTACGAAAATTGTCACTTGATTAAATAATTGACCGGTATATAAATACACAGCATGACAAATACGGAAACGTTTGCATTTGAAACTACATAACTCGTAATCGCGAGTGCTAAGTGGAATGTCCCAACCGGCATTCTTTAGTTCTCCGCTCCTTACATCAGTATAAATGGTTTACTTATATTTAGACTTCAGGGTTTGTTCAATAAAATATGAATGTTTCAAATAGACTTTGGTGTCTTTTATTCCTATTCATAGTTTATAGACTTGAATATTCTTTATTACAATGAATAAATTAGCGGAACAGAAACAACCACATAATTATAACGCGCAAATTCGCCCCGAAAGCCTAGGGTGATATTAATATAAATGCATACATGAAAAACAATCACATATATAAAGGTAATGGGACACCGAATATCACACTTAGTAATTTCTCATCCAGTATACTAGCGTAAGTTAGACAAACCCCCTGGACAACCTAAGAGACCAAGATCACAGGTTGTTATTGTGTTATATATGCACTTTATGAAACAGTTTTATCAATGTACCAAGTGTTAGACGAGTACCCCCCAATGTGGCTTTCGTTCGCGTAGTATGATACGTGGTAAACGTTTTTTGTACCTAAATATCCGCAGATCGTGTAGTTTTGATTATGTCTGCATAATCTGGTACAAAATATAGGTGATAACAAGCGACGCAAATAAGACAACTTCGACCGATGGCTATGATAAACTCTTATACTTAAGCTGACTGAATAGGCATAGTACGATTATATTCAAGTTCAGTCTGATTGAGTTCAATTAAGTCCATACAAATGTATTAGCTCTCCTAAGTTTCAAACATAGCGCTAGTGTTACGTCCTTCTGTCAACATCAAACCATTTTATCCCCTAATTACTCGGAGCGAGAAACGATGAATAAACTATCCGGTAGTAGTAGGATATTAAATTGTTCAAACGATTTCCTAAAGATACTGGGTAACAGAGAATGGATTCATTAAAGTTAAACTAATAAACTAAAGCGAATTCATTTGTAGAACACAAGTCAATTTTACCATAATGTTTGGAAGCACAATTTAGGAGTAGCGAGAAAAATGTACAAATTGTTTCCCTTATACCCCTATTTGCAACATGAATTTCCTATAATTGACTTCTCCCCCAGAACAACTCAACGTTAATTCATTTGATGTGTTGTTACAGTAATAGGGATCTTAAATTGTTTAAATAACTAAACTGATTCAGGTGCGATGGGAATCTAACATGTATACATATATCTAATTAGAAGATCTTCTGTCTGGAATGCAACCATTGAGTAGTATAATTTTGAAACAGACTCATTTGCTACCATAATTGTTCATACGTATTTTGCAAATAATTTAAATGGAATTAAACAATACCGGATTAGAAGTATTGGTCTTCTTGCTGATGATCACGCTCTATCTTATTTGAATGAATGAACTGACGTCAGTAAATAAAACAAAATATTTTACCTGTTAAACATTATTAGTATATAAGTATGCAAGTACTGTAGCGGAACCCCGGCAAGTAGGATATACCTGTTTTATCTTTACCAATCATTCGTCAACATTTACAAGACAGTTTAATCGATGTTATTATACAGTTTTGGAATAATTTAATAGACAGAAGTAAGTAAGATTTTCTTTCGTTGTGTTTTTTTTTATTACATAGTAAATACATAAACATGGCTGTTATAAAATAATGGTGATTCGGTCAAATATGTCAATAATTTAAGTGTATTTACAAAATCAAATTAGGCCGAAAATGAATTTAAAAAAAAGTCTTAATTAAATTTCAAAGTCGCTTAAAATCCACGCATACGTACGTGCACGACTATTTAAATGATAAAAACGGTTCAAAACGTGTTAGATAGACGTAAAACCAATTTCACCAATCTACATGCAAGACTGCATAACGGATTTTTTTAAATTTTAATTAAAATTCAAAATCCTTTTGCATCCACCCCATATGCATGTCTACGTCTAATAAATACAAACTGAATGATGAAAAAACGCTTTCAACAAATTGTATAGAGGGTTACCTAACCCTAACCCAAAACCAAGTTCATGCATCTACAAGGAGAATGCAATTCGTCGTAGCTGACATGCAATTACTCGCGACTGATATGGCGAGTACTCGCGATACACAAAGCGAGAAAAGCTCTAAGTTGATGTACCTACAACAATATTTTCGCATGAGTATGCATTACACATAGAGGACAATTGACCCTTCCTCATTCGCACTGTAGCCACGCCCACCTTAGCAACTGATGCTCGTTGTAACTACGTTAGACAAGCGCTTTACAAAATGGCGACCGACAATAATAAACGTAATGTAATTTTGGAGTGTCTTCCGAGCGATTTTGCGTTGAATCATCTTCGTGATCAAAACTTTGACTCTTCATTTTACGCATGTCTGATTTCCCGATAAGAAATAAGTACTCAAAACCGTCTGTGTCAGACCAAAAATTATCAAAGGAAAATCAACATCATAGCTAAGCGTCTTATTGGAATGGACATATTTTATACTACAGCCACAAAAAAATGCACAAAATTGACATCTTTTGGATAATATGAGAATATTTTGTAATGTCTATTATAATCTGACATCAATAATATTTGTTAAAAGTCCATGTGGACATTTTTGCATTAAAATTGAAAAAAATAGTATGTTTAATAAATTATTTAGAGAGTGGACAGACATTACAATATAAGGATTATTTCTCAAATCATCAATAAATCATTCAACACATAATTATTTCTAAAAATTCCAGAAATTATGTCTTAAAGAAACAAGGCAAGGTTTGGCTTGGACACATTATATAATATTACGCAATAAACAATATTGTCTCCTGTGTGCACTATCTAGATATCAATCTTGTCCAGACCCCTAATCAGCATTTCTCTTTGTCTGCCCCAGTTGGAATCCAATATACATCCAATCAGTGTTTCCTGTCAGCATCTGACACATTATATACAGTACAGTTGAGAACAGAAGTGTCAAATATTTTTATAGACTTAAACTGAAAGACCATTGATCAGGTCGAGATCTGTGTTGAATGTTCTAAAATGTGTTTATTATTTAAGAACTTAATTCAACATAGGTGTGATGTTTAGGGTTTAAACATGATGTATTACTAATTTCTGTCCTCTAAACACTATAGTAAATGAAATAATGAAGAACTTTTCTAACTCTTATAAATCACGTTTGAAAGAAATAGTCCTACTCAACAGAAAGATTTGTGTTACCACTTACATGTAGAAGTCAAAAATGAATAAGTGGTAACACGAATCTTGAGTGAAATTCGCGAATTTGAGTTATTAAGTAACATAATAAGTAGTCAACTAGATAAGATTCGTGTTTCCACTTACATGTAGAAGTCATAAATGAATAAGTGGTAACACGAATCTTAAGTGAAATTCGCGAATTTGAGTTATTAAGTAACATAATAAGTAGTCAACTAGATAAGATTCGTGTTTCCACTTACATGTAGAAGTCAAAAATGAATAAGTGGTAACACGAATCTTAAGTGAAATTCGCGAATTTGAGTTATTATGTAACATAATAAGTAGTCAACTAGATAAGATTCGTGTTTCCACTTACATGTAGAAGGCAAAAATGAATAAGTGGTAACACGAATCTTAAGTGAAATTCGCGAATTTGAGTTATTAAGTAACATAATAAGTAGTCAACTAGATAAGATTCGTGTTGCCACTTACATGTAGAAGTCAAAAACGCATTTATAAATAAGTGGTAACACGAATCTTAAGTGAAATTCGCGAATTTGAGTTACTAAGTAACATAATAAGTGGTCAACTAGATAAGATTCGTGTTACCACTTAAAACTAGTGTAATACATCATAAAAAGGTAAGAGGTGGCAGTTCTGGGCACTTTCAAGCCTGTTTCTAGTTTTATTATGTTTATCATACCGAAAATTTATCACGAATATTGACTAGATAGCTAGATAATTATCGTAATAATTAAGTGGTTAACACGAATTTATTCGCGAACGCTATCATGCTAACTGGTGGCAGTAATATGCCACCATAGCTAAACTATTCTTGAATCTCACTAATTATTGATTTTATGATTGATTCTGGGCATTTTAGTTTTACAAATTAGACCTTTAATAACTAATTTATAAAGTAATGTCCACACTAAGCAAATGAAATATCCAAATAGGCCTACTTACCTCAATGCTGGTAAAAATCAAATATTGTAGTTTATTAAAATTATATAATGTTCATTCAACCTGATATATCAAGCAGATATATTGATCATATCAGACATTTATATAAATTGCAACTTGATGATGAAAAGGATAGTGTGGCGAAATAAACCTTCACCGCTTTCTAATTATTGATTCGAATGACATAATTAAGCAAGAATTTAGCTAATAAGTGTAAAATTGTTTAAGAGTATGTTGTTGCTTGCATAACTATGTACAACAAACATATTTTGAGTTGTAATAGTGTGTTTCTTCATCTTCTAGGGCTATAGTTTTTAATTAATTTCTAATGTCTGCACCCTCCCAGTAAAGCCGATATAAATAAATATTTCATTTTTTCTAGTCTCTCCGGATATTTGCTGTCCAAATGATAAAACCCGTAGCTGCATCTTTTCACCATTGTCACATATTAACATAATATTATATACATGTAATCACAATGCTATCATTATCAGAAATCTATTAAACCTTATTTTTTTATCCCACGGTAATCTCTTCCTGTTTGTCTAAGGTTTGTCTAAGGTAAGCGAGCTGCTGGGGGTTTACATATTTACATTTTATCTTTCATAAGTGTTGCAAGCAATATTCAAAACTTGTAACATGACACTGCATAAAATTCATGAATTCGAATTGCACCGACCATCGTTTTTTTATTAGATGACGTGTCAGTACACCATATCCATGATTTATATTTATGTTTCGAGTGTATATTCAAAGACCTAAATACCTTTCGGGAGGGTAAAATCTCGCGAGATCAGGTGCACGTAACCCAAAATATGGCGCATCGATATCTCCTACGCAGTAATCTCCCCTTAGCGTGGAGTTTGCGATACGATGTTGCGACAGACGTACTGTCTAAAAACGATATATTTTTGTCAAAATCAAATATGAAAACTCGTTATTTGTTTTGTTATTCATACTCACATTACATATATATTGATTTAGTTACGTTCAAAGGAATTTATTCCGAATACGGGACATACCGCTATACTAATCAATTGTATTGTTAGAGGTTTTTCGCGACTGGCCGGTCGACGATTTAGTTTCGTTGGCTAATTCAAACGACATCAAGGAACTCTGTAACGAATTAAATAAATAACAAACAACTAATCTATCCTAATTGGACGAATCTGTGACCCTTGATAATGTTTGTTTACCTGGAATTAAAATGCACTCGTTGCTTGGTAAAAACATGGGCAAACTTGTGAAAATCTAAATTATAATTATCAGGTATTTGTCTTTGAAGTTTTCACAAGTAGATCTATCATTATTAGCAAATATCTAAATACCATTTAGGTATTTGTTATACGGAACCAATTAAAAAACACACACACTTTGCTATTGTCTAATTAAAAAAATAGTAATATGCACATGTTGACCATACACAAATAAATTAGACCAAGTCAAGTCAAACTTTATTTATTGTCGGATAGTTTGCACAAGAAATATCATTAGTTATAGTTAGCTTTTTACTGACATAATTATCTACATGATGGCTATGAAGAAATATGCTTATTTTCTGTCATGGGATCGAGACATTGATCTGGACCAGCTTTTAGGCGACTATATTGAAGATGAGAAGTCTCAGGAGGGTGAATCCATTTCTAGTGATAAGGCTGTTTATGTAAGCCCAATCTGTGGCCTGGAATATAAAACAGATTTGAAAGGTAAGTCTAAATCAGCTGCCTTCAATTATATATGGAACTCGTCTGATTTAAAAACAAGAAATGTGTTTATAAGACTCAAATGCGTTTATAAGACTCAACGTTTCATTCTTGACTAAATCCAGGGGCTTAACCCGGCTCTCAGAAATAATACCAATTGAAAATCCCAAGTGTAGGATTTTCCTGTGTCAAATTAACATTAATATTAGGTTGGCTTATTCGAATTAAGCCATAGAATTTGAGACATAGAGACTTTAGCAATACTAAGTTAAGTCGGACGGACACATTATGATTACCATCTTCCTTCTATTATTTGCTGCATACATGTGATGATCAACGATCACAGCAGATTAAGTGTATTTCTATTATATTATATTTCTATTTCAACATCATGTTGCATTTACCAAGGTTTTATTCTTTCTTATTAGTTCACAATATTGTCACTTTTTGACAATTCTATTAATACTTTCTGATGAAAGACTTCTCCGGCACTCCAAATATATTCAACCTACATCAAATGATCAACCAATTATGATCATTATGAATCAATGCAAAAATGTGGCCTTCTTGCATTTGGACACATGTCCTTAATAACAAGCTGTATTTCATATATATATATTTATTAAACATACAATTTATCAATAAATATTGAATCATATAATCAAGTATCATTCTATATACATTCCACTTTTTATAATATACACATGTATGTATCCAGAGAAGAAAAAATCTTATCAGAAAAAACGATATTTTCAAATACATTTACTGAGTTGTATTTACATACAATTAATTATAATCAAAGTTACTCATGCACTGGATAAATAAAAACACATGCACTTTCTTTCTGTGATTGCAGAATTACTGCCTGCTGCAAATGAAATCTGATATATTTGACACTTCTGTTCTCAACTGTACTGTATATATGTGTCAGATGGTGACAGGAAACACTGATTGGATGTATATTGGATTCCAACTGGGGCAGACAAAGAGAAATGCTAATTAGGGGTCTGGACAAGATTGATATCTAGATAGTGCACACAGGGCAATATTGCTCATTGCGTAATATCATATAATTTGTCCAAGCCAAACCTGGCCTTGTTTCTTTAAGGCATAATTTCTGGAATTTTTAGAAATATGTGTTGAATGATTTATTGATGATTTGAGAAATAATCCTAATATTGTAATGTCTGTCCACTCTCTAAATTATTTATTGAACATACTATTTTGTCAATTTCAAAGCAAAATATTTTCCACATTACTTTTAACAAACATTTTTGATGTCAGATTACAATATACATTACAAAATATCCTCATATTACCCAAACGATGTCAATTTTGTGCATTTTTTGTGACTATAGTATAAAATATGTCCATTCCAATAAGACACTTAGCTATGATGTTGATTTTTCTTTGATAATATTTGGTCTAACACAAGACGGTTTTGAGTACTAATGTCAATCAGGAAACCAGGCAGGCGTAAAATGCAGAGTCAAAGTTTGATCACGAAGATAATTCAACGCAAAATCGCTTGGAAGAAACATTACATTTTTTATTGTCGGTCGCCATTTTGTAAAGTGCTTGTCTAACGTAGTTGCAACGAGCACCAGTTGCTAAGGTGGGCGTGGCTACAGTGCGATTGAGGAAGGGTCAATTATACAGGGGTTCTATTTTACCCTTGAGTTGACCCTTTGTCGTTTGACCCCTGGATTTTCCAAAATATCACATTTTGACCCTTAGGATTCTGGGTGAAGGGTCAATTTTTCTCTAAATATTAAGTATGTTGGCTATAAAATCTCTTCAAGATTATCAAAATGACCATTGAGATTCAGCGCCTAGTGGAACTCCTGATTATACAAACAAATATAAATATCCATCATATTCAAAACCTTAAAAGGCTGACATTATTTCTAGCATTGTGCAAAAATCAGGGCAATTTAAAAAAACAACATAAATAATTATTGTAGAAGACACTATTAGACTTCTTACAGAACATAATATATAATAGGTGTCAGATGGTGACAGCAAATATTGATTGATTGAACATTGTTTAATGTTTCCATCATAATATTGTCCTTGATATGCACATATTTCTGATTTCTATCATCACATCAAGTATAATTTGCGAGTGTTCCAAGACACATTTTAGAATAATTCATATGACAAAAATACACAATTGCCTCACAGTGTACTGCTTTGTACTAACACATGTTTTCAGATCTGCTGCAAACTGTTAAAATGATGTACTAGAAATTACAACTTCTTCCATTCCTAACTCGAAACTGTCACTAGCAGAACAACACTCACGATCCATAGCTGACAAGTAGTGTAAATCAACCGATTCTGTATGTGTATCTACACTGTCTAAATGTGTCTCTTTGAACTTGGCATACTGATGATCAATGTTTAATTCACTCTGTGTCTGTACACCTCCGTTAACCAGTAAGTTATCAAATTGTGTCTGTGTTTATTTTTGTGTCTAAACACCTCTGTTGAACAGTATGTTGTCAGACATTGTCTGTGTTGATTCATCATTTGTTCATGTGGAAAAATGACCATCTTCAAGCAGAGTCTTATAACTACCCTCCATTGAATTGAACGCGTCTTCTTGCCTTTTCTTCAAATAATGATACTTTCGACGTGTACCTAACGTGCCTTATTTCTTGTTTTGACTTCGGCATTATCTGGAAATAAAATATAAAGTTATTATTACCCAAATCATGTCTGAAGTAATAAACGACATTAATAGCCAATAATGCATATTGACTGGTTACATGCAAAGACCCGGTTTGATCATTTCTGTGAGTGGTGCTTTAATATTTGCAGATAACCACAATAAATACTTAGAAAACACATCAAATTTATGTCACACAGATGTTGTTTCATCAATAAAATGCATTTGACATTGATTGAATGTTGTAAATACAACATTTGTGAACTGATTAACACTAAAATGGAGTAAAATGGACAAGAAATGACCAAGTTTCAAGCAAAGACCTGATATGATCATTTCTGTGACTGGCGCTTTAATATTTGCAGACAGCCGCAATAAATACTTAGAAATCACTTCAAGTGTATGTCCCGCAGTTGTTATTTCATCAATAATGTGCACTTGATATTGTTTGGTGCTTGTAAATACAACATTTGTGAACTGATTAACACTAAAATGGAGCAAATTGGACAAGAAATTACCAAGTTTCAAGCAAAGACCTGATATGATCATTTCTGTGACTGGCGCTTTAATATTTGCAGACAGCCGCAATAAATACTTAGAAATCACATCAAGTGTATGTCCCACAGTTGTTATTTCATCAATAATTATGCACTTGATATTGATTGGTGCTTGTAAATACACCATTTGTAAACATAAGAAATAATTAAGAATATACTGAACTCTCATGTGCCATAAGTACTGTATGTTTTTAATCATTAATATTATGTATCATATATTCAAATACAACATTTGTATATTCTTGTGCCTTTAGTTAGGCTAAACGGGAGGTCTGGAAGGCCCGTCCAGATCAATCGGCTAGTCACGCCAAGCCCTACGATATATTGTGCCCCCATGTCTATTTATATTTGTTTATCTTATAAATACATACATTATCTCGTTGACGACTTTCACGATTTACCTTTTACTTATTTGTATCTTGGAAGGCGGTGGCCCATTGGCCAATCGGGTACTTGTTTGGCCTTTAACTGACATTCGAAATCTCCCAAAGTATGTTTAAAGCTTGTAAAATGTTCTGAGGGAACTCATTTGTCAAGTTTAACCCTTTTATCACGAGTATATCATTGATGTATTCCTGTCATGGCCAGTGTTGGATATCCCCTGGTCATGACCCCTTGTTGGACTCCGTGGCGGGTGGGGAGCATCAATGATGAAGTAATTAAATCAGCATGGCAACCCCAAAAAAGCCAAGCGAACACTCTCAGAGTCAGACTCTGAGACAGACTTATCCAACATGACCCCCCAAAATTTCTCTCGTTTAATTGTCATAAAATCTACAAATCCAGAAAAACCTGTTACTAAACTATCACCCTGTGTTCTACAAAAAACAATACAATCAATTTTTGGAACACCAAAATCAGTAAAAAAATTGAAAGATGACACGTTGCTGGTGGAATGTTCTACCATGCAGCAAACAAAAAATCTTATGAGCCAGAAACACTTTTTTGGGTTGGGGGTTGAACCCCACCCATCACTGAACTCCTCAAAAGGGGTTATTCGTTGTAGAGATCTCGCATGTTGCGAGTCTCTCGACGAAATTACAACTAATCTCCAGGGGCAGGTTGTCTCTGAAGTCAAACGCATCTCAATTAAAAGAGACGGTAAAATTATCCAAACAAACACTTACATACTAACATTCTCAACATCTGTGCTTCCATCCAGTTTAAAAACTGGATATGAAAGTGTTCCAGTCTCCGTGTATGTGCCAAATCCTCTGCGTTGTTTCAGAAGTCAGAGGTTCGGCCATCACGAGACAAAGTGCACAAGAGCTCCGGTTTGTGCGGTCTGTGCATTTGAGGGGCCGGACCATGAATCGAAAAACTGCCTAGAGAAACCACACTGTATTAACTGCAAATATTCACATCCTTCTTTTTCTAAGAATTGCTCATCATGGAAAGGTGAGAAGGAAATCCTGCAAGTTAAATATAGCCAAAATCTTTCATTTGTAGAGGCAAGGAGGGTGGTGCAGAACCGCCAGAGGGATCAGGCACAGGTTGGCAGTAGTGCTAGCTATGCCAACAAAGCTGCCCCTTTGGCGAACAGCCCTCCTTGTCACTCTTGCAGTGAACTTATTAAACTCCTAACTGACAAATACCCTCAGATTGCAGAGGACCTTAAAGGTCTGGCCCCCTCATCTGTACAGACACAGTGACAGCCTGCCCCAAGGGTTCCTCCCCTGCACCAAAAACATCCAATCAGCCAAAAAAACCTGTTGTGCCCGAAAAAACAAAATCCATTCCAACCAAAACCACATCACCAGCCCCTCCTACTCTGAAACCCAAGGTAAAATCTACACCAGTAACCTAAAAGAACAATAAACCTGCCTCCCAACCCCCTAAAGGAAAACCTGCAAATCATAAGTCTACATCTCCATCACCCAAACAAAAACCACGAAAAACTAACAATCACGAAACCCCCCTCAACAACAAGTTCGAATGTCTAAGTGACATGGAGGATGACAGCGATGGAATCCCTGTCTCAGGGGGTGAGAACATGCCCACTGATGAAGAAACTTAGTCTTTCTTTTACTTTATTTTTAACTTATTTTTAATCTATCATGACGTCAAATAATATCACACAATGGAATTGTAGAGGCCTGAAGGCCAATATAGATGAAATATCTCTTTTAATAAGTGAACATTCACCTGTTGCTTTCTGTCTTCAAGAAACATTCTTGAAAGAGAATGATAGTGTATCTTTTAAATACCATTCTATATATAACAAAGTGTATACCGAGGGCAACAAATCCCAAGGTGGAGTTTCCATTATTATAAACAATTGTGTTCCACACTCACAAATAACTTTAAACACAACTTTACAAGCTGTTGCTGTAAGAGTATCAATGCACAATAGTATTACACTATGTTCTATATACCTACCACCCAGAGATCCTATTGATATAAACAAACTGAACAATCTTATAACACAACTTCCCGCCCCATACATATTAGCGGGTGATTTTAACGGTCATAACATCATCTGGGGATGTGATGATACTAACCACAGAGGAACCCAACTTGAGCATATTATTATGTCTAATGATTTGTCTATTATGAATCATGTAAATTCAAAGACTTATCTGCATCCTGCAACAGGATCATATTCATCTCTTGATCTTTCTATATGTAGTCCAACCCTACTTCCAGACTTTGACTGGAAAGTATGCGATGACACATGTGGAAGTGATCACTTTCCTATTTTTATCTCTTCCACGAGTCCATCGAGCTACGAACGCCCTTGAAAATGGAAACTTTCCAAAGCTGATTGGAAAAAGTTTAAACTTACTTGTGAACAGACAATCACTTGTGAAAAGTTTGATGATTGTGATGATGCATCTCATCTTTTTACTTCGCTGCTAATAGATGCAGCAAAACAGTTCATACCCCTCAAACCTCCCCAAATCCTAAACACTCTGACAAGCCTTGGTACAACGAGGAATGCAAAAGAGCAACACAAAACAGAAAAGAAGCCCTCAGGAAATTCAATCTGAGACCCACTCAGGACAATCTTAACAACTTTCGTATATTCAGGGCCAAGGCTCGACATACAATTAAAAACAGTAAACGAAAGTCTTGGAGACAATATGTTTCAAGACTAAATAGTAGAGCTTCTGTCAAAAAAACCTGGGACATGATCCGAAAAATAAAGGGAAAATCCCAACACCCTATCAATCACCTGTCTGTTGATGATACCAAAATAGATACTCCGGAGAAAATTGCTGATGCTCTGGCAGACGCATTTGCGAAAAAGTCTTCATCGCAAAATAGTTCTACAAATTTTCAGAAGAACAAAACTAACGAGGAAAAGAAGAAGCTTAATTTTTCTTCCAAGAACCAGGAATCCTATAACAAGTTCTTTACAAGAACTTAAAACTGCCCTTCACAAGACAAACGATACCTCCCCAGGACCAGACAAAGTTCACTATCAATTTTTAAAGCACTTACCTGATACCACACTCTCTATTTTACTTGATATTTTTAATGACATTTGACAATCTGGTGAGTTTCCCACCTCATGGCTAGAGGCGCTAGTGATTCCTATTCCAAAACCGGGTAAGGACACTAGTGATCCTAATAATTATCGCCCTATAGCTCCCACAAGTTGCATCTGCAAAACATTGGAACGAATGGTAAACGATCGTCTTGTGTGGTTCTTGGAATCCAACAACCTAATTGTTGATGTCCAAAGCGGATTTCGCCGCCAACGTGGTACAAATGATCATCTTGTGCGCTTAGAAACATTTCTGAGAGAAGCTTTTATTAATAAACGACATGTTGTGTCAGTATTTTTTGATCTGGAAAGTGCCTACGACACTACCTGGAAGTATGGAATTCTGAAAGATCTTCATGACTTTGGTCTCAGAGGCCGCCTCCCACTTTTTATTGCTGCATTCTTGAATGAACGCTACTTCCGCGTTCGTGTTAGTGACAGATAATCAGGACGTCGCGAACAGGAAATGGGTGTACCACAGGGCTGTATCTTGTCAGTCACACTCTTCAGCGTAAAAGATAAACAACATTGTGAAAGCTATTAACCCTTGAGTAGAATGTTCACTCTATGTGGATGATTTTGTCATATGTTTCAGATCTCGCAATATGAATATAATAGAGTGACAGCTCCAACAATGTCTAAATAAACTCCAAACCTGGGCCGATAAAAATGGCTTCAAATTTTCTAAGGGCAAAACTAAGTGCATGCACTTTTGCAAACTTCGGGGTATGCATCCTGAACCAAGCCTTCACATGAACAATACACCAATCCAAGTGGTCCCTGAATTTAAATTCCTAGGTGTCATATTTGACCGGAAACTTACTTTTATCCAACACGTCAGTGCACTTAAAAAGAAGTGACAGAAAGCCCTCAACCTCTTGAAAGTTTCTGTTTCTGAAAGTATATTCTGAAACTGAAAGCAAACCCTCTTAATCCTACACATGAAGTTGTTTTAACCCTAAATTCAAACGTCTCTTTGAGCAGAAACCAAATGACATACCTCCGCTTGGCATTCGCATGTCTCAGTCTATTGAAGACATCCAAGTGAATATGGACTCAATCGAACAGTACAAGATTCCAGACACCCCACCCTGGACCCTCAAGTCAGCAAATTACCTCTTTGATATAACTAATGACAAGAAGTCTGACACAGACGGTATCACATTCCAAACAAAATACAATGAAATAAAAGAAAAATATGCGACTCACAAACCAATTTACACGGACGGATCTAAAGACGGTGACACTGTTGGAGCAGCAGCAGTGTCTAATACCAACATTATGAAATGTCGCCTACCAGACAAGTCCTCGGTCTTTTCAGCTGAGGTGAAAGCTATCGATCTTGCTCTCAATATTGCAGAGGAATCTAGAGAAAGTAACTTCATTGTATTTTCCGACTCCCTATCCACCTTACAGGCCCTTTCCATCAAAGATCTTGAAAACCCTATGTTCTGCAAAATCCTTGAACGAATTTCAAGACTAAGTACTACAAGAGAATTTGTGTTTTGTTGGATCCCGGGTCATATCGGTATCAAGGGAAATGATATAGCCGACAAAAATGCCAAGTCTGCCTTGACAATACCCATTTCAGATGTTAAAGTTCCTTCTTCTGATTTTAAATCTGCTGTTTCATCAAGCACCCAATCTTCGTGGCAATCCCAGTGGGATACAGAGGACAACAACAAGATGTACTCAGTGAAACCAGTACTTGGAGAATGGCAACCTGCGTACAGGCCCATTCGAAAAGAAGAGGTTTTAATAGCCCGATTGAGAATTGGGCACACACGTCTTACACACTCCTGGCTGTTTGGCCAGGATGCTAGACTGGACTGCATTCCATGTAATACTCCTTTCACAGTACAACATTTTCTTGTCGACTGTGTTGACCTTCAACCAGTCCGTTCCCAATTTTTCAATACCACTGACATAAAAAGTCTCTTTGAGACTATCCAAGTTGGAAAAATTATAAGCTACATCAAAGAGATTGGCTTTTACAACAAAATAAATTTGTAATCCATACCTACATATATTACATTTACCGGTGAATGAGGATTGCCTCGCTCACCCTGGTACATAAAAATATATTCTTACCCTAATGATACCAATCTTTACCCACTATATTTACACCAATTTAACATATACAAGTATATGTCGTAAACCTTTTTAGTTTCACACGTTTTTTACATTCCTTGCGCGCTAAATGACCGAAGCTGTCGATGCGCCATAAAACCACATATAAATAAATAAATTTAAAAAAAAAGTATATTCTTGTTTAATTAAAATAGGCTGACAAGACAAAAAGTGATTTTCTCCCGTGAGTCGACAGTAAATTAGACTTGTGTTATCATGATTTTTTACAGAATGAAGACCAGGCGTCAAGGTCTTTTATGCTGCTAAAACTGAGTATTAAGTTCAGCTTAATGAAGTTAAGTCGATAATATAATAAGAACAGAAAATTAAATTTAACACAGTATTCGTCTCATGGTATCACGGAAACTTTCTGCCTAAACATGCTAATGGTCGGACGGCAACTCGTTTTCCAACGCTACATAAATCGATTTCCGAGTATTGCAAAACTATTATCTTCTAGAATTACGTTATATTGCTAGAAACAATCAAAGTAACACATTTACTTACCTAATTATATAGCATTTAAAGCTTCTAAGACTTAATAATGGCGTGAACACTTCGATATTCCTTCGTTGTGAATACGAAATGCAAAATGGCGACGTCTAGCAGTTTTCCAAATCTCGCGCACCGGTTCCGTTCTCGTATCGTCGAGTGAACGAACGAGACTTCGTTCTATGGTCCGTACTAGTTGCGCATCTACGGTATTTAGGTATTTGGTATATTCATCCAATATAGCATCATTTTGCAATTAAAAGGGGAAGGCTCCCGCTACATAGTTTCGCATATCATAAACGAAGTTGAGTCACGGACTTTATATATGTATGTTAATTTTCTAAAAACATAATTTTAATGTTCGTGGTATCACTTGTTGTGGGGGGTTGTCAAACTTTATGCACCAATAATTGTTTTAAATCGGACGATGACTTGTATCAAAATCCAGCTTTTATGCATTGTATAGTATTATACATATTAACTCGACGTATAATGAACAGTATGCCGTGATCAGATTTCTTCTTTAAGAAGAGAAAACGCCGGTTTTTACTGTATCAACTTCAACAAAAGGTTTAAGGATTCATGCAGGTCACTTAGCTCGTTTTATTTTAATGTAGCTCGTTTTTTGTGATGGTAGAAACGGCATTAGAAACTAACGCGGCGTTGGGCGTCCAACTTTCGCAAATGGTCAACAATATCGAATGCTGTATCATTAAAGATCGGCGAGTCATACTGCTTGTAGTCGTTAATATAATAGATATAGTTCCCAAATTGCCCCCCCCCCCCCTGTGTGTCCTCTTTTATTATCGTAGTTATCTCTTATGGTCGGCCAAGCCATTACTTGCGCCCCTGTGCCCTTACGTATGTACCCTTGAGCCTCCTCAAAAGCCTCATGTTTATGGATCGTTGTTTTCCCGGCGGTCTATGGGGGTAGGCACTGGCACTGTGTTAATTATGTGGCGTTCCCTTAAGCAACTAATTCTCGTTCTTTTAAGATCGTACACGACAGCTTGGGATTGAGCAAGGTTACAGCTAGGGGGATGTTAAAGCAGTTATCGACAGACATACCCAATCAAATCGCAAATACCTTCTGGCTCATTAGAGAGAAGCAGATTGATATATGCGCCATATTGTGACAGAGGATTAAACATGTATTCATGACTCTAAATCAAAATGCTGTCCAAACGGTTGGTAAGGTCTGTCTCCTCGCCCTCATGGATTTCAAAGTGACGGCCATCATTGTTGTGTGATTTAAATTCATTGTATTGGCCTTCTACGCTTGATAGTTAAAATGTAGGTCTAAATGACTTTATTTTATTAAACATATCACAGGTATGTAATCCTTGAAAATTGAATATTATGAAAGGAGAGGCGAAAGAAAATGCAACACTTTCGCTTACAATTGATGTATTAATTTACTGATACGATAGGGTTATCGCGTAGATTATGTACAATAAGAAAAATGCAATTTTCTGTCCACAGAAACTTTATAACTACGAAAATTGTCACTTGATTAAATAATTGACCGGTATATAAATACACATCATGACAAACACGGAAACGTTTGCATTTGAAACTACATAACTCGTAAGTCACTTATCGCGAGTGCTAAGTGGAATGTCCCAACCGGCATTCTTTAGTTCTCCGCTCCTTACATCAGTATAAATGGTTTACTTATATTTAGACTTCAGGGTTTGTTCAATAAAATGTGAATGTTTCAAATAGACTTTGGTGTCTTTTATTCCTATTCATAGTTAATATATCAGTTTGTTAGATTATTACAACCAGAAGGAATCTTCAAAGTCCATAAATCTTGTTCGTCTAATCTTTATTGATTGTTGACTTGAATATTCTTTATTACACTGAATACATTAGCGGAACAGAAACAACCACATAATTATAACGCGCAAATTCGCCCCGAAAGCATAGGGTGACATGAATATAAATGCATACATGAAAACAATCACATATATAAAGGTAATGGGACACCGAATATCACACTTAGTAATTTCTCATCCAAGTATACTAGCGTAAGTTAGACAACCCTCCTGGACAACCTAAGAGACGAAGAACACAGGGTGTTATGATGTTATATTTGCAGTTTATGAAACAGTTTTATCAATGTACCAATTGTTAGACGAGTACCCCCAATATGGCTTTCGTTCGCGTAGTATGATACGTATGATTATGTCTGCATAACCTGGTACAAAATATAGGTGATAACAAGCGACGCAAATAAGACAACTTCGACCGATGGCTATGATAAACTCTTATACTTAAGCTGACTGAATAGGCATAGTACGGTTATATTCAAGTTCAGACTGATTGAGTTTAATTAAGTCCATACAAATGTATTAGCTCAAAGTTTGAAACATAGCGCTAGTGTTACGTCCTTCTGTCAACATCAAACCATTTTATCCCCTAATTACTCGGAGCCAGAAACGATGAATAAACTATCCGGTAGTAGTAGGATATTAAATTGTTCAAACGATTTCCTAAAGATACTGGGTAACAGAGAATGGATTCATTAAAGTTAAACTAATAAACTAAAGCGAATTTATTTGAAGAACACAAGTCAATTTTACCATAATGTTTGGAAGCACTATTTAGGAGTAGCGAGAAAAATGTACAAATTGTTTCCCTTATACCCCTATTTGTAACATGAATTTCCTATAATTGACTTCTCCCCCAGAACAACTCAACGTTAATTCATTTGATGTGTTGTTACAGTAATAGGGATCTTAAATTGTTTAAATAACTAAACTGATTCAGGGGCGATGGGAATCTAACATGTATACATATATCTAATTAGAAGATCTTCTGTCTGGAATGCAACCATTGAGTAGTATAATTTTGAAACAGACTCATTTGCTACCATAATTGTTCATACGTATTTTGCAAATAATTTAAATGGAATTAAACAATACCGGATTAGAAGTGTTGGTCTTCTTGCTGATGATCACGCTCTATCTTATTTGAATGAATGAACTGACGTCAGTAAAGAAAACAAAATATTTTACCTGTTAAACATAATTAGTATATAAGTATGCAAGTACTGTAGCGGAACCCCGGCAAGTAGGATATACCTGTTTTATCTTTACCAATCATTCGTCAACATTTACAAGACAGTTTAATCGATGTTATTATACAGTTTTGGAATAATTTAATAGACAGAAGTAAGTAAGATTTTCTTTCGTTGTGTTTTTTTATTACATAGTAAATACATAAACATGGCTGTTATAAAATAATGGTGATTCGGTCAAATATGTCAATAATTTAAGTGTATTTACAAAATCAAATTAGGCCGAAAATGAATTTAAAAAAAATCTTAATTAAATTTCAAAGTCGCTTAAAATCCACGCATACGTACGTGCACGACTATTTAAATGATAAAAACGCTTCAAAACGTGTTAGATAGACGTAAAACCAATTTCACCAATCTACATGCAAGACTGCATAACGGATTTTTTTTAAATTTCAATTAAAATTCAAAATCCTTTTGAATCCACCCCATATGCATGTCTACGTCTTATAAATACAAATTGAATGATGAAAAAACGCTTTCAACAAATTGTATAGAGGGTTACCTAACCCTAACCCAAAACCAATTTCATGCATCTACAAGCGAGAATGCAATTCGTCGTAGCGGACTTGCAATTACTCGCGACTGATATGGCGAGTACTCGCGATGCACAAAGCGAGAAAAGCTCTAAGTTGATGTACCTACAACAATTTTTACGCATGAGTATGCATTACACATAGAGGACAATTGACCCTTCCTCATTCGCACTGTAGCCACGCCCACCTTAGCAACTGATGCTCGTTGTAACTACGTTAGACAAGCGCTTTACAAAATGGCGACCGACAATAATAAACGTAACGTAATTTTGGAGTGTCTTCCGAGCGATTTTGCGTTGAATCATCTTCGTGATCAAACTTTGACTCTTCATTTTACGCATGTCTGATTTCCCGATAAGAAATTAGTACTCAAAACCGTCTGTGTCAGACCAAAAATTATCAAAGGAAAATCAACATCATAGCTAAGCGTCTTATTGGAATGGACATATTTTATACTACAGCCACAAAATTGACATCTTTTGGATAATATGAGAATATTTTGTAATGTATATTATAATCTGACATCAATAATATTTGTTAAAAGTCCATGTGGACATTTTTGCATTAAAATTGAAAAAAATAGTATGTTTAATAAATTATTTAGAGAGTGGACAGACATTACAATATAAGGATTATTTCTCAAATCATCAATAAATCATTCAACACATAATTATTTCTAAAAATTCCAGAAATTATGCCTTAAAGAAACAAGGCAAGGTTTGGCTTGGACAAATTATATAATATTACGCAATAAACAATATTGTCCCCTGTGTGCACTATCTAGATATCAATCTTGTCCAGACCCCTAATCAGCATTTCTCTTTGTCTGCCCCAGTTGGAATCTAATATACATCCAATCAGTGTTTCCTGTCAGCATCTGACACATTATATACAGTACAGTTGAGAACAGAAGTGTCAAATATTTTTATAGACTTAAACTGAAAGACCATTGATCAGGTCGAGATCTGTGTTGAATGTTCTAAAATGTGTTTATTATTTAAGAACTTAATTCAACATAGGTGTGATGTTTAGGGTTTAAACATGATTTATTACTAATTTCTGTCCTCTAAACACTATAGTAAATGAAATAATGAAGAACTTTTCTAACTCTTATAAATCACGTTTGAAAGAAATAGTCCTACTCAACAGTGAGTATCCAATACCAGTAAATCACCTGTATTTACATTTTTTCACTACTAAAAAAAACAAATTCTGCATATATGTTTATGGCTAAACTATTCTTGAATCTCACTAATTATTGATTTTATGATTGATTCTGGGCATTTTAGTTTTACAAATTAGACCTTTAATAACTAATTTATAAAGTAATGTCCACACTAAGCAAATGAAATATCCAAATAGGCCTACTTACCTCAATGCTGGTAAAAATCAAATATTGTAGTTTATCAAAATTATATAATGTTCATTCAACCTGATATATCAAGCAGATATATTGATCATATCAGACATTTATATAAATTGCAACTTGATGATGAAAAGGATAGTGTGGCGAAATAAACCTTCACCGCTTTCTAATTATTGATTCGAATGACATAATTAAGCAAGAATTTAGCTAATAAGTGTAAAATTGTTTAAGAGTATGTTGTTGCTTGCATAACTATGCACAACAAACATATTTTGAGTTGTAATAGTGTGTTTCTTCATCTTCTATGGCTATAGTTTTTAATTAATTTCTAATGTCTGCACCCTCCCAGTAAAGCCGATATAAATAAATATTTCATTTTTTCTAGTCTCTCCGGATATTTGCTGTCCAAATGATAAAACCCGTAGCTGCATCTTTTCACCATTGTCACATATCAACATAATATTATATACATGTAATCACAATGCTATCATTATCAGAAATCTATTAAACCTTATTGTTTTATCCCACGGTAATCTCTTCCTATTTGTCTAAGGTTTGTCTAAGGTAAGCGAGCTGCTGGGGGTTTACAGATTTACACTTTATCTTTTTTATTAATTATAATTATCAGGTATTTGTCTTTGAAGTTTTCACAAGTAGATCTATCATTATTAGCAAATATCTAAATACCATTTAGGTATTTGTTATACGGAACCAATTAAAAAACACACAAACTTTGCTATTGTCTAATTAAAAAAATAGTAATATGAACATGTTGACCACACACAAATAAATTAGGCCAAGTCAAGTCAAACTTTATTTATTGTCGGATAGTTTGCACAAGAAATATCATTAGTTATAGTTAGCTTTTTACTGACATAATTATCTACATGATGGCTATGAAGAAATATGCTTATTTTCTGTCATGGGATCGAGACATTGATCTGGACCAGCTTTTAGGCGACTATATTGAAGATGAGAAGTCTCAGGAGGGTGAATCCATTTCTAGTGATAAGGCTGTTTATGTAAGCCCAATCTGTGGCCTGGAATATAAAACAGATTTGAAAGGTAAGTCTAAGTCAGCTGCCTTCTATTATATATGGAACTCGTCTGATTTAAAAACAAGAAATGTGTTTATAAGACTCAAATGCGTTTATAAGACTCAACGTTTCATTCTTGACTAAATCCAGGGGCTTAACCCGGCTCTCAGAAATAATACCAATTGAAAATCCCAAGTGTAGGATTTTCCTGTGTCAAATTAACATTAATATTAGGTTGGCTTATTCGAATTAAGCCATATAATTTGAGACATAGAGACTTTAGCATTACTAAGTTAAGTCGGACAGACACATTATGATTACCATCTTCCTTCTATTATTTGCTGCATACATGTGATGATCAACGATCACAGCAGATTAAGTGTATTTCTATTATATTATATTTCTATTTTAACATCATTTTGCATTTACCAAGGTTTTATTCTTTCTTATAAGTTCACAATATTGTCACTTTTTGACAATTCTATTAATACTTTCTGATGGAAGACTTCTCCGGCACTCCAAATATATTCAACCTACATAAAATGATCAACCAATTATGATCATTATGAATCAATGCAAAAATGTGGCCTTCTTGCATTTGGACACATGTCCTTAATAACAAGCTGTATTTCATATATATATATTTATTAAACATACAATTTATCAATAAATATTAAATCATATAATCAAGTATCATTCTATATACATTCCACTTTTTATTATATACACATGTATGTATCCAGAGAAGAAAATATCAGAAAAAACGATATTTTCAAATACATTTACTGAGTTGTATTTACATACAATTAATTATAATCAAAGTTACTCATGCACTGGATAAATAAAAACACATGCAATTTCTTTCTGTGATTGCAGAATTACTGCCTGCTGCAAATGAAATCTGATATATTTGACACTTCTGTTCTCAACTGTACTGTATATATGTGTCAAATGGTGACAGGAAACACTGATTGGATTCCAACTGGGGCAGACAAAGAGAAATGCTTATTAGGGGTCTGGACAAGATTGATATCTAGATAGTGCACACAGGGCAATATTGCTCATTGCGTAATATCATATAATTTGTCCAAGCCAAACCTGGCCTTGTTTCTTTAAGGCATAATTTCTGGAATTTTTAGAAATATGTGTTGAATGATTTATTGATGATTTGATAAATAATCCTAATATTGTAATGTCTGTCCACTCTCTAAATTATTTATTGAACATACTATTTTGTCAATTTCAAAGCAAAATATTTTCCACATTAATTTTTACAAACATTTTTGATGTCAGATTACAATATACATTACAAAATATCCTCATATTATCCAAACGATGTCAATTTTGTGCATTTTTTGTGACTATAGTATAAAATATGTCCATTCCAATAAGACACTTAGCTATGATGTTGATTTTTCTTTGATAATATTTGGTCTAACACAAGACGGTTTTGAGTACTAATGTCAAACAGGAAACCAGGCAGGCGTAAAATGCAGAGTCAAAGTTTGATCACGAAGATAATTCAACGCAAAATCGCTTGGAAGAAACATTACATTTTTTATTGTCGGTCGCCATTTTGTAAAGTGCTTGTCTAACGTAGTTGCAACGAGCACCAGTTGCTAAGGTGGGCGTGGCTACAGTGCGATTGAGGAAGGGTCAATTATACAGGGGTTCTATTTTACCCTTGAGTTGACCCTTTGTCGTTTGACCCCTGGATTTTCCAAAATACCACATTTTGACCCTTAGGATTCTGGGTGAAGGGTCAATTTTTCTCTAAATATTAAGTATGTTGGCTATAAAATCTCTTCAAGATTATCAAAATGACCCTTGAGATTCAGCGCCTAGTGGAACTCCTGATTATACAAACAAATATAAATATCCATCATATTCAAAACCTTAAAAGGCTGACATTATTTCTAGCATTGTGCAAAAATTAGGGCAATTTAAAAAAAAAACATAAATAATTATTGTAGAAGACACTATTAGACTTCTTACAGAACATAATATATAATAGGTGTCAGATGGTGACAGCAAATATTGATTGATTGAACATTGTTTAATGTTCCCATCATAATATTGTCCTTGATATGCACATATTTCTGATTTCTATCATCACATCAAGTATAATTTGCGAGTGTTCCAAGACACATTTTAGAATAATTCATATGACAAAAATACACAATTGCCTCACAGTGTACTGCTTTGTACTAACACATGTTTTCAGATCTGCTGCAAACTGTTAAAATGATGTACTAGAAATTACAACTTCTTCCATTCCTAACTCGACACTGTCACTAGCAGAACAACACTCACGATCCATAGCTGACAAGTAGTGTAAATCAACCGATTCTGTATGTGTATCTACACTGTCTAAATGTGTCTCTTTGAACTTGGCATACTGATGATCAATGTTTAATTCACTCTGTGTCTGTACACCTCCGTTAACCAGTAAGTTATCAAATTGTGTCTGTGTTTATTTTTGTGTCTAAACACCTCTGTTGAACAGTATGTTGTCAGACATTGTCTGTGTTGATTCATCATTTGTTCATGTGGAAAAATGACCATCTTCAAGCAGAGTCTTATAACTACCCTCCATTGAATTGAACGCGTCTTCTTGCCTTTTCTTCAAATAATGATACTTTCGACGTGTACCTAACGTGCCTTATTTCTTGTTTTGACTTCGGCATTATCTGGAAATAAAATATAAAGTTATTATTACCCAAATCATGTCTGAAGTAATAAACGACATTAATAGCCAATACTGCATATTGACTGGTTACATGCAAAGATCCGGTTTGATCATTTCTGTGAGTGGTGCTTTAATATTTGCAGATAACCACAATAAATACTTAGAAAACACATCAAATTTATGTCACACAGATGTTGTTTCATCAATAAAATGCATTTGACATTGATTGGATGTTGTAAATACAACATTTGTGAACTGATTAACACTAAAATGGAGTAAAATGGACAAGAAATGACCAAGTTTCAAGCAAAGACCTGATATGATCATTTCTGTGACTGGCGCTTTAATATTTGCAGACAGCCGCAATAAATACTTAGAAATCACTTCAAGTGTATGTCCCGCAGTTGTTATTTCATCAATAATGTGCACTTGATATTGTTTGGTGCTTGTAAATACAACATTTGTGAACTGATTAACACTAAAATGGAGCAAATTGGACAAGAAATGACCAAGTTTCAAGCAAAGACCTGATATGATCATTTCTGTGACTGGCGCTTTAATATTTGCAGACAGCCGCAATAAATACTTAGAAATCACATCAAGTGTATGTCCCACAGTTGTTATTTCATCAATAATTATGCACTTGATATTGATTGGTGCTTGTAAATACAACATTTGTAAACATAAGAAATAATTAAAAATATACTGAACTCTCATGTGCCATAAGTACTGTATGTTTTTAATCATTAATATTATGTATCATATATTCAAATACAACATCTGTATATTCTTGTGCCTTTAGTTAGGCTAAACGGGAGGTCTGGAAGGCCCGTCCAGATCAATCGGCTAGTCACGCCAAGCCCTACGATATATTGTGCCCCCATGTCTATTTATATTTGTTTATCTTATAAATACATACATTATCTCGTTGACGACTTTCACGATTTACCTTTTACTTATTTGTATCTTGGAAGGCGGTGGCCCATGGGCCAATCGGGTACTTGTTTGGCCTTTAACTGACATTCGAAATCTCCCAAAGTATGTTTAAAGCTTGTAAAATGTTCTGAGGGAACTCATTTGTCAAGTTTAACCCTTTTATCACGAGTATATCATTGATGTATTCCTGTCATGGCCAGTGTTGGATATCCCCTGGTCATGACCCCTTGTTGGACTCCGTGGCAGGTGGGGAGCATCAATGATGAAGTAATTAAATCAGCATGGCAACCCCAAAAAAAGCCAAGCGAACACTCTCAGAGTCAGACTCTGAGACAGACTTATCCAACATGACCCCCCAAAATTTCTCTCGTTTAATTGTCATAAAATCTACAAATCCAGAAAAACCTGTTACTAAACTATCACCCTGTGTTCTACAAAAAACAATACAATCAATTTTTGGAACACCAAAATCAGTAAAAAAATTGAAAGATGACACGTTGCTGGTGGAATGTTCTACCATGCAGCAAACAAAAAATCTTATGAGCCAGAAACACTTTTTTGGGTTGGGGTTGAACCCCACCCATCACTGAACTCCTCAAAATGGGTTATTCGTTGTAGAGATCTCGCATGTTGCGAGTCTCTCGACGAAATTACAACTAATCTCCAGGGGCAGGTTGTCTCTGAAGTCAAACGCATCTTAATTAAAAGAGACGGTAAAATTATCCAAACAAACACTTACATACTAACATTCTCAACATCTGTACTTCCATCCAGTTTAAAAACTGGATATGAAAGTGTTCCAGTCTCCGTGTATGTGCCAAATCCTCTGCGTTGTTTCAGAAGTCAGAGGTTCGGCCATCACGAGACAAAGTGCACAAGAGCTCCGGTTTGTGCGGTCTGTGCATTTGAGGGGCCGGACCATGAATCGAAAAACTGCCAAGAGAAACCACACTGTATTAACTGCAAAAATTCACATCCTTCTTTTTCTAAGAATTGCTCATCATGGAAAGGTGAGAAGGAAATCCTGCAAGTTAAATATAGCCAAAATCTTTCATTTGTAGAGGCAAGGAGGGTGGTGCAGAACCGCCAGAGGGATCAGGCACAGGTTGGCAGTAGTGCTAGCTATGCCAACAAAGCTGCCCCTTTGGCGAACAGCCCTCCTTGTCACTCTTGCAGTGAACTTATTAAACTCCTAACTGAAAAATACCCTCAGATTGCAGAGGACCTTAAAGGTCTGGCCCCCTCATCTGTACAGACACAGTGACAGCCTGCCCCAAGGGTTCCTCCCCTGCACCAAAAACATCCAATCAGCCAAAAAAACCTGTTGTGCTCGAAAAAACAAAATCCATTCCAACCAAAACCACATCACCAGCCCCTCCTACTCTGAAACCCAAGGTAAAATCTACACCAGTAACCTAAAAGAACAATAAACCTGCCTCCCAACCCCCTAAAGGAAAACCTGCAAATCATAAGTCTACATCTCCATCACCCAAACAAAAACCACGAAAAACTAACAATCACGAAACCCCCCTCAACAACAAGTTCGAATGTCTAAGTGACATGGAGGATGACAGCGATGGAATCCCTGTCTCAGGGGGTGAGAACATGCCCACTGATGAAGAAACTTAGTCTTTCTTTTACTTTATTTTTAACTTATTTTTAATATATCATGACGTCAAATAATATCACACAATGGAATTGTAGAGGCCTGAAGGCCAATATAGATGAAATATCTCTTTTAATAAGTGAACATTCACCTGTTGCTTTCTGTCTTCAAGAAACATTCTTGAAAGAGAATGATAGTGTATCTTTTAAATACCATTCTATATATAACAAAGTGTATACCGAGGGCAACAAATCCCAAGGTGGAGTTTCCATTATTATAAACAATTGTGTTCCACACTCACAAATAACTTTAAACACAACTTTACAAGCTGTTGCTGTAAGAGTATCAATGCACAATAGTATTACACTATGTTCTATATATCTACCACCCAGAGATCCTATTGATATAAACAAACTGAACAATCTTATAACACAACTTCCCGCCCCATACATATTAGCGGGTGATTTTAACGGTCATAACATCATCTGGGGATGTGATGATACTAACCACAGAGGAACCCAACTTGAGCATATTATTATGTCTAATGATTTGTCTATTATGAATCATGTAAATTCAAAGACTTATCTGCATCCTGCAACAGGATCATATTCATCTCTTGATCTTTCTATATGTAGTCCAACCCTACTTCCAGACTTTGACTGGAAAGTATGCGATGACACATGTGGAAGTGATCACTTTCCTATTTTTATCTCTTCCACGAGTCCATCGAGCTACGAACGCCCTTGAAAATGGAAACTTTCCAAAGCTGATTGGAAAAAGTTTAAACTTACTTGTGAACAGACAATCACTTGTGAAAAGTTTGATGATTGTGATGATGCATCTCATCTTTTTACTTCGCTGCTAATAGATGCAGCAAAACAGTTCATACCCCTCAAACCTCCCCAAATCCTAAACACCCTGACAAGCCTTGGTACAACGAGGAATGCAAAAGAGCAACACAAAACAGAAAAGAAGCCCTCAGGAAATTCAATCTGAGACCCACTCAGGACAATCTTAACAACTTTCGTATATTCAGGGCCAAGGCTCGACATACAATTAAAAACAGTAAACGAAAGTCTTGGAGACAATATGTTTCAAGACTAAATAGTAGAGCTTCTGTCAAAAAAACCTGGGACATGATCCGAAAAATAAAGGGAAAATCCCAACCCCCTATCAATCACCTGTCTGTTGATGATACCAAAATAGATACTCCGGAGAAAATTGCTGATGCTCTAGCAGACGCATTAGCGAAAAAGTCTCCATCGCAAAATAGTTCTACAAATTTTCAGAAGAACAAAACTAACGAGGAAAAGAAGAAGCTTAATTTTTCTTCCAAGAACCAGGAATCCTATAACAAGTTCTTTACAAGAACTTAAAACTGCCCTTCACAAGACAAACGATACCTCCCCAGGACCAGACAAAGTTCACTATCAATTTTTAAAGCACTTACCTGATACCACACTCTCTATTTTACTTGATATTTTTAATGACATTTGGCAATCTGGTGAGTTTCCCACCTCATGGCTAGAGGCGCTAGTGATTCCTATTCCAAAACCGGGTAAGGACACTAGTGATCCTAATAATTATCGCCCTATAGCTCCCACAAGTTGCATCTGCAAAACATTGGAACCAATGGTAAACGATCGTCTTGTGTGGTTCTTGGAATCCAACAACCTAATTGTTGATGTCCAAAGCGGATTTCGCCGCCAACGTGGTACAAATGATCATCTTGTGCGCTTAGAAACATTTCTGAGAGAAGCTTTTATTAATAAACAACATGTTGTGTCAGTATTTTTTGATCTGGAAAGTGCCTACGACACTACCTGGAAGTATGGAATTCTGAAAGATCTTCATGACTTTGGTCTCAGAGGCCGCCTCCCACTTTTTATTGCTGCATTCTTGAATGAACGCTACTTCCGCGTTCGTGTTAGTGACAGATAATCAGGACGTCGCGAACAGGAAATGGGTGTACCACAGGGCTGTATCTTGTCAGTCACACTCTTCAGCGTAAAGATAAACAACATTGTGAAAGCTATTAACCCTTGAGTAGAATGTTCACTCTATGTGGATGATTTTGTCATATGTTTCAGATCTCGCAATATGAATATAATAGAGTGACAGCTCCAACAATGTCTAAATAAACTCCAAACCTGGGCCGATAAAAATGGCTTCAAATTTTCTAAGGCCAAAACTAAGTGCATGCACTTTTGCAAACTTCGGGGTATGCATCCTGAACCAAGCCTTCACATGAACAATACACCAATCCAAGTGGTCCCTGAATTTAAATTCCTAGGTGTCATATTTGACCGGAAACTTACTTTTATCCAACACGTAAGTGCACTTAAAAAGAAGTGACAGAAAGCCCTCAACCTCTTGAAAGTTTCTGTTTCTGAAAGTATATTCTGAAACTGAAAGCAAACCCTCTTAATCCTACACATGAAGTTGTTTTTAACCCTAAATTCAAACGTCTCTTTGAGCAGAAACCAAATGACATACCTCCGCTTGGCATTCACATGTCTCAGTCTATTGAAGACATCCAAGTGAATATGGACTCAATCGAACAGTACAAGATTCCAGACACCCCACCCTGGACCCTCAAGTCTGCAAATTACCTCTTTGATCTAACTAATGACAAGAAGTCTGACACAGACGGTATCACATTCCAAACAAAATACAATGAAATAAAAGAAAAATATGCGACTCACAAACCAATTTACACGGACGGATCTAAAGACGGTGACACTGTTGGAGCAGCAGCAGTGTCTAATACCAACATTATGAAATGTCGCCTACCAGACAAGTCCTCGGTCTTTTCAGCTGAGGTGAAAGCTATCGATCTTGCTCTCAATATTGCAGAGGAATCTAGAGAAAGTAACTTCATTGTATTTTCCGACTCCCTATCCACCTTACAGGCCCTTTCCATCAAAGATCTTGAAAACCCTATGTTCTGCAAAATCCTTGAACGAATTTCAAGACTAAGTACTACAAGAGAATTTGTGTTTTGTTGGATCCCGGGTCATATCGGTATCAAGGGAAATGATAGAGCCGACAAAAATGCCAAGTCTGCCTTGACAATACCCATTTCAGATGTTAAAGTTCCTTCTTCTGATTTTAAATCTGCTGTTTCATCAATCACCCAATCTTCGTGGCAATCCCAGTGGGATACAGAGGACAACAACAAGATGTACTCAGTGAAACCAGTACTTGGAGAATGGCAACCTGCGTACAGGCCCATTCGAAAAGAAGAGGTTTTAATAGCCCGATTGAGAATTGGGCACACACGTCTTACACACTCCTGGCTGTTTGGCCAGGATGCTAGACTGGACTGCATTCCATGTAATACTCCTTTCACAGTACAACATTTTCTTGTCGACTGTGTTGACCTTCAACCAGTCCGTTCCCAATTTTTCAATACCACTGACATAAAAAGTCTCTTTGAGACTATCCAAGTTGGAAAAATTATAAGCTACATCAAAGAGATTGGCTTTTACAACAAAATTAATTTGTAATCCATACCTACATATATTACATTTACCGGTGAATGAGGATTGCCTCGCTCACCCTGGTACATAAAAATATATTCTTACCCTAATGATACCAATCTTTACCCACTATATTTACACCAATTTAACATATACAAGTATATGTCGTAAACCTTTTTAGTTTCACATGTTTTTTACATTCCTTGCGCGCTAAATGACCGAAGCTGTCGATGCGCCATAAAACCACATATAAATAAATAAATTTAAAAAAAAAAGTATATTCTTGTTTAATTAAAATAGGCTGACAAGACAAAAAGTGATTTTCTCCCGTGAGTCGACAGTAAATTAGACTTGTGTTATCATGATTTTTTACAGAATGAAGACCAGGCGTCAAGGTCTTTTATGCTGCTAAAACTGAGTATTAAGTTCAGCTTAATGAAGTTAAGTCGATAATATAATAAGAACAGAAAATTAAATTTAACACAGTATTCGTCTCATGGTATCACGGAAACTTTCTGCCTAAACATGCTAATGGTCGGACGGCAACTCGTTTTCCAACGCTACATAAATCGATTTCCGAGTATTGCAAAACTATTATCTTCTAAAATTACGTTATATTGCTAGAAACAATCAAAGTAACACATTTACTTACCTAATTATATAGCATTTAAAGCTTCTAAGACTTAATAATGGCGTGAACACTTCGATATTCCTTCGTTGTGAATACGAAATGCAAAATGGCGACGTCTAGCAGTTTTCCAAATCTCGCGCACCGGTTCCGTTCTCGTATCGTCGAGTGAACGAACGAGACTTCGTTCTATGGTCCGTACTAGTTGCGCATCTACGGTATTTAGGTATTTGGTATATTCATCCAATATAGCATCATTTTGCAATTAAAAGGGGAAGGCTCCCGCTACATAGTTTCGCATATCATAAACGAAGTTGAGTCACGGACTTTATATATGTATGTTAATTTTCTAAAAACATAATTTTAATGTTCGTGGTATCACTTGTTGTGGGGGGTTGTCAAACTTTATGCACCAATAATTGTTTTAAATCGGACGATGACTTGTATCAAAATCCAGCTTTTATGCATTGTATAGTATTATACATATTAACTCGACGTATAATGAACAGTATGCCGTGATCAGATTTCTTCTTTAAGAAGAGAAAACGCCGGTTTTTACTGTATCAACTTCAACAAAAGGTTTAAGGATTCATGCAGGTCACGTAGCTCGTTTTATTTTAATGTAGCTCGTTTTTTTTGTGATGGTAGAAACGGCATTAGAAACTAACGCGGCGTTGGGCGTCCAACTTTCGCAAATGGTCAACAATATCGAATGCTGTATCATTAAAGATCGGCGAGTCATACTGCTTGTAGTCGTTAATAGATTTAGTTCCCAAATTGCCCCCCCCCCTGTGTGTCCTCTTTTATTATCGTAGTTATCTCTTATGGTCGGCCAAGCCATTACTTGCGCCCCTGTGCCCTTACGTATGTACCCTTGAGCCTCCTCAAAAGCCTCATGTTTATGGATCGTTGTTTTCCCGGCGGTCTATGGGGGTAGGCACTGGCACTGTGTTAATTATGTGGCGTTCCCTTAAGCAACTAATTCTCGTTCTTTTAAGATCGTACACGACAGCTTGGGATTGAGCAAGGTTACAGCTAGGGGGATGTTAAAGCAGTTATCGACAGACATACCAAATCAAATCGCAAATACCTTCTGGCTCATTAGAGAGAAGCAGATTGATATATGCGCCATATTGTGACAGAGGATTAAACATGTATTCATGACTCTAAATCAAAATGCTGTCCAAACGGTTGGTAAGGTCTGTCTCCTCGCCCTCATGGATTTCAAAGTGACGGCCATCATTGTTGTGTGATTTAAATTCATTGTATTGGCCTTCTACGCTTGATAGTTAAAATGTAGGTCTAAATGACTTTATTTTATTAAACATATCACAGGTATGTAATCCTTGAAAATTGAATATTATGAAAGGAGAGGCGAAAGAAAATGCAACACTTTCGCTTACAATTGATGTATTAATTTACTGATACGATAGGGTTATCGCGTAGATTATGTACAATAAGAAAAATGCAATTTTCTGTCCACAGAAACTTTATAACTACGAAAATTGTCACTTGATTAAATAATTGACCGGTATATAAATACACATCATGACAAACACGGAAACGTTTGCATTTGAAACTACATAACTCGTAAGTCACTTATCGCGAGTGCTAAGTGGAATGTCCCAACCGGCATTCTTTAGTTCTCCGCTCCTTACATCAGTATAAATGGTTTACTTATATTTAGACTTCAGGGTTTGTTCAATAAAATGTGAATGTTTCAAATAGACTTTGGTGTCTTTTATTCCTATTCATAGTTAATATATCAGTTTGTTAGATTATTACAACCAGAAGGAATCTTCAAAGTCCATAAATCTTGTTCGTCTAATCTTTATTGATTGTTGACTTGAATATTCTTTATTACACTGAATACATTAGCGGAACAGAAACAACCACATAATTATAACGCGCAAATTCGCCCCGAAAGCCTAGGGTGATATGAATATAAATGCATACATGAAAAACAATCACATATATAAAGGTAATGGGACACCGAATATCACACTTAGTAATTTCTCATCCAAGTATACTAGCGTAAGTTAGACAACCCTCCTGGACAACCTAAGAGACGAAGAACACAGGGTGTTATGATGTTATATTTGCAGTTTATGAAACAGTTTTATCAATGTACCAATTGTTAGACGAGTACCCCCAATATGGCTTTCGTTCGCGTAGTATGATACGTATGATTATGTCTGCATAACCTGGTACAAAATATAGGTGATAACAAGCGACGCAAATAAGACAACTTCGACCGATGGCTATGATAAACTCTTATACTTAAGCTGACTGAATAGGCATAGTACGGTTATATTCAAGTTCAGTCTGATTGAGTTTAATTAAGTCCATACAAATGTATTAGCTCAAAGTTTGAAACATAGCGCTAGTGTTACGTCCTTCTGTCAACATCAAACCATTTTATCCCCTAATTACTCGGAGCCAGAAACGATGAATAAACTATCCGGTAGTAGTAGGATATTAAATTGTTCAAACGATTTCCTAAAGATACTGGGTAACAGAGAATGGATTCATTAAAGTTAAACTAATAAACTAAAGCGAATTTATTTGAAGAACACAAGTCAATTTTACCATAATGTTTGGAAGCACTATTTAGGAGTAGCGAGAAAAATGTACAAATTATTTCCCTTATACCCCTTTTTGTAACATGAATTTCCTATAATTGACTTCTCCTCCAGAACAACTCAACGTTAATTCATTTGATATGTTGTTACAGTAATAGGGATCTTAAATTGTTTAAATAACTAAACTGATTCAGGTGCGATGGGAATCTAACATGTATACATATATCTAATTAGAAGATCTTCTGTCTGGAATGCAACCATTGAGTAGTATAATTTTGAAACAGACTCATTTGCTACCATAATTGTTCATACGTATTTTGCAATTAATTTAAATGGAATTAAACAATACCGGATTAGAAGTATTGGTCTTCTTGCTGATGATCACGCTCTATCTTATTTGAATGAATGAACTGACGTCAGTAAATAAAACAAAATATTTTAACTGTTCGTGATATTTTCCTTTTACCGTCATTAGTATATAAGTATGCAAGTTCTGTAGCGGAACCCCGGCAAGTAGGATATACCTGTTTTATCTTCACCAATCATTCGTCAACATTTACAAGACAGTTTAATCGATGTTATTATACAATTTTGGAATAATTTGATAGACAGAAGTAAGTAAGATTTTCTTTCGTTGTGTTTATTTTTTATTACATTCAATTCAATTCAATTCAATAGTTTATTGCATTCAAAACATATTAACATGTTTTATAGCAATTATACAAAAATATTTCATAGTAAATTCATAAACATGGCAGTTATAAAATAATGGTGATTCAGTCAAATATGTCAATAATTTAAGTGTATTTACAAAATCATTTTGGAAAAGAAGAGAAAGTGAATCAAATTCATCAGGAAAAACTATAACACAAAACGGATGTACATTATATCAATATTTCTGTACGTAGTATTTTTTTAAGTAATATTAAAAACGTTCATTATTTATTTTCAAACACGTCAATTTTTGTTTCTCAAGCTTGATAGCATATTCTCTCTCGATGTACCAATGAATATTAAGATGTGTTATAAAACAGTATTATTGAGAGAAAAATGTTTCTTGGTAGTGCCAAATGACGTCATATGAATAATAAAATATTGATGACGGTATAAAATGTTATTGACGTCATTAAACTGATAAATATACGATAGAAAAATTAAGTTGTTACGGAGTACGACACATAACACAAATGAAACAAGAACAACAGCAACGTAACCCAAAAAAACAAAGACAACACAATACAATCCCAAATGGGCTGGTCGATAGTTTTAAGATACTCCATGGAACACATCCTGTTGTTCCAGAGCAAAAGTTGATGCCTACAAAGTCCCGAACATAATCCCTAAAGACATTGTTATCAGTCATATCCTGCCATATCAAGTACGGTTTAAAGATATAACTTCATTTAGTCTCAAAACATTAGTGTTAGGTGTGCAATAAAAAACAGTGTGAACATCTCTCATGTATTAATTTACTTAAAATCTTATCTGCAGTTGGTCTCATTATAACCCTTCCTTATGAACTTATATAACAGATCTCCATAAAAATTGTGTTAATTAATTACTGTATCTAACATAGATTTTAAGATATTTTTAAAAAAGCTGTTTTAACCTACACAGATGTCGAATGAGCTTTTTGTTTAACTCTAACACTCTCGTTAATTTCAGTTTCAAAGTTTCGTGTATTCATATTTCGCTTGCTAGATGTAGTGAATAATGAATTTCATTTTCAATACCAAATCACTACACTCCGGAAGAGTGTAAAATATCTCATTTGAAAGCAGATAGACATTGCTATCCTGTAAATATTTTGAAATGTAGTTAAGAAGGAAAAAGTTTATACAAAATGCTGACAAAAGGTGTGATCAGAAATGTCACAAAAACATCGGATATGAATGGTCTGTTAGGATGTGAATATGTGTAATAGATTAAGTAATTAGCTTTTGGAGCACAATGTATTCCATATTTCGCAAATAGTCAATGATAACGACCGATTGAAAGTTTACATTGTATTATCATTCTATTTAATGTGCAAAACTGAAAGTGTAAATACAGAAACATTTTTATTTAAATATAGAATCATGGTTTTATCAGACACAAGTAACGGGAATCTTGGATGGAAGAAATGGTTTATCACGTGCTGGGCATTTATGGAATGTCTTCTATTCAGTGATTTGTTGTTTGGCTGGGGTTCTTTAAGCTTTGTGTTGAAGATGGAAGGAATTTATTCTGATCTATGTGAAGACAAGATAGTAGACAATATGACTGATGTAACACCAAGATTTACCGTCGCCACAATGGTAAATGCAAGTTTAACAAACACACCGAACCCAAATGACGAATATCAGAAGCCATGTAAACCTCAAGACGAAAACATGGCACTATGTTTTACAATAGCTAGCGCAGTGTTTGGTCCAGGAAATCTGATAGTTGGTTTCATCAATTATAAATTTGGAACCAGAATTACTCGACTTATTTCATTGTAAGTAAAATATACATTTTTTATTATTATTTGTATAATCACTTTCCTATACACCAGTCTTTATAAGCCAAAACAGTCAGCTTCGATAGCTTCACGTTTGATAAAGAAAGCAGCGTAAGAGTCGTACATGAATACCTATCGAGGCATAAGTATTCATGGTCATATGCTTAAACATGTATTTCTATTATTGTGTATATTGGCTTTTTTCAGTGTTGTGTTTGAATTTGGAACCTTATTGTTGTGTTTTGTAAGTAAGGACAATCCTTGGTTAATTTTCCCTGGATTTGCTTTCATTTGTATGGGAGGATTATCCATAATGACCACAAATATTCAGGTGAATTTATACTTATTCTTCAGAATATAATATCATATATTTCAAAGTGTGAACAATTAATAATTCTAATTTATACATTTCAGTTCATGATCGTTCTTTCCGAAAACTCGGCGAGACCTTCCCTGTACCATCCTTGTTCAGTGTATACATTTATTTGTTATGCAAATTAATGTTTCCCTCCAACAAATGCTTAAGTTTATTCGCTAGATTAATAGTTTTATTCTCACTCATAATTTAAATGAGTATGAGACTGCTTGCTTACCAAGTCTCTTCAATATCCAGGGGTTTAAACACTGTGTGTATTATTTAATAGCTTTAAAAGGATCAGTACCACCAACGTACAGTCAATTTATATATATATATATCAGAATTTTATTTACATATAGCCGTTACATGTGAGGTAAGCTATCAGATAATTTTATTTTAATACCCAATATTTTATTGAAATGTCCTAGTCTGTAAATCGCTAATTGGTTATGTTTTCACACCCTTTTTTAAAGAAATAATAAATTTCCCCTTCCTCTTATGAGATTATCAGGCCTGACCTAATGTTCGTGTTGTTTTTCCAACTCTTTTTCTGCGGTCCAGCTGTGGTCCTATTTTGCCCTGTTATGGAATATTTCTTCTTTGTCCCCATCTTCTTCTCTCTTCTGTGTTTGGTACTTAGTCTGACAAATCCTTATCCACATATCCCCATCAATGTTTGCCCTTACATTTTCTACACTCCTAGGTTCCGTTTTACTAACGTCAAAGGTTTTCGTAAGTTTTTGCGTACGTACAAAATTTCTACGTAAATGCGTTTCACTTATATTTGAGTACGTAAGTATTTGCGTAAGTTCGAGCGTAAAGTTACGTTAGAAAACACCGACCGTAAATCTCTACGTTTTGCGTAAAAATGGCCGACCGTATGAACGCTCGAAGAGCTCGACATTTCAGAGAAAGACCTGATATGTTAGAGGGATCGTAAATTTATAGAAAAGTACTTTTCGCCGCATATATACTGAAGCAAACTCCCAACGCAACACGAATTTTTGCTTTATTTTTTTTGTTTTCGTATTTATTCAAATATTTTCAGTTATAACACTTCTCTACCATAATTAGATTATGACGACGCTGATCAAGTCTAATTTTTGTCACGCACGGATGAGCACGTGCCTTTTAGACGAAAACCGGAAAACATGCACGTGGAATTCGTGTATATTATTGGGTAACCACATGTATAATTTAATTGTCCATTGGTTGTCATTAGATAATGTAATAAGTAAAAGAGTCAATTCGTCTTTTAAAATGCCAAGACTTAGTATTGAAATACGCGGACATGCAGTTGGACTTCTTCTAGCCGGTGTGTCGCTGAGACAGGTGTCCCGTATGTTGAATTGTTCAACCTCTACCATATCAAGATTGTGGCAGAAATATCAGCAAACAGGTAAGATGATGAATGTGAATATAACCCATTTGCGATATTATTTACATAAACTGTCAGAATCTTCCTTATACCTAGCATCCTTACTCATGTGAATAGTAAAACAACCGATAATACACAATTACAGTTGTAGCCGTATATTGAGTTAGGGATAAAACCATATCCATGTAGGGGAGTTTTTCTTGGTTACTAAAGATTTGATGATTAAGTGATGCATATGTTATTGTTTCGTTGCATGCTCTGTCGCAGAAATGCCACGACGTGCATCCGTTCCATGAGAAGGCGTTGTTTGGTTGTGATCAATGCTCACGGTGGTCACACCAGATACTGATATTTCATGAAATTGACTTTGCTACCCATGTGACTTCAGTGCTGTTTACGAGGAACTGTTTTGTTTGTTGACTTTTTTGTTGTTACCATTTTATTACAGATATGATTTTAAATAGCTATGGCGATTTTGGTATAAACTGATTGAAAAATAAATTCAATATTACACATTATATACAGTGTTGCGTTGGAAGTTTGCTTCAGTATAGTTCGCATCGCCACGAACTATATGCGGCACGACCTATAGGTGGCACTACAAAGCTCCCTTGTATTATTAGGTCACAACTCAATCCCACGATGCATTAAATACAACTCGACGAGTACTTCCTGAGAAATGAAAACAGACGATGAGTCTGAAAATATTCGGTACATTTATCAGGATGTCGGGCTAATTTATGTTAGTCACCACAGTGAATCAACCATTTGAAGGTAAAATGTGAACTAATCTGGACAAGGTTGGAATTAGTGATAATAAAGTATACCACGATAAGTTGAGACTGACGTCATGCAATGATTACATGGTTTGACCACCTTTATTGATAAAAATAGGTAAATCAAATAACAAGCAACCTTTATTGTGATATTGATTTCATTAAAACAAACAGCCGTGATAGCTCAGATGGTAGCGGGTCCGCGCCTTACAATGCAATTGAGCTTTTTAGTTCTGGGTCTGAGTTGGAGACCATCGGAAGGTATTTTTTTTCTTTTCATTACAATATTATATATTCCGTTGGTCATTTACAGTTGTACTTACACGTCTTATACTAATTAGTGTTCGCTCGAATACCATGAATTAAAAATATTGTGTAACATGTGTATTTATAAGCTATCATCGTGCAGTAGATTTACATGTACATGTATCGCTACACACAGTATATGGAACAACGTTGATATTGCTACTTGAACGTAAGGGGTTCAAATTAACATTTTAGCGACAACGCTATAGCCATCATTAAACAAGTTTGATTTAACGACAAAACAATTAGACGATAACAAAATAAAACACACACAAAAAAACAGACAGAAACGACTAACTACATGTTATTGACAAGCACTGAGTAAGGGATAAAAATTCATATTGTCCGTAAAAATAGGAGACTGGAATGTGTTTCGAACTCACACCGTATCTATTGGTGGAAGTTACTAGACGGAAGCGCTACCAATTGAGCTATTGCTACTGTCTAGTTTGAGAGATATTTCATCAAAATGTATACCCCCGATTGAAGAGTTACGAACACATTTCACGTAAGTGGAAAAGAACTTACGCAGTTTTAGTAAAACGGACTTAAGTGTTGTGTAAAAAAGTGAGATAATACATAACTTGATACGTAAATTGATAATTTACGCAAAAACTTACGCAAAACATAAGTATGTTAGTAAAACGATACCCTAGTGTGTTGTGTGATAATAATTCCTGCGATCTGTGTGGGAGGCATTGTCATGTAAAAGTGCTGTTCATCGTACCTTTTATTTTTAAATCGATGACAGTGCACATTCTGCTTTACAATTTCTTTCATTTCAGACATTCATGCACTCAGACCTATATGAGCAATGATGGTTTTCGTATACTAACATCTTGCATCCTGAATATTAAATTTGAAAATATTTATATATTTTATTGATTTTACTCGTATTTCAGCATTTCAGCTATTTTATATGTAATAAACAAATAAAATTACGTACCTCTTGTGTTGGATTTGCAGGTAGCATATTTGTTTACCGCTGGCAGTACATCTGTTGTCGGTTTGTTAAATGGAGCGTTTGATAGTTCGCCGATTGTTTTGCTATTTTTAAAGGTATGTGATAAGACAATCTTGCATTTGAAAAAAAGCCACAACCACGTAACTGTCACTACATTGTTGTTTTTTCGTACATGATATTTGCGTATTAATACATGTGACATATGTCACATGTTTCGAATAATAGTATTAACTTTACGGATACAACTATGACGCATGTATTTGTAAACGTACGAAAAAATAAATGGCTTCACGCAAATGACTTTACGAAATGTTATCTTATATAGATAGACTGTCACATAATGGTTGATTTGGTATGTTTTTCTTTCTTGCAGATAGCACATGAGAATGGTTTTGTGAGACAAAAATTCTTCATATTGATTGCTGCGTGCCATATAATGGTTCTGATAAGCAGTATTCTCTTTTTACCAAAATCTTTCATCGTAAATAGCGGAACTGATCCAAGTGCAGCAATAACAAGACATGACAATACATCTAATGACAAGGGTAAGCATTGTGTTGTAAGATTGCTGTCAAAATGGAGTTTTTTTCTCTCACTTCAAGAATGCACTAAGGCTCATACTTAGTCTATTATCAGCAACATAAAACAGTGTAATTAAGCATTTCCCCACTAGGAAAGGAAATTCCCCCAAAGATGAGACTACATGCCAATGCATGAAGAATATACATATTTAAACTAATGGACTTGTAAAAGACGCGACAAGATAAATAAATGAAGAACAAAAACGATTTCCTTCCAGTATCGATTAGGGATGGATAACCATCGTAGATTATTTCACGTAAAAAGATACGTAAAAAGGCAAACCGAGTAAGATGAAGCACGAGACCTTCTCCACCCAGTTGAAGAAAAATCTACAGTATTAATGTCAAAATGTTCCCTTTTATCGTAGATGTTTAGAAATTACTCTATTATTTGTTGCGGAAACGGAAGAACAATTTGCTTTTTGGGAACGGTATAAATTAAATGTGGCACTAAAATCTGCTTATATAAGAAGCTGATTTCATAGTTACACTTTTGGTACGTCGGCACCCCTCTCCAAAGTACAATCCTTATTTATTCACGTTAATTATTTCTTCTGCAATCTAACAAACTTAAGGTATAACAAAGGCATTTTATAAATTATTGGCATTGAAATTGCTTATCTTGTTTGTAGGCATTGAACCATCTAGAGAGTTTTCGAGCTTGAAAACTTGCTTAGTTCATCAGAAATTCCTCACTTTGGCGTTGTGGTTTTCAATCTTAAATCTTAGATTCCAATACTTTGTCGGTACTCTTAACCAATACTTGACTAGAGTGCTCCATACAGAGGATCAAGGTAAGTTCTTCCACATACATAACATACTTTATGTATATGTTTTTAATAACGTGACGATGTCTTAATATTCAATACACCCCGTATTGAGCAATTAAATGCCATTTTTATAAATTTAATATTATACATTTACGTAAAATGTTTATGTGGTATATCTATGAAGCGATGATGTGTTAGTATCAGTATTGAACTAGTTCTGATTTTAACGATACAAAACTACACTTTGACATTTTGTTTATTATTATTATCGTCGAAATCGAGACGAAACGTTTGTTATCTTTATTATTTCGAACCAATAGTGTGCACAGAATGTCGGTCGTACTCTGTCTCAAATGTGGAGATCGCCTGCAGTAGAAATAAAGTGTAGAAATACAGTAGATTATAACCGATCGGTGATATCGGAAAATGGTTAGGTTTATAAACAACTTATTTATTTCCAGTGAGTTTCTTCACGGACGTTTTTTACTACATAATGCTGAGTGGTATTGTCGGATCGTTTATGACAGGTGCTTTGTATGATTGTCAAAAGAGAAAATGTGAAGGTCTGAATACTTTGTTAATAAAACTACCAATAGTGAGATTTCGGATGTTTACTGCAATCGAATTGCAAACGTTGCTCGATGGTGCTCATTAGTGATTCGATATGTGCATAAATGTGTTCAAATGTGCATAAATAATTTTGGTCTAATTACTTGCACAATATGTATTCGCTCTTTTCTTATTATCAATAATAACAAATCGATATAAGTGTTAAAATAAGAAAAATACCACATTTGAATCACGTTAACCTTGAAGAAATCAGAGCTAAGATATGAGAGTTTATGTCATACCAACGTCATGAGAAAATGAAGAGTATTGATCTATGTATATGTATTTCAGATGGCAAATCTTCAATGTTTAGAGAAATGATGCCGTCTGTGCTTCCTCTGGTTTTGACTACTCTCGTAGCGACACTTTCGTCGATTTTAGTGCTCATACCAGTGACAGAACTATTGTATCCCATTTTTATTGTGACGACCATATTTAGAGCGTTACTCTATAGTGTAATCGCTGCAATTCTTAGCAACATGTAATTATTTTGTTTACTTTGATTTATTTTGAAATCGTTAATTTATTTCATGCAGTTTATCAAATTATGTATAATATATTCTCAATAATTATAATAAAATACTTTTAAGAAGTGTTTATTGGAGAAATAAAAGTATTCCTGAGAAAGCGAGGTGAACTATTGTAAAGGATTATTCGGTTAGAGCCTTAAAATAAATATAAATTTATTACAATATCAAATTTCTTTATTTTGTATAACGTCATTGATCGTTATAGTTGCTAGAAATGATATATTCCAAATATTGGAAGTGCACGAAAGAACAGAGCAATTAATACTGAGAACATGTAGTGCTTCCAAAAAAAACTGTTGGATAATGTTGGATGATATACTTCCTATCAGTGCACTCAGTTTTGAAATATTTATCGGGGCAATTATTTAGAATCTAATAAAATATATATTAAACTGATAATACTAATGGTAAACTCAATTACAAAAAATGTCTCGTAAATGTCATATCAGCTCATATTTGGTACGTGTGCTTTGACCCTACCTTAAATACTGATTTTAATCAATTGCCTTATATACGTACATCCAAAAGTATGACATTTTGTCATGCTTTGTCACGATTCTTGCATCGATAATACTGGATGAGTTACTATTATAAGAATTATGATACTTCAGGTTTCCAAGCCAGTACGTATGCTTCCTGCATGCTTCGATTCGTTTTCTGGCTGCAATATTTGGCCTCCTTCAATATGCCATCTTTATATGGAGTGAGGCTTACCATGATGGACAATTTCATGTAAGTTAAAAAGTGTAATTTATTATTTTAAAGACAAACCGAAGTTCCGACTCTAGAAATGCAAATTGCATTCTATGCAACAGAAGGATAGCCGAACGTGTTGCATGTAGTAGAGAATAAGTTGCTACAGGGAACCCCACATACGTACATATAACAATGCCTCCCTACATAGATCTCCGGAAAACATCAGTTAAAAAAACATCAGTCGTTTGAGGAGGTGCAAGGATAAATAAACAAGGGAACAGGGACGCAAGGAATAACCTGGCCGACCATACAGGACAACTAAGGAGAATAAATATAATTTGAAATATCTACATTGTATTTCTAACAGTTTTAAGTATTCCCAAAACTGTATTTTAAAAGTCTGTTGATCTTAACTACTAGAAATCGATGATGCAAATGACCATTCTCTAATCTTTCATCCCTTTGTCGATTTCAGGCGGACACGTTTCTACTCTGTTTGACTTTTCTGACATTTGCTCATCCACTTTATTGGTGGATTACATGCCGGAGAGATGAGAAACGATTAGCATGATCACGTTGAAAACCAAGAGGTCAAACTAAAATGAAATTTGAATTGATGTCCTTATTGACAACAGCTACAGCTACATATATATGATAGTATGCTTGGTCAATATAAAACCGAGCCTCTGTTTGTGAATTTGTAATATATGTCCTTATGTGTTTAATTTGTTTTCATTACACGCAAAAGAGTTAATATATGTGAATTAGATGTTTATGTTTGTTGCACACTTATTCTGTTAAATACATTTGTACATGTGTGAAATTATCGGAATATTACTATTATATATAGCAACATGTTCTACGGTACAGAAGCATTCATAATTCAGTAATTAATTGAAAAATACTTCCATCATTGTACTGACTTATAAATGCAAAGGAAATATTTAGAGTAAAAGGTTTGCCGAATCACCTTTATGTGTGCAATGATTGTTCCTTTTCCATTTAGATTTCTTACATGATTTTACACCATCACGTCGAGGATTGTAGATCTACATGTTTTTCACCACATTTCTATTGATAACATGCCTTGAATGTACTTAAGATCATATTGTTTGTACAAAACTGTATTACACTTATATGTTTTGGTATTCCGAATGTTTAATCAAAGTGAAAATTGAATCAAAACATGTGCACATGATTACGATTTAAATATGTTGCCTTATTACAGCTATATAGATAGAGAAATACTATACTTCTAAAGATTAGATAACGTTTCATTGGTAAACCTTATATTTAACATTGAGTGTATGTGTACGTCAAAAAATGTTCATTGCAATAAATGTATACATGTAGATGATTTATACACCTGTATCGTTTTTTTTATTAAAACGTCACGTTGACCTTGCCCGGGGAGCACGGAAAATGACCTACACACGAAAAGAAGGTGGTTGGAGTACATGTACCAGTACGTTTTGCTCGTTTTTGTGTACTGTTGTCTTGAAAGTTGTCATTAAACATGCCGAATATAAAACATCGAAGGCGTCTCGATAATGTCGAAAAGAATAGAGGCATTGGTTTGCTTGAGGCAGAACCCTCTCAAGGACAGGTTACACGTTGTCGCAGAGCGTCGTTGGAAGGGTGTAGTTACGTTACCAGACAGATGAAAATGTAATGCGTAGAAACGGAATTAGTCGCACAATGTCTACAACCCAAGCCCAGGACCGATTATTGTCGTCCAGGCTTGATGGATTCGTTTTCAGAACGCGACCATGTTAAGAAAATGGACTTCCAGAATACCACTGGTTTTAGAGTATCCGCACAAACGGGCAGGAATCATCACATTAATATTCAAGAATACAATAATGCAAAATAATCCTTATTACAAGATATCAACCACACAGAAGGATACACTGGCAAATATCAGACGGCTGACAATATGATGATATAAACCTAAACTGAATATCTGAGTTAGGGACAGATCTCAATGTAAGATATTTTGTAAAACTAGGTCTTGTGTGATTATTGCAGAGATTACGAAGATCAATTACATTAAAATCTCATTAAAGATAATGCAGATTATAAAAACTACAATGCTTTACATGAACAGCCACGCTTAATTGACAAGGAATTATGAATTGCACTGATTGTGATCGGTTCTAAATGTTAGTGTAATGTCCTAAAAAGTGTCCGATCTGAAAATTAATGTTTTATCATTTCAAGACTGTATATCGGTAGGTCAGAGGTCAATGCAACTCCAACACTCATTGGCATCAAGATATGACAACAATAAAGGTAGATTATTAACTCCACACCACTGAAAGTTTACATTTGTACGACTACTTGCGTCACATCATACATTAACAATAGATGTTGTGAACTTTTGAAATAATTTCTCTGCTTGGGACAGGACAATACGGTTTGTTATCTTTTCAGCTATAAGTTTAGTTCCGTTCAGTTTACACCTATTCATAGAGTTTGCTTCGAAACTACCGCAAATATTTCGTTGAAAGCATGTAAAAAATAGATGAATGTCAAAATGCAAACGCGGTAATGTTGCATATATTTTCAGTTGCATGTGTTTTTCAAAAACAGTAAAAACTTCTAGATGATCATGATCATTGAATCAACCCGCAATTGGTTATGGGCCGATTCCACCAAAGACGTTTTGTTAATGTAATTGTGCCTTCAGATCTTCTTCCTTCTATACCCACCCTTGCTAAATGTTTATTTCTGTTGCATATTTGAGGGAAGTAACTTCCTAATCTAACGAGTCTATTCTCATGTGCGTCCCCTGAGCCATAAATATAAAGAATAGCTATACAGCGATTAACAGCCTTGGAACTGTCAGTAAAATACTTGGGGTAGAAATCGTTTAACTGATAGCTAAACTCACACTTAAACGCTATATGATCATTGATTGTCAACACAAAAACATAAATTGACTAAGTAGGCAGTAACTAATCATTAAAAGTAATAAACAATTACCTATATAACAGCAATCACACTTTACATAATCCAGCACGACGAAACAAGCAACCACACAGCGATTTACAACATTTGAACTGTCACTAAAATACTGGAGGTTTAAATCTGTTTAACAGCTAGCTAACCCCATATCAAACAGCTATATGGTCATTGATTTCCAACACACATAACACACATAGGACAATAGTACAGTAAGCTCCCTGAAAACCGGACTTTCTGAAAACCAGAATCTTCCGAAAGTCGGACGAATTTCGAAGTCCAGTATTTTCTTCTTATTAATTCTTTGTAGAAAACTCAATACCGGACTCTCTGAATTCCGGACGACATTTTATCGCCCGCGTTATTTTACCCATGAAAACCAGACGCGTACTTTTTTGTTGATGTGACCAACTGTCGACTGTTTATTAAGGCATACTGCCCATGATTTCATATAAACAAACAATGCAAATATATATATACAAAAATAACGAAATATTATACATTAGTCAATAGCAATAATATCCTTTGACATGCCCAATAGTATGGTTGATGAACATAATATAACTCATAATATAGTACTCGTTTTAACAACGGTCATATCTTCTGAGCTTACTAGTTATCAACAGGTGTTGCTTTTAATTCTTTTACCATTAATCAGTCGCGCTTTTAATATTTTAGGGCGTGCAAAAACGTGAGGATGCGAGTTAAAAACTCGCCGACTACGATCAATCTTGCATAAATAATTGCGTAATTAAGTGCTTTAACAATGGTTGTATATTTTTTACTTTTGATGTAACACACTTATAGAGGAATATAGCAAACAATCGGCATCTCAACATGTATTCATTACTACAAATTATATATAAGATCGTATCTTAATTACTATTCATCCAATTAGCGCAGATTTACCGTCCCAGTTTGATATGCGCTATCTATACAGTTGGCCATATTGAAATGACCGATGAGAAAATAAGAAATTTGAGTAGTACTGTATGTTAGATTTATCAAAGCTTCAAAGTGTTACGGGAAAATATGATAACAAAAACGTTATACAAATGCAGCAGATTAAATAGTCTTTCAAGAAGGCAGAATCTGAGCAGAGTGTGCTCTAATGGTAAGTTTCCTGAAAACCGGAACTCTCAGAAAACGGAATGTTTCACCATTTCCGGACAAGGTTCGGTTTACAAGGAGTTTACTGTATTAATCATTCATTATTCATAACTTTGAACTGGTGACAGGAAATGGCAATTAAAATAAGACAACAGAAATAAAATATAAAATGATATTTATTAAGAAATCGATTTAAAAACAATACAGGCGGTAGTTCTCATTACATAACCATTCCGCATAAACATATAATAATCAGTTTATATATTGGTATATTTGACTCTAGTTCCATATTTAATAATAACAGATGGACATTTGTAGCAAAGTTATTTTAATAAACGTCTTACGATTACCTTGGAAGCGTTATTAGGGAGTAGGGAGAAAAAGGTAAAGATTATTGCCCTGATTCTCCTCTGCTCAAGAACAGCTCGACGTATGTCCACTACATTTGTTGTTACAAGTCGACAGTAGTATTGTTTAATTGGACCGACTCTCTTAGCATGCGTGATATGAGCTTTTGAGGATTCCACCCATAAGTGAATTACGTCATGTCCATTGTAAATGTATAGCTCAGTAAGCAAAATATAAAACTTGTTACAAAATTTAATATCAAAATATTATCATTTATAATTTATTTGAATTATAAAATCCTATTCGAAATTGCTTCAACACGTTTGTCTAAATACAAATAATTGCAATAATTAAAAAACCTGACAATTTCATAGAAGGAGGTAATTCATTGACAATATATTGAAAATAAATAATTAAGTTATTAAGAGACCAAACATTACCATGATTTTGTTGCACAGTCAATATTATTATGTTTTACAACACCACTAAGTTAATACTTTTGTGAAAAAGCAGACAAAACCACTTACTTCTGTTACTTTTACTCAGAGTAATTAGCACGTCATTCTGTTCAAAATGAAATTTCGCTGTTTAACCGCATGGTAAAAGTGTCTGAAAGTTGGATTTATTCTGTGTTAGATAATGTAAATATTTTTTATTACAGACAATTTGATGCCCATTGATACATCAAGTTAGTTTAGGTCATCTGCTATTAATAATATTTAAATTTGAAAGGAAATTTCTTAAATGCTCTATGGATACATGTAAAACAACAACATTGTCCTTGCATTTCTAGTGGCTGTTTCTTACATACCTTCATTGTACATATCTGATAAGTACAAAGATGCTTTCCTAAACAAGAACTTTTACAAATTGGGGAGTGAAATTTCCATTTACTGGTTATTTTTGTACGGCTTATGTTTTTGAGGAAGGAAGTTTACGTAGAAAAAAAGGTCACAACTTTTTTTAAAACGGTAACTATTTATCACATTTTAAATTTGTATCTCCGTTTTATAGTACAGATTGAATCAATACAAGCTTCATTTGCCTTTTGAGAAATGTCCATTATGGGTGGAATACTATGGTGGCATATTTCTGCCACCAGTTAACTACTTAATTATCTAGAACAGTATGTGGTTATAACGCTTAAGAAACTAGATAACTACTTAATTAACTAGATAATTATGTGGTTAACTAGATAAGTATTGTGATTAATTTTCATACCAGATAAATATGAATGAGCTGATGTCAGAATATAAAACAAATTATATGTACTGTTAGTTATACTTACTTTCTGAATTTTCACCAACATTAGTCTGTTTATGTGAGAGTATTCGAACGGAACACCGCGAAGTAGAAAATGTAATTACCACTTTAATCTTCGCCATCATTTGTCACAGTTTACTAAACAGTTTTAATCGTTAGTGCACATACAAAAATCCACATTTTTGGAATACTTCAATCGTCAGACACTTTTACATATTTAATACATTTACATGACAGTTTTACAATAAAGGTGACTTTTCAAAAATGTAAATACGTTCTATGTATTTACAAAGTTATTTAAAACAAGAAAAGATATAGAAGCTAAAGAACATTATAACACCAAAACAAAAACAAAAACTTCATATTTCTGTACAAAGTATTTTAATTACGTAATGGAAAACACGCTCTCCATTTATTTTCAAACAGGTCATTTTGGTTTCTCAAATTTGATATTATGTTCTCTTATTTTATCAGATCTATTTGGTATTCTTTAAAACGTTCTAATATAGGGAAAGTTCATGTTGTACATTAAATTTAAAATATTTAATAATAATTATAATATAAATTGCAAACCGAAATGTAATTATAACTGAAAGTATTCATATTTACAATTTCAAAAAGATGTAATTATTTCTCCAACAAGATTACATGACATCACATTCCCAAAAACATGGTACAGATTACACAGACGTTTGATGTTACACATTTGCTATTGGATTAAATGATTGGAGCAAACATTGTAGTTACGGAATGTTTGATTATTTTCTTGTCAAATAAATAAGGCGACAACATACTTCATGTGCTTCTGAATGGATGAAATCTGAATGAAAGTATGACTAAGGGCAAATGGAATTCTAGAATCATTGGATCTTTTTCATCTTTATTACCAGTCTTGAAAACATCGACTCTCACGTGAATCAATTGTTCCATAAATAACTATGTAACCAATTATGCCGATATCTAACTTTTGTCTCAAATATGCAAAGAAGTTGCAACTAAATACACCATATACTTGATGTTTGAGAACATATTGTACCCAAATTGTTCATTATATTGTTTACCTTAGATTGAGATCGAAAATAGTTCCGTGATTAAAGCAGTTTGGGTTTTCATGCATGTGTGAACGCATCGGCTTAACTAATCATAATGCAGGGATTTGCTGAGCTTGGAATTAGAGTTGTTGCGGGTAATTTTCATTAACACGGCCTCCAAACACTCGCTTTTCCGCGAAATTGAGAACTATCTAAGCGAAGCGATCGAGATTTCCTTAATAAAAGGTGAGTGTTGTCGTTATTCTTATACTAAAATCAATAATCGTTTTTCAAAATCGGACAATGTATAGTACTATTTTTAAATGTTTGTTCTTGATGCTGAACGCATTCTCGGTTTGTAGATTAATTGCTGGGTGTCACTAGAACGTCTAAAACGTTTGCAGGTCAGTGTCCGAAATATTGAAAAAGATATATTCGGCTCATATTTTATAAAATTTCATCAAACTAGCCTAAGCCACGGCGCCTATAATTCAACCCACGTCAGTTCGGTACTCTTTACACAAGTTGCTGGATACATCGGTAAAAGATATGAGGATTGGATACTGTGGAAAGCGCAAGTGCAGGAGAACAAGCGAACGACAAGAGGTGAAGCGCGTGCGTTAAATCCTTGATTCATCATGACCCTTTTAATTCAAATTCTGGCTCCATTACTGTAGCTGTTGTTACAAACATACTGAAACCCGTAATTCGTTAGTATACATCTAACGAAATTTTATGGTGTTAAAACAAATTAGTTTGGTTACATTTCTGCCAATAACAAACAGTTTTTGCGAGGCCAATGCAGCAAACTGTATTATCAAATTATAACTGTCGCTAAGGAAAATCACGATCGGTGACGATACGGTTCTGTTGTGCGTTTAAACACATTTATTTTACGTAGATTGTGAAACAAGTTCTTACAATTTAAATTTATCAATCTCGATGACTGCTTCCTGGCTACTAACCAGTACTCACGCCAAATTAGGGATTGTGAGGTTCTTGATCAAACCCCGCGCATCGCAGGGCTGGATTTCACGATCTTCGGTCAGGACTCAGGCACTCTACCTCTCGACCACCGCGCCTCCCTTATCTGTGGTGCGTAGTTAACGGTACAGTGATGGAACATTTAGGTAAAATACACGTTTCATAAATTGCAATAAATAATATGGAGTGTACACAATGTTGAACTGTGCACACTTAAGAAAAGCAATTTCTAGTAAAAATCCATTTAAATTTGCTCAATCATTTGGTTGTTAACAATTTGTCATCAAATGTTTCACATGTCAAGCTCTAAGTAGATTTACTATTTATTCATTTTACGTTTAGTGTACCAACAAAAAAGTTGATGGAATTTGACAAAATATTCACCGAATATGACATTTTTTAAATTTCTGGCACTGGCCTGCGAAAGTTGTAAAAGTTCTAGCGCCACCCAGAAATCAATTTACAGTCTGAGACTGGGTTTTGCTCAAGAACAAACATGTAAACATGGAACTACATCGCTATATTTTTGAAAAATAATTACTGCTTTTAGTACAAAGAAAAAGTATACGACAACACTCACCTTTTACTAACCAAAACTTTTCTCGCTCTGCATATATGGAAAACTCGATCGCTTCGCTTTCACTGTTCTCAATTTGGAGGAAAAGTGCATGATTGGAGAACGTGTACGTGTAGCTCTAAAATGTAAAGACTGAATTCAAAACTTCTTGTAGAATTGTTTAAGCCCCAGTAAAGGTTCATATTGGAATTTTCAAAAGTGTTATGCAATATTTTATAACTTCAGCTTTAGTAGAGCTCTGTTAAACAACTAGTGAGAAGTTTAGAAGTTGTGTATTAGTAGTGGTGAAGCTCGTATAAGCAATGAATGAAACACCTTTTTGGGTTTATTAAATGATATTATTCAGGGAATACCTATTAATTTGGAATTTAAAAATATAATTAAGGATAAAACCGTAGTCATTGAGTTAATGTTAATAATTTACATAGTTTAATATACATCTTACAACTAATAAACGCTTGCTCGTCTCAGTGATAACTGTGTTGGGTTTTATTTGTAGTTAGTTTTGTCATAATTTAGTGTATCATATATTAAACATAACATACAACTTGAAAAAAGGAAAACCACTATACCATCCACATTTTTATCAGACGGATAAGGAACATCATACCGCGATCTATAACTCACATCGAGTTGTTCACACAAACAAAACAACAATTCGATACAGAAATTGAGTACATGTGTATGTGTATGTGACAATTCCATCCATACATCAATCTAGATTTTAGTAGCGGAAAGAGGTCAGGTTTAAAAAGCATTAGCTAGGCTAGTCTTACAGTCTTTTGTGGCGGTTTTAAACTGCGAAGATTTGACAACTTTTAACTTTATTATTTATGTTACAATAACATCATGATGTAGTATCTTTGTCGGCAAAATAAATGCCCGTATTTCAATTATATGCTGCTGTGGCATTTTCATTTGTCAAAACTTAGATTTGGGTTACGATAACATACATTTACTACTCTCTATACCATTCGTTGTAGTTTAATGCACAAAATATATATACATGCATGTGTCCATGTTTCTAACATTACAAAAGGAAAAATGTTAATCTCCAGCACATGAATAATTTAATGCGCATACAATTACATGGTGTCGTTCTATTAAAGTTAAAGTATTTGTAATAGCTATCTGAATAACAACTAAGTAGTTATGTTTCAAATTCAAATATCTCTTTCAGGAACATGATATGCTTTATAACAATTATTAACAAAAACATATATCATATTATATGTGTAGCAACGATCAAAGATGTGCAATCTCATTGCTTAATTTTCAAATGATACCGACCATCTATTCAGACGATAAAATATTCGCTGACGACATATATTACTTACTCGCATTACAGTATTATGTAAAGACATTTACTTCTCTCTAAACCATTCGTTGTAACTGGAACACACCCTTATACGGTTTCTAGTAGTTTATATATATAAAAACACTTAATAAAACTTATATGATATATAATTTTTATTTCTTGAAATTGCCAACTTTCTGGTCAATAGCGATTGCTAAATGCAGTAACAGATTGTGAATTTTCTTATAATGTTATTATAACCACGGACATATAAACCAGGGTTAGGATTATCACTGATGCACAAGATATACCGACTTGTATAGTCTGCAAAAAAATAACTCATGGAAAAATACTGGTAACATGATATAGAAATAAAGTAGTTAATATGATAATTTGTTTACAGACAAGTAACTAGATATACACAGAGCAAGCAAATCCACAATTCAGCTATATGCAGATCCAGGCCTTAAGCGCTAACAGCGCTTTGATTAAACATGGTCCCACATGTATATGAGGTAGTTCGATCAGCAACTATAGTGACTACAGTGACTATGGTTGGATGATTAAACTCAGTCTAGTTCATCTACGGTCTAGTTACTCTGGTCACTCTTAGAACGTGGAGGTATGAATACTACATAGAGGTGTTCCGAATATTAACTATGGTTCAACCACCGATTTAGTACGGTTGAACAATAGTCGATATTCGGAGCACCTCTACAGGATTTTCAACCCTCCAAATTCTAAGAGTGACCAGAGTAGCCAGACCATAGATAAACTAGACTGAGTTTTATCATCCAACCATAGTCACTAAAGTTGCTGATCGAATATGAGTAACACGGTCATCCGTCATAAAATCAGTCCACCATTTTGTTTAACTAGTATACGATTATTCTGATAAATCGAACCAGACAAACCGCACCTGGAGGTAGTTCGGTCAGTTTGATTAACCAGTTTCAGATTGGTTATAAACAAACACAGAAACTTGTTTTAGTTGAAACCCAGTTGGTTAAAACAAATGAAAGGTTTGACAAACCAGTTTTGGATTCAAACCGGTTTGGTACAAACAAATTCGCAAGTAGATAACTCATGAAAATCTCTAGTCTGGTTCCCGTCGTACTGATATTGCAAACAGTAGGCCTACATAACATAAGTGAAAGGGGAAGAAACGCCAGTCTAAATAATCTCCTTCTTGATTATCAGTGGGAGTTTAAGTCGGGTGGGACTAAAATCCGGGACTTTAAGAAATTCCGGGACTTTGGTGGGAAAATCCGGGATCGACAAAAGGAATTATATCGTATTTATCAACGGTCAATAACCGATAGTCGGGACCCGGGATGTATTATACTAAGTACGTTATTGTTTGATGAAATAAATAAATCAATGAATAAGAAGCACGAAACTGTTCTCTAGTCAAACTTAGAAAAAGAAAAGGCTATACTATACAATTATTTGACAAAAATTTAATTAATTGTAATTGCCTTTTTATTAAGTGCTATTTTATTTACTTAGCTAAGAAATATTTTTACTAAGATGCTTTATGGATATGGCTCCTTTTCTTAATGATGTATGTGTATTTTATATTTCTGATACCTGTGTTAAATAAAGTTCAGTTCTGTTCTGTAATATATATATGCAAACTGTGTCTTAATAAAATGTATTGACTTGTTTTGTAAATGTGTGTTAGTATTTGTTATGAAGCATATCAAAATTGTTTCTATGCTGATCTTTGCATACAATTGACAACAAATATGGACTACATTACTTATTATATTTAAAAACAGGGACTTTGGTGGGAAAATCCGGGATCGATATTTTGGACTATATCGTAGTTATTAACGGTCTATAACGGATAGCCGGGACCCGGGATGTATTATACTATATATAGTCTAAGTATGTTATAAGTAATATTATAAGACTACCGTGTAGCCAAATTATTAACATAAAAATTTAATTTAAACTATAATCGTGTGACTTAAAGGAAACATTCGTTCACGCCCTTCAATTAACATATGTTACATTCTTAAAATAACGTCCCATTAATAATATAAAAAGCATCCAAGTTATATTTAAAATCCGGGACTTTGGTGGGAAAATCCGGGATCGATATTTTGGACTATATCGTAGTTATCAACGGTCTATAACGGATAGCCGGGACCCAGAATGTATTATACTAAGTATATTATAAAGGAAAATTCGTTCACACCTTTCAATTAACATATGTTACAATCTTAAAATAACGTCGCATTAACAATATAAAAAGCATCCAAATTATAGTTATGTATCGTCCACACCCCTTCAGTTAACATATAATCCACTCAAACAATTTTTAAAAATCGAATCCCGGAGAATCCCGGATCACGGATAGCGGATTTCTTATAAGATACTAGATCTACTAGCCCTGATGCAATTTAAGAACAAAACAGTCTGCATAACTAAAGCGTAAGTTTTTATCAATATAAACCAGTTAAAATAATTATTGCTAAAACAATGCACACAAAAAGAACTCAAATTATATTTATTTCACAAACTTAAATTGTTGATCGTTCACGCCCCTTCAGTTAACATATGTTCCACTCGAACAATTTTAAAAATCGATCCCGGAGATCCCGGATAACGGATTTCAGTCCCACCCGTTTAAGTCACGTGGTGATCATGTGATACACATATCAAAACATGGAGTCATGTAAACAGTTTGTGTTGATTTGTTCAATTTTGACAATATCTTCACTGCCCTTTATTGTTTCAGTAAGGTATGAACCGAACTGGTCATCATTGGATAGTCGGCCATTACCAGCGTGGTATGATGAATCTAAAATTGGAATCTTTCTTCACTGGGGTGTATTTTCTGTACCCGGATTGCTCAGTGAATGGTTTTGGCGTCAGTGGGTGACAGAAAAGGAGCCGGCCGCTGTTAAATTCATGCAGAACAATTATAAACCTGACTGGACATATCAAGATTTTGCTGAACAGTTTACTGCCTCTATGTTTAACCCTGATGATTGGGCGGAGTTGTTCAACGCTTCTGGGGCGAGGTACGTTTTTTACGTTTTGTCAAAGACCTAAATCTTTGGTTTTGTCATGCCGTTTGTGTGTCCAAAATTAAGTTTGAGTGATACTTATATACATTATCCAATAAATATAAACGTCTACAGTGATTCTGTATCAGATTTTTAAGGTAATTGTAAGAGACTCTTGGAATATAAAACACTCTCAGACGGGTCCGTTTGACTTTACCTTTATTGGTATTACGTTATTACGTTATTGTCAATGAAGACCATATAAAGACCATATTAAGACCATATTAAGACCATATTAAGACCATAAGAGCTGAAAATACAGAAATACAAGTAATAAACAAGTGTACTATATCCAGCTATACAAAACGTTAACACGTATTTATATGTGCGCAAAAACAATCAATAATATGATAAGAAGATTAAAGGCAAGAACAATATTTGAATATAGAACGTTCACGTTTACATTGTTTACCTTAACAACCTTCAGACAAGGGAGATAATCTATAGCGCATACAAGGTCCGCATATAAATTTGGGCATGTACGTAAATAAACAACATTCCATCCACATTTCAACCCTTTACACAGTAAACGGCAATAAAATGATGACATACAATTAACGTCATTTAGATAAACCCTAAATATGACAAAAAGGCATAATACCTTGTTCTCCTGTCCCAAGAGTTCTTAAAAAATACAAAAAACGATTGACTTTACCGAAAGTTAACCACGTTGCTTTGTTCTGGGCGGAAGCACTATATATAACGACGCAAAACACAAAAATATACGGTACTTATTTTAACATTATACAATGTACAAGAAAAAACAAAAAACAAGATTGACAGGGTCAATTACACTCCCACCAAAATCACTCAGATTTTCCTCAAATTAAACTTAAAGAGAAGGAAACAGATTTTACATAGAACAATGAAAAATATGCAATTCAACAACATACAGTCCAACCCGTAAACAATGGACCACAGGTAAGTAAAAGGAAAAGGCTGAATTAGCTTTGCTTAGCATTTGGTTTCAGATAATAGACAGTAATATACAAGATACATAGAACACTGTTTTGTCATTACTAAAGGAATCCATACAACTGCGTAGATTCAGAAGTGGTCTCCAAAAAACAGGTTTGACTGTATGACAAATATAACAACAACAATCAATCATAGCATTATCGTCATCAAAGTTATTCATAATAAGCAGATTAACTGATCAACATAATGTTAACTGACATTTATGAAACGTTAATAAGTAACACTAATTTGTGCACACTGCGTTCAAGAATGGAAAGAGAATCTCCTTTCGCAACCTTAACTTTAACCCTTCTTACTAAATTATCATCGTCTATAATTGTTTCAACAACTCTGCCAAGCGGCCACTGACAACGGGGAAGGTTTAAGTCCTTGACAAGCACAATGTCACCAGTTTTCATGTTACGACGGGGTTCATGCCACTTTTGTCTTTGAGTAATGTCGTTCATATATTCCTGCTTCCATCTAGACCAAAACTGTTCGAGAAGAAATTGAACACGTCTCCAACGTTTCCTTAAGAATAAGTCTTCTCTCACAAATTCCCCTGGAGGAGGATATGGTACCATAAACTTGTTCGTAAGTATGTGATTTGGGGTTAAAGGCTGCACTTGAGGATTGTTCTCATCAGTAACAGTAAGTGGACGGCTGTTCACTATAGCCATAGCTTCATAGAAGATTGTTCTTAATGAAGAATCATCTAATCTTCCTTGACACATCATCAAAACTGAATTAAGAATATTGCGAACCGTTCTTATCTGTCTTTCCCAAACACCTCCAGTATGACTGGAATCTGGGGCATTGAACAGAAATTCACATTGTGATTCTGATGATAAAAATGATGTGAGCTTGTTCAAATTTATATCTCGTTTGAATACGTTCATAGCACCTACAAAGTTTGAACCCCGATCGGAACGGATTTGTCTTACAGCACCGCGTATAGCAATAAAACATCGCAGGCCATTTATAAATGCATCAGTAGACATATCGTCTAACATCTCAATGTGTATCGCACGAGAGCACATGCAAGTGATTAATAGACCATTACGTTTCACTTCCTTACGTCCTTGTTTTACAATGAAAGGACCGAAACAGTCCATGCCACTGTATGTAAATGGTGGCGACGGTTCAACCCGATCTTCTGGTAGGTCTGCCATTCGTTGAGTTTCACTTGGCCGTCTAAGTTTTCTACAAACAACACAATCTCGAATGAATTGAGCAACTACCTTGCTTCCTCTTATAATCCAAAAACCATGGGCACGAAGCATGTTCAAGGTGATTCCCCTGCCTTGATGTTTGGCCTTACCATGAACATAACGGAGAATCAGGGAAGTTATATGACTTCGTCGTGGTAAAATGATAGGATGCTTGATGAAAGAAGGAATGTCCGCCTTTCTTAATCTCCCACCGACACGTAGACTGCCATCCTGCAAGATTGGATCGAGAGGGTAAAGTACATTTGTCTTCGGCAACAACTTCGATGATTGTAGGCAACAAATGGTATCCTTAAAAGCACTGTGTTGAACAAGTCTAATAATAGTCATTTCAGCATCTCGTTTCTCTTCTACAGAAGGAAGTTGTGTCCCTTTGATTCCATTGGACAGTCGCTGAAGTCTTGCAATAACAGATACAGCAGTAGGCCAGTGTGAGAATCGTTCAAGTCGTTCTAGCAGACAAGGAGAATTAGTAGTCTCTGTATGTAAGGATCTTACTGACCTAAGTTCAGGATCACCCAACTGCAGCTGTGTATTGATCTGAACAGGATTGATCTCTCTTTCCCATAAAAATGACGGGCCTGTAAACCAGTTAGAGTCCGATAAGCCAGAGGAAGTTAGACCTCTTGATGCGTGATCTGCAGGATTGTCCTCAGTATTGATGTAGAACCACTGTCTTGGTTGGGACAAGTCGCGTATCATTTGAACACGATTTGCAACAAATGTGTGGAACCTTCGTGCTTCATTATTGATATAACCCAAGACCACATGTGAATCAGTCCAAAAATATTCATATTTGATTTCATCATCTAACTCTTCTCGTAAGAATGTACTCATTTTCACAGAGAGAACAGCAGCATTCAGTTCAAGTCTTGGAATTGTTATGACTCTTTGAGGAGCAACTCTGGATTTTGCACTTAACAATGAACAATGAATTCCATTTTCACTTACGAATCTAATGTAAGAACACTGTCCATAGCCAACGTTACTAGCATCTGAAAAGTGATGCAGTTCAATGTCAAAGTTATTGAAGTTGGGTGGTCTTAAACACCTTGGTATATTTAAGAACTGAAGATTTCCTATATCACTAACCCAACCTTCCCACTCAGATTTCATCGAATCAGGAACAGGGTCGTCCCATTCAACACCGTTTTTACACATTTCTTGTAGAATTTGTTTTCCCTTCAGAGTGAAAGGAGTAATGAATCCCAGTGGATCGAATATACTGGCCACGATTGAAAGCATATTGCGTCTTGTAGCTGTAAAGTCCTTGACCTTAACATGAAAGTTGAAGGTATCATCCTTGATGGACCACTGAACACCTAAAGCTCGTTCTACTGGCAACTGTTCTAACGACAAATCAAGTTCACTAACACCAACGTTTCGTTCAGACGGAGGTATGGAGTTGATGACATTCAGATTATTTGAGACAAATTTATGTAGACGTAATCCACCATTGGCACACAATATTTGCGCATCAGAGACCAACTGAATCGCATCCTTTTCCGTTTCAACGCTAGTTAATCCATCATCTACATAAAAATCACGCTGCACAAATAATGCAGCAGAAGGATATTGCTTCTCTTGTGTTTTAGCTAAGAACTTTAAGCCATAATTGGCACATCCGGGAGACGAGGCAGCTCCAAAGAGATGTACACGCATCCGATATTCAATAGGTTTCTTCTCACTGTAGATATCACCATTCTCCCACCATAGAAACCGTAGGAAATCCCTATCAGTATAACTGACTAAAAACTGATGAAACATCTTCTCTATATCACACATTATGGCTATAGGGTGCCACCTAAAACGACAAAGAACTCCAGCAAGTCTATTAGTCAAATCTGGTCCAGTTAATAAATGTTCATTCAGAGAGGCATCACGATATCGGGCCGAACAATCAAACACAACCCTAAGCTTGCCCGGTTTTTTAGGGTGATAAACTCCATGATGAGGAATGTACCATACATTTCCATGAACAGCATCAGTATTCACACATGCCGCATCGCCTCGCTCAAGAATATCATTCATGAATTGTTTATAATGTTCATAATACTCCTCATTATGCTTAAACTTGCGTTTCAAACTGTTCAACCTGAACGTGACAAGGGGTTTGTTATCTGGCAACACTGGACGTTCCTTGAATGGAAGTGGCATCTCTAAATGTTTATTGTCCCTTTGTTTAATGTTGTGATCAAGTAAATTGAGGAATTGAATGTCATTTTGTGACACCTTCTTATCACCACCCCTGTCATGTTCAAAGTCTGATTCAAACACCTTAATTAGATCCTTGGGGGAGCAAGCTGGTAATTCCTTGACAGATATCCGATGACTAGTACATAAAGCAGTAGGTACATCAGACAATGGTTCCTTATATCCCACTACACTCCACCCCAACGAGGTACGTACAGCATATGGTTCATTCCCTTGACCTATTAAGGTTTCTCTTGGAGCTAGTGCTTGAGGGCAGTTGTATCCGATAAGAAGCCCCACCTCGCAAGACTGCAAGGGAGGTAACTCTTTCATAAGTGGCTGCAAGTGGACCCAATTCCTTATTGTAGCACGTTCTGGTATATGTGATCTCGTTGCAGGAATAAAGTTCCTTGTATAAACCTGATTAATGGGCACACTAACCGGAGACTTGATTCCTCTAACTTGTAAACCACTAATTCTAGAACTGTCAATAACAGTATGTTCAGCAGTCATTGTGGACAAACTTAGCCGTACAAACTGCTTTGGAGCATTTAATGCCTTTGCTGTATCTTCCAATATGAAGCTGGTATCACTTTGTGTATCCAGCAGAGCGTAAGTGAGTATTTCTTCAGATGGGTTGTCTCTATGCGACAACCACACAGGAACTATCATGGATGTGCTTTGTTCAGTATCTCGTCGTACTTGAAATGATGTAGCTGACTGCAAATTGCTGGATGCACGGGGGTAATTGTTGTCAGGACGATATTCCCGAATCTCGCGATTTTCATGTAAGCATGTTGGATGCCTTCCTTTACACATTCCACAAGTATGTTTCTTTTTGCAGTCCTTGTTGATATGACCTTTGTTCAAGCAACCGAAACACAACCTAGTACTTCTCACAAAGCTTCTCTTATCATTAATGTTAAGAGCTAGAAACCTTTCACATTTATAGATGTTGTGACCTTCTGATTCACAATAATAGCATGTCCTGAGTTCACTTTCAGCTGGGCTACTATCTGGCACACTTGATACATTGGTGGTTAATACCTTTGCTTTGTCACTGCCCAATTTTCCTTTGTTGTCCTTCAGTTCGTATTCATGTAAACCATAAAGTGATGATACAGGATTACATGCAATTCTGGCCTCCTTTGCTAGAAATTCAACAAATTCACTGAATGACGGATACGCGTCGCTGGCATACATTCCATACAATGCCTCTGTTACCTTTCGATTCCATCTCGTGACAACCCAATCGGGCAATTTCAATAACAATTTTCTGTTTTCACACGAATCATTTAGGACACTCAAAGATGGTATGTGCAACATTGAGTCTTTACATGCGCGTAAGAAGTCCGAGAACTCTCTCAATGCTGTAGAGTCCCTAGAATTAATTTTTGGCCACTTGTCCAGTTTATCTCGAAAAGCCTTCTGAATAAGAAATGGGTGACCATACCTTTCACTGAGGACATTCATTGCACTTGTGTATGATATTTCAGTATTTGTGAAAAAGTAACCCTCGACTGCTTTCCTTGCAGTGCCTCCTAAATACTTCTTTAAATAGAATATCTTCTCCTCAGAAGGAATCCCCTTACGAATAATTAATGTCTCAAATGACATTTTCCATTCTACGTACAGTAATGGATCCCCACAGAACACAGTAGGCTCAGGAACTGGTAGCCTGCTTGTGTGTATAGCATCTGCAAAGGCTTTAGAGAATGTATCCATATTCACACCCTGAATCAAGTTCTCAGCATTGTCAGTTCGTTCAATACCAGGTTTCACTTTCACAGGTTTGCTCATGGCTGCAGAATATGCCTGCAATTTGACATTGGATTTTTCAACGTCCCGTTCAGCTTGCTGAAGTTTAAATTCCAATAATTCATAATCTCTGCACTTCGATTCATATTCTGCGGCAACATTTATCACTTCCTCTGAGATCTCAGAACTTTCACTGGGCGCGCTGCTAAACACTGATTTCGCATAGTCAGATTCCTTCAACAATTTCAGACCTTGTCTATCGAAACCTTCCATCCCACTAATTCGTTCATATCCCAATTTCAAAATGTCTATTGTCACTAATATACATGCATCCATTTTTCTCACTAATTGTATAGAAGGCTGACCATACCGCTTTAGGTCCTCAAAGGTTCTAACCATTTTGTCTTCCAACAATTTCACTTCATCGCAAATATCTGCAATAGTACCTATGTCCAAATCTTCCTTCAAACTACCTTTTAATTTTTTCACCGATAATTTCCATCTTTCATAAGAACGCATAAATTTAGTTTCTTCCTTGGAAAATTCATGCTCTCTATGTTCCATCATTTTTGTTGTTTCCTTCCGTTCGCGTTTTTCTGGTAAAGCCTCTTCATCCATGGTGATGAGGATCAAGCTCTTACTGTAAGAGACTCTTGGAATATAAAACGCTCTCAGACGGGTCCGTTTGACTTTACCTTTATTGGTATTACGTTATTACGTTATTGTCAATGAAGACCATATAAAGACCATATTAAGACCATATTAAGACCATATTAAGACCATAAGAGCTGAAAATACAGAAATACAAGTAATAAACAAGTGTACTATATCCAGCTATACAAAACGTTAACACGTATTTATATGTGCGCAAAAACAATCAATAATATGATAAGAAGATTAAAGGCAAGAACAATATTTGAATATAGAACGTTCACGTTTACATTGTTTACCTTAACAACCTTCAGACAAGGGAGATAATCTATAGCGCATACAAGGTCCGCATATAAATTTGGGCATGTACGTAAATAAACAACATTCCATCCACATTTCAACCCTTTACACAGTAAACGGCAATAAAATGATGACATACAATTAACGTCATTTAGATAAACCCTAAATATGACAAAAAGGCATAATACCTTGTTCTCCTGTCCCAAGAGTTCTTAAAAAATACAAAAAACGATTGACTTTACCGAAAGTTAACCACGTTGCTTTGTTCTGGGCGGAAGCACTATATATAACGACGCAAAACACAAAAATATACGGTACTTATTTTAACATTATACAATGTACAAGAAAAAACAAAAAACAAGATTGACAGGGTCAATTACAGTAATGTAACAGATATTCAAGGTAATGTAACAGATATTCAAGGTAATATAAATTATAACAGATATTCAAGGTAATGTAAGTTGTAACAGATATTCAAGGTAATGTAACAGATATTCAAGGTAATATAACATATATTCAAGGTAATGTAACATATATTCAAGGTAATATAACATATATTCAAGGTAATGTAACAGATATTCAAGGTAATATAACATATATTCAAGGTAATGTAACATATATTCAAGGAAATGTAACAGATATTCAAGGTAATGTAACAGATATTCAAGGTAATGTAACAGATATTCAAGGTAATGTAACAGATATTCAAGGTAATGTAACATATATTCAAGGTAATGTAACATATATTCAAGGTAATGTAACAGATATTCAAGGTAATGTAACAGATATTCAAGGTAATGTAACAGATATTCAAGGTAATGTAACAGATATTCAAGGTAATGTATATCTGATATTCAAGGTCATATAACAGATATTCAAGGTAATGTAACAGATATTCAAGGTAATATATCTGATATTCAAGGTAATGTAACAGATATTCAAGGTAATGTAACTGATATTCAAGGTAATGTAACAGATATTCAAGGTAATGTAACATATATTCAAGGAAATGTAACAGATATTCAAGGTAATGTAACAGATATTCAAGGTAATGTAACAGATATTCAAGGAAATGTAACAGATATTCAAGGTAATGTAACAGATATTCAAGGTAATGTAACTGATATTCAAGGTCATATAAGAGATATTCAAGGTAATGTAACTGATATTCAAGGAAATGTAACTGATATTCAAGGAAATGTCGCATACATGCAATGTCATGTTAACTACTGATATTTCAGGTAGGTAAATAGATCAAGGTAATGTTATTGTTATTAATTCAATGTAATGTAACTGATAGTCAATGTAATGTAACAGATATCCAAGGTAATGTAATTGATATTCAATATCATGTTACTGATATTTCAGGTAGGTAAATAAATTAAGATAATGTAATTGTTATTAATTCAATGTTATGTAACTGATATTCAAGGTCATGTAAGTAACTAATCATTCTTATATAATTTCTAATCATATAGGTATGTCGTTTTGACAAGTAAACATCATGAAGGATTTACAAATTGGCCATCTAAATACTCATTCTCATGGAACTCCATGGATGTTGGACCGAATAGAGATCTTGTTGGTAAGTTATATCATCCAGCATAGCCAAGTATTTCATGCAAATTTGTCTGTGGTATGAATACCAGTATTTCACATGGTGTCACCATGAAGTTGACCTATACTTTAAATGCCACTCTGACTACATGATGTCACAGTGAGTATTGCTGGGTGGTATGTGTACCAGTCTGACTACATGATGTCACAGTGAGATTGGTGCGTGGTATGTGTACCAGTCTGACTACATGATGTCACAGTGAGAGGGGTGTGTGGTATGTGTACCAGTCTGGGTACATGATGTCACAGTGAGATTGGTGTGTGGTATGTGTACAAGTCTGACTACATGAAGTCACAGTGAGATGTGTGTGTGGTTTGATAACCAGTCTGGGTACATGATGTCACATTGAGATTTGTGTGTGGTATGTGTACCAGTCTGACTATGTGATGTCACAGTGAGATTGGTGTGTGGTTTGTGTACCAGTCTGGGTACATCATGTCACAGTGAGATTGGTATGTGTTATGTTTACCAGTCTGGGTACATGATGTCACAGTGAGATTGGTGTGTGGTATGTGTACCAGTCTGGGTACATGATATCACAGTGAGATTGGTGTGTGGTATGTGTTCCAGTATGACTACATGATGTCACAGTGAGATGAGTGTGTGGTTTGATATCCAGTCTGGGTACATGATGTCACATTGAGATTTGTGTGTGGTATGTGTACCAGTCTGACTATGTGATGTCACAGTGAGATTGGTATGTGGTATGTATACCAGTCTGACTACATGATGTCGCAGTGAGATTTGTGTGTGGTATGTGTACCAGTCTGGGTACATGATGTCACAGTGAGATTGGTGTGTGGTTTGTGTACCAGTCTGACTATATGATGTCACAGTGAGATTGGTATGTGGTATGTATACCAGTCTGACTACATGATGTCACATTGAGATTGGTGTGTGGTATGTGTACCAGTCTGACTACATGATGTCACATTGAGATTGGTGTGTGGTATGTGTACCAGTCTGACTACATGATGTCACATTGAGATTGGTGTATGGTTTGTGTACCCGTCTGACTACATAATGTCACAGTGAGATTGGTGTGTGGTATGTATACCAGTCTGACTACATGATGTCACAGTGAGATTGGTGTGTGGTATGTGTACCAGTCTGACTACATAATGTCACATTGAGATTGGTGTGTGGTATGTGTACCAGTCTGACTACATAATGTCACAGTGAGATTGGTGTGTGGTATGTGTACCAGTCTGACTACATGATGTCACATTGAGATTGGTGTGTGGTATGTGTACCAGTCTGACTACATAATGTCACATTGAGATTGGTGTATGGTTTGTGTACCCGTCTGACTACATAATGTCACAGTGAGATTGGTGTGTGGTATGTATACCAGTCTGACTACATGATGTCACAGTGAGATTGGTGTGTGGTATGTGTACCAGTCTGACTACATAATGTCACATTGAGATTGGTGTGTGGTATGTGTACCAGTCTGACTACATAATGTCACAGTGAGATTGGTGTGTGGTATGTGTACCAGTCTGGGTACATGATGTCACAGTGAGATTGGTGTGTGGTATGTGTACCAGTCTGACTACATAATGTCACATTGAGATTGGTGTATGGTTTGTGTACCAGTCTGACTATGCATGTCGATATGCATTTTGTCGAATCAATGACAGCTGTAATGATATATGTGTTATTTCAGGAGAACTTGCGGAATCCATACGGAAGAATACAAATATACATTTTGGACTGTACCATTCATTGTTTGAGTGGTATAATCAACTGTACATTGAAGACAAGGCAAATAATTTTACAACCAACGATTTTGTGGCGGTAAGAAAGTGACCTTTCTATAGATTGTTAATTAAATTGAAATTAAAGATATATTTAAAACCGCCATAAACGATTATATAGTTACAATTGATAGATATATTTTACATTATAATACATATTGACAAGAATGACGATCTGACATAAACTAGCAGAGGTCATTATTTATGACATTATGTGTTCTGTGAAACCTCTCTTAACCAAACCTCTTTAAACCAAACCTCTCTAATCAATAACTCTGAACCAAATCTATCTAATCATTACCTCTCTAATCAATAATTCTGAACCAAATATATCTAATTAATACCTCTCTTAACCAAATATCTCTAATCAATACCTCTCTTAACCAAACCTCTCTAATCAAGACTTCTCTTAACCAAAGCTGTCTGATAAAGACCTCTCTAAACCAAACTTCTCTAATCAATACCTCTCTAATCACTTCCTATCTGAACAAAACATCTCTAAACCTAACCTCTCTAAACCAAAGCTCTCTAAACCAATCCTCTCCAAACCAAATCTCTCTAAACCAAACCTCTCTAATCATTACCTCTCTTAACCAAATCGCTCTCAACCAAACCTCTCTAGTCAATACCTCTCTGAATCAAACCTCTCTAATCAATACCTCTCTTAACCAAATCACTCTTAACCAAACCTCTCTAATCAATACCTCTCTGAACCAAACCTCTAATCAATACCTATCTAAACCAATCCTCTAATCAATACCTCTCTGAACCAAACCTCTCCAATCAATACCTCTCTGAACCAAACCTTTCTAATTGATAACTCTCTTACCAGAACTATGTTTATTATCTATGTACAGTATAAGACGTTACCAGAACTATGTTTATTATCTATGTACAGTATAAGACTTTACCAGTACTATGTTTATTATCTATGTACAGTATAAGGTGTTACCAGTACTATGCTTATTATCTATGTGTAGTATAAGATGTTACCAGTACTGTGATTATTATTTATGTACAGTATAAGATGTTACCAGAACTATGATATTATTTATGTACAGTATAAGACGTTACCAGTACTATGATTATTATCTATGTGTAGTATAATATGTTACCAGTACTGTGTTTATTATTTATGTACAGTATAAGATGTTACCAGTACTATGATTATTATCTATGTGTAGTATAAGATGTTACCAGTACTGTGATTATTATCTATGTGTAGTATAAGATGTTACCAGTACTGTGATTATTATCTATGTGTAGTATAAGATGTTACCAGTACTGTGATTATTATTTATGTACAGTATAAGATGTTACCAGTACTGTGATATTATTTATGTACAGTATAAGATGTTACCAGAACTATGATTATTATTTATGTACAGTATAAGATGTTACCAGTACTGTGATATTATTTATGTACAGTATAAGATGTTACTAGTACTGTGATATTATTTATGTACAGTATAAGATGTTACCAGAACTATGATTATTATTTATGTACAGTATAAGATGTTACCAGTACTGTGATATTATTTATGTACAGTATAAGATGTTACCAGTACTGTGATATTATTTATGTACAGTATAAGATGTTACTAGTACTGTGATATTATTTATGTACAGTATAAGGAGTTACCAGTACTATGATATTATTTATGTACAGTATAAGATGTTACTAGTACTGTGATATTATTTATGTACAGTATAAGGTGTTACCAGTACTATGATATTATTTATGTACAGTATAAGATGTTACTAGTACTGTGATATTATTTATGTACAGTATAAGGTGTTACCAGTACTATGATTATTATCTATATGTAGTATAAGATGTTACCAGTACTGTGATATTATTTATGTACAGTATAAAACGTTACCAGAACTATATGAGATAGTAAATAAATACAAACCTGATGTGGTGTGGTCAGATGGTGATTGGGAAGCTCCTGATACTTACTGGAATTCTACACATTTTATTGCTTGGCTGTACAACGAAAGGTATAATTATAACTTTCTTTATGTATTTAATATTTCTTACAAAATATTATAGCTGAATAATGTGTGTGTGTGTAGATGAGTATTTTACTTTCAGATTTACTGGTCTATCAATCATCAGATTGATTACAGCATCCTCGGTACCCAGACTACATGTATTCATAACATATATAATACCCTGGGCAAACTGACAGTAAAAATCGCGTACTCACTAATAATTAATGAGGCGAAATCCAGCTACTTGATTGGCCACATGACACACACCTCATGCGATACGGAATTAACCGAGGAGATACGGATGAAATCACGGTTCTGAACAATCCAATGAGATCGCAGCTTTCAAATCGAGTTAGGCTGCCATTTGACAAATTTGCTGATAGCAAGGGAGATTCCTTCTTTTTCGTTATCGTCCATTTCATTGTCGAGAAATGCTAATGAATATCATGTATTATGAAGTTTTCACTAGCCAATTTGCCCAGGGTATCACAAACAATGAAATGCACGATAGCAAAAAAGCAATCTCCTTTGTGAAAAGCTATCGACAAATTCGACAAATTAGCAGCCTTACACAATTTGAAAGCCGCGATCTCATTGAATGGCTCAGAACTGCAATGTCATCCGTAACCACTCAGCAATGAGGTGTGTCATGCGGCCAATCATGCAGCTCAATATCACCTCATTAATTATTCATGAGTACGAGATTTTTACAGTCAGTTTGCCCAGGGTATCATACATGTTATGAATAGCCTGGGTAGCGAGGATGGTATGTTTGATGATTACTCAAGGATGACTGTTTGAAAAATGTTTAAAAATGCACTTTGTTTTTGTTAATTGGAATTTAATTCTCATAAGGAGCCATGTATCATGTAGATACTTTGCCATCTTTTAGGGTGGAGGAAGATCACAGGTGTCCCTTATAACATTATGCTGGGCATAGGCAGGCACCTGGGTAGAGCCACACAGTGGATGGCTTCCTCACAAATAAATTCTACACCCTGAATGGGATTCAAACCCATCGGGTGAGGGGCAAATACTTGATCAATGAGGCCCCCAATATGCACCTAATTAATGTAATCTTCCTTAAGTTACAATCCTTTATCTTCAGAACACAATATCATCCTCTTTTGTTGATCATCGGTCCATTTTGTTACATTATGTTATGTTTTATAATTAAGAGTATAACATCTATTATCTATATATATTTTGTGTGTATTGGCGTATAGTCCAGTTAAGGATACAGTGGTGACCAATGATAGATGGGGGAATGGTGTGATGTGTCATCATGGAGGATATTTTACTTGTAGTGACAGATTTAATCCTGGTAATTCGTCTACAACTATACATTCACTCAATATAGCCTTGTCTGTAACCTCTCTACTACAGCCACCTCTCTACTAGACACCTCTCTACTACAGCCACCTCGACTACACACCTCTCTACTATAGCCACCTCTACTACAGCCATCTCTCTACTACAGCCACCTCTCTACCACAGCCACCTCTCTACTACAGACACCTCTCTACTACAGCCACCTCTCTACTACAGCCACCTCTCTACTACAGCCACCTCTCTACTACAGCCACCTCTCTACTAGACACCTCTCTACTACAGACACCTCTCTACTACAGACACCTCTCTACTACAGACACCTCTCTACTAGACACCTCTCTACTACAGCCACCTCTCTACTACAGACACCTCTCTACTACAGCCACCTCTCTACTACAGCCACTTCTCTACTACAGTCACCTGTCTACTACAGACACCTCTCTACTACAGACACCTCTATACTACAGCCACCTCTATACTACATCCACCTCTCTACTAGACACCTCTCTACTACAGTCACCTATTTACTACAGCCACCTCTTTACTACAGTCACCTCTCTACTAGACACCTCTCTACTACAGCCACCTCTCTGCTACAGACACCTCTCTACTAGTACTACAGACACCTCTATACTACAGACACCTCTATACAACTAGACACCTCTCTGCTACAGACACCTCTCTACTACAGCCACCTCTCTACTACAGACACCTCTCTGTATGTAGATGTAGATTAGAGAATGTTCATTTGCATCATCGATTTCTAGTAGTTAAGATCAACAGACTTTTAAAATACAGTTTTGGGAATACTTAAAACTGTTAGAAATACAATGTAGATATTTCAAAATTATATTTATTCTCCTTAGTTGTCCTGTATGGTCGGCCAGGTTATTCCTCTCGTCCCTGTTCCCTTCTTACTCTGTCCAACATCTATTGCCTAATGACTCTCTCTCCTCATTACAGTGAGTGACATGTCAGACATAACAGTGAGTGACATGTCAGACATAACAGTGGGTGACATATCAGACATAACAGTGAGTGAAATGTCAGACATAACAGTGAGTGACATGTCAGACATAACAGTGAGTGACATGCCAGACATAACAGTGAGTGACATATCAGACATAACAGTGAGTGACATGTCAGACATAACAGTGGGTGACATATCAGACATAACAGTGAGTGAAATGTCAGACATAACAGTGAGTGACATGTCAGACATAACAGTGAGTGACATATCAGACATAACAGTGAGTGAAATGTCAGACATAACAGTGAGTGACATGTCAGACATAACAGTGAGTGACATATCAGACATAACAGTGAGTGAAATGTCAGACATAACAGTGAGTGACATGTCAGACATAACAGTGGGTGACATATCAGACATAACAGTGAGTGAAATGTCAGACATAACAGTGAGTGACATGTCAGACATAACAGTGAGTGACATATCAGACATAACAGTGAGTGAAATGTCAGACATAACAGTGAGTGACATGTCAGACATAACAGTGGGTGACATATCAGACATAACAGTGAGTGAAATGTCAGACATAACAGTGAGTGACATATCAGACATATCAGTGAGTGACATATCAGACATAACAGTGAGTGAAATGTCAGACATAACAGTGAGTGACATATCAGACATAACAGTGAGTGACTTATCAGACATAACAGTGAGTGACATATCATACATAACAGTGAGTGACATAATATAATAATAATAAAGTTTATTTAAAGTAATATATGCCACCGGCCCAAAATACACAACAATACATTCATGTGCTACAATACAATGTCAACAGTTGTGTCCAATGAGATTACAATATATCAAGCTCTCAAGCACAGCTACGATACAGTTTTTTTGTAAATGTATGCAAACTAATAATTCATTAAAGGAGCGTTTTATATGTATGCTATCAGATGATAATTATGATGTTTTAATACTGTACTTGATAAAACAAAATCATGTATTTATACATTCGGTCATGATCATTTAATAAAGTTGTTATTGAAAGTGTCTCAACAATTTATCTACATAGAGGGCAGTTCTGAAAATAGTGTTGTCATTGTTTGATGAGAGGATATTGTAGAGATCCTGTAAAGTGCTATTGGAAGTATGCCACATGTCATACATAACAGTGAGTGACATGTCAGATATAACAGTGAGTGACATGTCAGACATAACAGTGAGTGACCTATCAGACCAGTGATAGTTTCTCCTCTTTTTGTCTAGTCAACCCAAATCAGTTGTCAATAATTGAATTATTGATTAACCGTCCGTCTTCTTTTAACTTGTCAGCGATTTATATCTCCAATACTGCTGGTTGTATTTCAGCCACACTTCACAGGATTGATCAACATCAAGTGTAGTTGTGCATCTTCTTTGTTTTGTTCCGTTTGGATAATATTTTACTGAGTTATGGCCCTTTGATGTTTTTATACAAATGGAGTTTGTCCGCGCTTCATCTCCAATACTGCTGGTTGGTTTTCAGCCAAACTTCATTAGATTGATCAACATCAAGTGTAGTTGTGCATCTTCGGGTTTTGTTCTGAACAGATAATTTTTCACTGATATATGGCCCTTTGAAGTTTCTATACCTCTGAAGTTTGTCTGCACTTTGTCATGCTGGATTTCAGCCACACTTCACGGGATTGATAAGCATCAAGTGTAGTTGTGCATCCACCTCGTGGTTTTGTTCCGTTCAGATAATTTATCACTGAGTTAAAGCCCATTGATGTCTTTACAGTGCATGGTGAAGTTTGTCCGCGCTTCATCTCAAATACGGCTGTTTGGATTTCAACCAAACTTCACAGGATTAATATGCATCAAGTGTAGTTGTGCATCCTTGTCGTTTCGTTCCGCTCAGACAATTTTTAACTGAGTTATGGCCCTTCGATGTTTTTATACATGTACAGTGCATGGTGAACTGATCAAACACTATCTTTCTTGTTTGCTTGATATTTTATTCTAACATCTTGTATCAGTATTGCAATTACTGACAAACTGCCATCTGGGAGACATATGTTTTTATTATAAAAAAACATCTAGTTTTAAATACTTTTTGATTGGTGTACTTTTTTAAACTTTTAAAAAGGGATTGCTTCATGAAATACTGCAATTAATTTCTTATGTGTTAAAAGATTTTGGAGAAATCCTGGAAAAACTAGGTGACCATGATGTACTTGTTGACTATATTATAATGTGTTACATGCATTGATTTACTATACTTTGTGTTGAAATCAGGAATTCTCCAGGCTAGGAAATGGGAGAATGCTATGACAATAGACAAGCAATCCTGGGGATACAGACGTAATGCTGAACTATCGGATATGTTAACAATGGAAGAACTTATAGCTACATTAGCTGAAACTGTCAGGTACACAAGTACATGGTTTTCTTTCATTTGGCAAATCATGTCCTGTATTCAACATTCTCGGTTCTATGAACTATGTTTTTTATACAATAGTCTGTATCCTATGTTCAATATTTGATATTCAGTATTACGTAATGGTAGCAATGACTTTTGTTTTTTGTACTCAATGTGGATATTTGTTTATTTTTCATGTAAATCATGTATATTTTATTTAGCTGTGGTGGCAACCTGCTGGTGAATGTAGGACCAACACCGGACGGTCAAATAATTCCATTGTTTGAAGAGAGACTTAGAAGTCTGGGTCAATGGTTAAATGTGAATGGTGAGGCTATATATTCCACTATCCCATGGAAATACCAAAATGATACAGTGACACCAAATATATGGTATGTAAATGAATATAATGTTAAGGATTTCTTTCAAAAAGTAAACAATATATATGCATGTACACTTGTTGTACCAATATTATAATTTACAATGTTGTAATTATGTATAGAATACTCTGGCCTCATAGTGGAACATTTAAAACCTGTAATAAACTTTAATTTCTGGGAAATCCTTTAAAGCCTTAAAACCTTTATTATTTCTGAAAAACCTATAAAAACTGTTATTCACTACCTTTGCTTCGTCTTTTGGGAGCAATCACTATCACATTTATAGTGTACTATTCACTTGCAGCCTTATGATACTACTTGCATATATCATCTTGATTATTTGTGAAGGCAGTCACCAATTGCCCAGACAGGATCCTGTCATCCTTGCAGAGGGGTGCACTGCTGGTCAGTCTTGGCCGCATTGATCCATCAAATTAGATGGCCTCAATTAACATTTAATTGCTCTTTATTTTAACTGAAATCGTCCTAGACAATCTGTATTTTGTTAAATTTCAACCATTATAAAAACCTTAATTTTCATTGATGCTGGCTTGTAGGCCTGAAGACATATTATGAAACTAATACAATATAATGTGTATTTATCACATAACTTGCACTCCAGGAGTGGCATAAAGCAGTGACATAAATATCATATGTAACTAGTTACATAAATAGCCGAATCACAGCACTATTTAAAGTCTATTTAAAGATTGAAAACAATCTATTTATGGTGTTATGTGATAAATAGAATCTTACATGAGTGCTTATTTGATATTGTTTTTATGAAACTCGTCGACTGAAACGAATATGACGCTCGGCAGACCCTTGCGTATTCAGTCGACTCGTTTCATAAAAACAATATCAAATAAGCACTCATGTAAGATGCTCTATATATCTCTGTTATAGCTTTATATTTCATGTTACATTTCGTAGACAATAACTGTATTTATCTTCTATGAGAACATTTTAGAATAGATTTTGTACTGGTCAAGTCTGCTAACCCACCATTACTATTTCACATATTTCCTTAAAGCCACTGGATACATCTTCTGTTGATACTGATCGCAGTAAGCTATACTATTTATGTTTGTTATGAATTCAACAATAGAAGAACCTGTCACATCACTTTGTATGGTGGCATATTTCTGCCACTAGTTAACTACTTAACTAACTAGATACTTATTGCGTTAACTATTGAACAGTTACCTAAAAATTATGTAGCTAATGCATTACCTGTCTAGTTTACTGGATTATTAACTAGATAATTAAGTTGTTAACTATAGACTTAACTTGTTAACCACTTAATTAACTAGGTAATTAAGTAGTTAACTAGATATTTAATGCGTTAACTACTTAACTCTTATCTTAAATAGATTGTTCGTACTGGGTTAAGTGGTGGCAGTTGTGAGCACAATTAGACAATTTTTCGTGTTAAGATATTTATCTGGTATGAAAATGTATCACAATTCTTATCTAGTTAACCACATAATTATCTAGTTAGTTAAGTAGTAATCTAGTTTCTTTAACATGATAACCACATAATTATCTAGTTAATTAAGTAGTTAACTGGTGGCAGAAATATGCCACCATACTTACACAAAGTTGTCATAAGATTCTTAATATGCAAAAAGTGTTGTGTTAGCTATTTTGAACAGTACATATTTGAGGATGACTGCATTTTGATTTACCAGAACATTCTCTTCTCATCAGCTGCTCCTATTTTCACTTCATGTAATGATGATAATGATAGACAAGTTTTATAACAGAACCAGGCAGTTTGTTACTGAGATGAATACAGCACCTGTCAGTTGCTTTGATACAAAGCATAGCATGATATCATTCTTGTTTAAATTCTAGGTACACAGCAAAGAAAGCATTCATCAACACAGATGTTTATGCAATCGTCTTGAAATGGCCAAACCCGGGCGACTTTTATCTGGCCAGTCCAGTACCCACGGAGAATACAAAAATAACATTGTTAGGTTATAGTGAACCAATTATGTGGAAGAAACAGTCATCACATGGAATCAATCTGATTGTACCTAACATTCCATTCAACAATATGCCTTGTAATTATGGATGGGTTTTTAAGATGAAAAATTTAGCATAACTGATCAACAACGATGTGCAAAATATTATCAGAGCTTGCTTTGTAATGACCAAATAACATATACATTTATCTCAATTCAATCTTACAATGTGTTGTGGGTTTCAGTATTGTCTGGCAGTAGGTAGCATCATTTATACCAATAAACATATACATGTTTGTGTTGAGTCAAATAAATAATATATCTCTGAGAATCGTTGAATTTGCTTTAATTTCATTGTAATGTGCTTTACAATTTAATACAGTAAAACCTCACTTATAGACCACCTCAACATTTAGAACACAATTTTCAAGTCAATTTTCACTGTTTTGCTCGTTATTCAACCTCAATATTATGATCAACTCTATAAGAAGACCAGATTTCAATGGTTCCAAGTGAGATCCTATTACTGAGATTCTACTGTATTTGTGGTACTCTTCGATTTTTTTAAGCAACACAAGGTTTAAATTTCACAATAGACTTTATCAACCAAGGGAGACAACCAGCATGGTATTTCTTCATAATTATATAGAGTTATCCCCATAGAGAAACTGTGATCTATAATTTATAAAACAAGGGAGACAACCAGCATGGTATTTCTTGTTAATTATATAGAGTTATCCCCATAGAGAAACTGTGATCTATAATTTATAAAACAAGGGAGACAACCAGCATGGTATTTCTTGTTAATTATATAGAGTTATCCCCATAGAGAAACTGTGATCTATAATTTATCAAACAAGGGAGACAAGCAGCATGGTATTTCTTGTTAATTATATAGAGTTATCCCCATAGAGAAACTGTGATCTATAATTTATAAAACAAGGGAGACAACCAGCATGGTATTTCTTGTTAATTATATAGAGTTATCCCCCATAGAGAAACTGTGATCTATAATTCATAAACAAGGGAGACAACCAGCATGGTATTTCTTCATAATTATATAGAGTTATCCTCATGGAGAAACTGTGATCTATAATTTATCAAACAAGGGAGACAACCAGCATGGTATTTCTTGTTACTTTTAGAGTTATCCCCATAGAGACAATGTGATCTATAATTTATCAAACAAGGGAGACAACCAGCATGGTATTTCTTGTTAATTATATAAAGTTATCCCCCATAGAGAAACTGTGATCTATAATTTATAAACAAGGGAGACAACCAGCATGGTATTTCTTCATAATTGTATAGAGTTATCCCCATGGAGAAACTGTGATCTATAATTTATCAAACAAGGGAGACAACTAGCATGGTATTTCTTGTTACTTTTAGAGTTATCCCCATAGAGACAATGTGATCTATAATTTATCAAACAAGGGAGACAACCAGCATGGTATTTCTTGTTAATTATATAGATTTATCCCCATAGAGAAAATGTGATCTATAATTTATCAAACAAGGGAGACAACCAGCATGGTATTTCTTCATAATTATATAGATTTATCCCCATAGAGAAAATGTGATATATAATTTATCAAACAAGGGAGACAACCAGCATGGTATTTCTTGTTAATTATATAGATTTATCCCCATAGAGAAAATGTGATCTATAATTTATCAACCAAGGGAGACAACCAGCATGGTATGTCTTGTTAATTATGTAGAGTTATCTCCATAGAGAAACTGTGATCTATAATTTATCGAACAAAGGAAACAACCAGCATGGTATTTCTTGTTAATTATATAGAGTTGTCCCCATAGAGAAAATGTGATCTATAATTTATCAACCAAGGGAGACAATCAGCAGGGTATGTCTTGTTAATAACATAGAGTTATCTCCATAGAGAAACTGTGATCTATAATTTATCAAACAAGGGAGACAACCAGCATGGTATTTCTTCATAATTGTATAGAGTTATCCCCATGGAGAAACTGTGATCTATAATTTATCAAACAAGGGAGACAACCAGCATGGTATTTCTTGTTACTTTTAGAGTTATCCCCATAGAGACAATGTGATCTATAATTTATCAAACAAGGGAGACAACCAGCATGGTATTTCTTGTTAATTATATAGATTTATCCCCATAGAGAAAATGTGATCTATAATTTATCAACCAAGGGAGACAATCAGCAGGGTATGTCTTGTTAATAACATAGAGTTATCTCCATAGAGAAACTGTGATCTATAATTTATCAAACAAGGGAGACAACCAGCATGGTATTTCTTCATAATTGTATAGAGTTATCCCCATGGAGAAACTGTGATCTATAATTTATCAAACAAGGGAGACAACCAGCATGGTATTTCTTGTTACTTTTAGAGTTATCCCCATAGAGACAATGTGATCTATAATTTATCAAACAAGGGAGACAACCAGCATGGTATTTCTTGTTAATTATATAGATTTATCCCCATAGAGAAAATGTGATCTATAATTTATCAAACAAGGGAGACAACCAGCATGGTATTTCTTCATAATTATATAGATTTATCCCCATAGAGAAAATGTGATATATAATTTATCAATCAAGGGAGACAACCAGCATGGTATTTCTTATTAATTATGTAGAGTTATCTCCATAGAGAAACTGTGATCTATAATTTATCGAACAAAGGAAACAACCAGCATGGTATTTCTTGTTAATTATATAGAGTTATCCCTATAGAGAAACTGTTATATATAATTTATCGAACAAGGGAGACAAGCAGCATGGTATTTCTTGTTAATTATATAGAGTTATCCCCATAGAGAAACTATTATATTTAATTTATCAAACAAGGGAGACAAGCAGCATGGTATTTCTTGTTAATTATATAGAGTTATCCCCATAGAGAAACTGTGATCTATAATTTATCGAACAAGGGAGACAAGCAGCATGGTATTTCTTGTTAATTATATAGAGTTATCCCCATAGAGAAACTGTTATATATAATTTATCAAACAAGGGAGACAAGCAGCATGGTATTTCTTGTTAATTATATAGAGTTAACCCCATAGAGAAACTGTTATATATAATTTATCAAACAAGGGAGACAAGCAGCATGGTATTTCTTGTTAATTATATAGAGTTGTCCCCATAGAGAAACTGTAATCTATAATTTATCGAACAAGGGAGACAAGCAGCATAGTATTTCTTGTTAATTATATAGATTTATCCCCATAGAGAAACTGTGATCTATAATTTATCGAACAAGGGAGACAAGCAGCATAGTATTTCTTGTTAATTATATAGAGTTATCCCCATAGAGAAACTGTGATCTATAATTTATCAAACAAGGGAGACAAGCAGCATAGTATTTCTTGTTAATTATATAGAGTTATCCCCATAGAGAAACTGTTATATATAATTTATCAAACAAGGGAGACAAGCAGCATAGTATTTCTTGTTAATTATATAGAGTTATCTCCATAGAGAAACTGTGATATATAATTTATCAAACAAGGGAGACAACCAGCATGGTATTTCTTATTATTATATAGAGTTATCTCCATAGAGAAACTGTGATCTATAATTTATCAAACAAGGGAGACAACCAGCATGGTATTTCTTGTTAATTATATAAAGTTATCTCCATACAGAAACTGCCATCTATATTTTATCAGCATTTTAGTGAGCTGGATTTTTTTGGACATCGATTTGAAACTCTACGTATGACTCTATGAAGAAAACTAAGCAAAGGAATAGAACAGATTCACTATGGCGACGGAAGTTCAAAGTTCAAGAACTCTGGCCATGGAAAATACTAAAAATATAACGATTACTGCAGGAAATAAACATGAGTTAAAAGGTAGGACGGAAGCATTATTAATTCAAGTGGGTTAAATATATGACTGATTTTTTTATCAAAATGTCAGGTACTTCCCGTTAAAATCTGGAACAGTCAACAGATAAACTTAATTCGCTAATATAAGTATACATGTATGTGTGTTATATTTAATATTGTGTTCTAGAAACTGACACCATCGTCCTCAAGCTTGTAGAGTCCGGCCTACATTTACATTATACACAGTATACAACTGCTGTAGAGTCCGGCCTACATTTACATTATACACAGTATACAACTGCTGTAGAGTCCGGCCTACATTTACATTATACACAGTATACAACTGCTGTAGAGTCCGGCCTACATTTACATTATACACAGTATACAACTGCTGTAGAGTCCGGCCTACATTTACATTATACACAGTATACAACTGCTGTAGAGTCCGGTCTACATTTACATTATACACAGTATGCAACTGCTGTAGAGTCCGGTCTACATTTACATTATACACAATATGCAACATCTGTAGAGTCCGGCCTACATTTACATTATACACAGTATACAACTGCTGTAGAGTCCGGTCTACATTTACATTATACACAGTATACAACTGCTGTAGAGTCCGGCCTACATTTACATTATACACAATATGCAACATCTGTAGAATCCGGCCTACATTTACATTATACACAGTATACAACTGCTGTAGAGTCCAGCCTACATTTACATTATACACAATATGCAACTGCTGTAGAGTCCGGCCTACATTTACATTATACACAATATGCAACATCTGTAGAGTCCGGCCTACATTTACATTATACACAGTATGCAACTGCTGTAGAGTCCGGCCTACATTTACATTATACACAGTATGCAACTGCTGTAGAGTCCGGTCTACATTTACATTATACACAATATGCAACATCTGTAGAGTCCGGCCTACATTTACATTATACACAGTATGCAACTGCTGTAGAGTCCGGCCTACATTTACATTATACACAGTATGCAACTGCTGTAGAGTCTGGCCTACATCTACATTATACACAGTATGCAACTGCTGTAGAGTCCGGCCTACATCTACATTATACACAGTATGCAACTGCTGTAGAGTCCGGCCTACATTTACATTATACACAGTATGCAACTGCTGTAGAGTCCGGCCTACATTTACATTATACACAGTATGCAACTGCTGTAGAGTCCGGCCTACATTTACATTATACACAGTATGCAACTGCTGTAGAGTCCGGCCTAAATTTACATTATACACAGTATGCAACTGCTGTAGAGTCCGGTCTACATTTACATTATACACAATATGCAACATCTGTAGAGTCCGGCCTACAGTTACATTATACACAGTATGCAACTGCTGTAGAGTCCGACCTACATTTACATTATACACAGTATGCAACTGCTGTAGAGTCTGGCCTACATTTACATTATACACAATATGCAACATCTTTAGAGTCCGGCCTACATTTACATTATACACATTATGCAACTGCTGTTAAATATGTATGCATTGTGCTCCGTTTCTGTTTGAAAAAAATAGCAAATATATCAACTTATTCTATAGTTTTTTTTCTGCAGTCATTGATATTTAGATTTTTCAAAATTGAGACTTTTTTGTTCATGAGTCTAAACTGCTTTCTTGTCATATGTTACAAATTATTACAACATTCAGTGCACTCACGTTCGTACTGTATTATGACCTCTCATATTCAGAATGCATCGGTCATTGATATTTCATGAAATATGAGGATCGTGCAATCGAACCGGTGTACAGTGTAGTTCCACACGAACTGTAAATTTTGGCTACAAGATTGTTATCAGTGACTATGATGTGCATTCTGTCGGAGGTCCGTACCGGGATTGTTAAATAGCTTTGACTAATTTGAGAGTTTCTATTACTGCATCAATGGTTGTCAGTTCTCCCCATATAAAACTCATAACATTGTACACCGCACGAGAGTATAACGCAGCGACATACTATGCATATAATAGAAATGTACATCAGTACATTATGTAGTGTGGTCTACATGTTCCTGTGCTGTAATGTATTACTTGTAGTGTGGTCTTGCTCATGTTCACCGTACATCAGTACATTATGTACTGTGGCCATCCTCGTGTTCACCGTACATCAGTACATTATGTAGTGTGGCCATCCTCGTGTTCACCATACATCAGTACATTATGTAGTGTGGCCTTGCTCGTGTTCACCATACATCAGTACATTATGTACTGTGGCCTTGCTCGTGTTCACCATACATCAGTACATTATGTAGTGTGACCTTGCTCGTGTTCACCTTACATCAGTACATTATGTAGTGTGGCCTTGCTCGTGTTCACCATACATCAGTACATTATGTACTGTGGCCTTGCTCGTGTTCACCATACATCAGTACATTATGTAGTGTGGCCTTGCTCGTGTTCACCTTACATCAGTACATTATGTAGTGTGGCCATCCTCGTGTTCACCATACATCAGTACATCATGTAGTGTGGCCTTGCTCGTGTTCACCATACATCAGTACATTATGTAGTGTGGCCTTGCTCGTGTTCACCGTACATCAGTACATTATGTAGTGTGGCATTGCTCGTGTTCACCGTACATCAGTACATTATGTAGTGTGGCCATCCTCGTGTTCACCATACATCAGTACATTATGTAGTGTGGTCTACAAGTTGGTTCCTGTGCTGTGGGTGTGCTTTACTGTACCTGAACATAGCGTCCGAACCTGAAGCAGACGTACACGGTATGTTACCTCAATTCAGTGTGTTCATATTTTCACTTATTCACAAGATCTAAGTGTAAAGCAATAAAAGTTAACATGTACGGCCAATTGTCGTATTTTTTTGTTAGTTTCCATCTGCAACTAAAACGTTGTGTCCTCTCAAATACACGTCGTTATTTTTCCCATCTCAATGGACACATGAACACGCAGCGGTAAATGTCTTACATCTTACACATAGAGAAGCACGTAGGTTTCGTGCACGGTGGTGAAATAACTGCACACGAGAGTATGTCGCGGCGACATTATACACATAAACTAGAAAGCAAACGATGAAAAGGGGATTCATTTCAAAGTTATTTAAGTATTGCATTTAAAGTATGCAATCGCGATAAAATAAATCCATATCTAGTTTTAAAATGTTGTTCTGAATAATTCGTCCCATAAAATAGTGTCCCGGATTATAACCTCATGAACAGATTTAGTATATAAACGCCTTCTAAAACCTTGTGGACTTGAACAACTAGGAACATTTATTTGCTGGTTTACTCAACAGAAACAAAGGAAATATGCCAACACAGAAAGCCTTCAGCACCGGTAAGTGGTTTCAATTAAATGTGTGTAATTTTATAAAATATTTGTTAATGTTTGAAAGACGTCTCTCTCTCTCTACTCTTTCTCTTTTCACCCTTCCTATTACTTTTGCAAAACCTTAAATTCATATAAGTTTTCTTTTTTTCATCCTAAATAGATTTATATATAATTGTAATACCCGAATTTACTTTCAAAAATGTACAATTCTAGTACAAAGAAGTCTTGTCAGGGAGAAGAATTTTATAAGACATTTTGCCTTTCATTCTTATCCTTTTCCATTATGTATTTTTTGTATTTGTTATACTGTGTGCATACATGTGTATATATGGGAAAGAAATATGTTTAAACTAATGTTTGAAATAACAAATAATTGGGTATTAGCAATATTAGAGTTTACTACCAGATTACTTATACGGTTACTTACTGCACCCTTGTCAAACAGTTATCATCATAGTTTTCAGATAATATTTCTAAAAAGATTGTGCGTTAAAAATTGTTTACATGTATATAATGTGTAATCCATGTATTTCATTTATTTATTCAAATTCTTCAATATTCCACTTTAAGCATTTGCGTATTTGTCTTCCTAACTAATGCTTTATGGATTTACCACTCTTACGACATTTTTACACAGCAAATACTTGGCAGTTGACATTATAGTTGTGTCATAATTCATGCAGTATGTGGATCAATTATATAGACAGATCAATAAATAGGACGTTAAACAATGTCTACCTATTTAATCTAACTATTGATCAATGATTGTAAGATTTATATCAGTAACTTTCGGCTTAGGCCATCCAAACTTATTATTTGAGTATCAAATCAACCAATCCCCTCAATGTTTCACGCTAACCCGATATTTGCTTGTATATTTCATGCTAACCCGATATTTGCTTGTATATTTCATGCTAACCCGATATTTGCTTGTATATTTTGATATCCACGTTGTGTTTTAAAAAATGCTATAGTTTATAAATTCGCCACAAAAATCTGCCTCTAAAAACGTGTGCATACATGACTACCAGACAAAAAGTGCATATCTACCTCTTATCACAAAATTAACTAAACGCGCCTATTCTGTTAAAAAGAGTCCAATTCTATGGTTTGTTTCGTGAAAAGTTTTTCAGTATACTCAATAAAATACTCGGGTCAGTGATAATTTAAAAATAAGAAATGCTCTCCTCATCAGTTTGATTACCATCATTTGTATTATTGTTTACAGGAAGCGAGTACCCTCCCCTGAAACCAGGTGTGTTACGTGTATACAGTATGAGGATGTGTCCGTACGCACAGCGTTCCAGAATTGTACTGGTCCACAAAAATATACCGTAAGTCAAATATTGTACGATCATATTTTGTATGAAATTGTAGGGAAGTTATTGAGCAATATAATCATTCATATCAATATAACGATTCATCGAAACTTAACAAGTAAAATTTCAGCCGATTGTTTTCTTAATCTCACAATATTGCATCTAATCATAATAATATAACTCTGACTAGTGAAGACGCGCACACTGAGACTCCTAGCTGACAACAAACCCACACATCAACGTTACAAATATGATAACATCATCTAGTTTGCGTATTATATAAAGTGGAAACTAAAGTCGTGTCGATGGCTCAAAACAGTACAGCGACGTAGATTTAGTATTTTCCTCATACGTGACCATTTTCGAAAGTTGCAAATACAAAACATATTGGTTCCAGACATGAGACTGTAAATATCAACTTGACCAAAAAGCCAGAGTGGTACATGGAGAAGGTCAATTCATTGGGCAAGGTACCAGCAATTCAGAAAGATGACCTCATTGTCTATGATTCCTCAATCGTCAACGACTATCTGGACGCCACCTACCCGGGTGAGAAACTCACGCCAGCTGACCCGTACCAGCAGGCTAAAGATCGCATGTTCCTTGAAGGCATGACACAGGTAAAATATGTTCCTTGAAAACATGACACAGGTAAAATGTGTTCCTTGAAAATATGACACAGGTAAAATATGTTCCCTGAAAATATGACACAGGTAAAATATGTTCCTTGAAAATATGACACAGGTAAAATATGTTCCTTGAAAATATGACACAGATAAAATATGTTCCTTGAAAACATGACACAGGTAAAATATGTTCCTTGAAAATATGACACAGGTAAAATATGTTCCTTGAAAACATGACACAGGTAAAATATGTTCCTTGAAAATATGACACAGGTAAAATATGTTCCTTGAAAACATGACACAGGTAAAATATGTTCCTTGAAAATATGACACAGGTAAAATATGTTCCTTGAAAATATGACACAGGTAAAATATTTCCTTGACAATATAACACAGGTAAAATATGTTCCTTGAACATATGACACAGGTAAAATATTTCCTTGACAATATGACACAGGTAAAATATGTTCCTTGAACATATGACACAGGTAAAATATGTTCCTTGAAAATATGACAGGTAAAATATGTTCCTTGAAAATATGACACAGGTAAAATATGTTCCTTGAAAATATGACACAGGTAAAATATGTTCCTTGAAAATATGACACAGGTAAAATATGTTCCTTGAAAATATGACACAGCTAAAATATGTTCCTTGAAAATATGACACAGGTAAGATATGTTCCTTGAAAATATGACACAGGTAAAATATGTTCCTTGAAAATATGACACAGGTAAAATATGTTCCTTGAAAATATGACACAGGTAAAATATGTTCCTTGAAAATATGACACAGGTAAAATATGTTTTGAGCGACTAATTGTTTTCATTAAATTTAAACCACAATATAAAATAGTTTACTTCTAATCCTGTTCGTTTCATCATCTGTAATTTAATGATCGGTTACATTACAGTTTGTTTCTTGCCTCGAGGCAAACACTTCATACACCAGTATAAAACTTTACGCGTAATGAATGTTATACAATACTAGATTTATTTGGCTTCATTCCACAAAATGTCATTTGTTGAAGAATTTATTGTAGTTATTGTTAGAAGCTGCACACCGCCGTACATCAGTAAACGAATTGATTGAATATTATGGTCCACGTCATCAGGATAGAAATGAAATAAACAAAACATGTCACAGTAACACATTTGTTCCTGACTAAAGGAACCTTACCATTGTTTCCAGCACGTAAATTCTATGTAATTGGTTTATATTATTTCCCATAATGCACATTGATTTTCTGGCAGGTTGTTGGTCCTTTCTACAAGATATTTATGTCTGGAGGTGCAAACTTGGAAGCTGCGCCCTTGATGCATAAAGGATTGGACACGGTGGAAAATGAACTTAAAGCTAGAAATTCTCCATTTTTCGGTGGTAAGTGATCATTGTACACGTACATACATGTAGGAATTAATGCTGATCATACTTCAAGAACTTCTAGGAACCTTGTTATGTTCCAGATTTACTGATATATATTTTTTGATGTGAAGTCATGATTAAATGTAGATAGATATATTTTATTGCCAATGAGAATAAATTAAGCAAATATTAACATAGTTATCAATAAAAACATACGATCACCTTTGTTTAAAGAACATATTATTAAGCATATATATACCAAACAAACCGGATGTTGCAATATATTTCACTGAATGTGTATAATTGAAGAACATCTCTGTGACTGCTGGCTTACAAACACAACACTGTGTTACACCAACTGTCTAATGGCTGAGTCTGTTAGTTCTCCTGAAACAAACACAACACTGTGTTACACCAACTGTCCAATGGCTGCGTCTGTTAGTTCTCCTGAAACAAATACAACACTGTGTTACACCAACTGTCCAATGGCTGCGTCTGTTAGTTCTCCTGAAACAAATACAACACTGTGTTACACCAACTGTCCAATGGCTGCGTCTGTTAGTTCTCCTGAAACAAACACAACACTGTGTTACACCAACTGTCCAATGGCTGCGTCTGTTAGTTCTCCTGAAACAAATACAACACTGTGTTACACCAACTGTCCAATGGCTGAGTCTGTTAGTTCTCCTGGAACAAACACAACACTGTGTTACACCAACTGTCCAATGGCTGCGTCTGTTAGTTCTCCTGGAACAAACACAACACTGTGTTACACCAACTGTCCAATGGCTGAGTCTGTTAGTTCTCCTGGAACAAACACAACACTGTGTTACACCAACTGTCCAATGGCTGCGTCTGTTAGTTCTCCTGGAACAAACACAACACTGTGTTACACCAACTGTCCAATGGCTGCGTCTGTTAGTTCTCCTGGAACAAACACAACACGTCTGTTAGTTCTCCTGAAACAAACACAACACTGTGTTACACCAACTGTCCAATGGCTGCGTCTGTTAGTTCTCCTGAAACAAATACAACACTGTGTTACACCAACTGTCCAATGGCTGCGTCTGTTAGTTCTCCTGAAACAAACACAACACTGTGTTACACCAACTGTCCAATGGCTGAGTCTGTTAGTTCTCCTGACACAAACACAACACTGTGTTACACCAACTGTCCAATGGCTGAGTCTGTTAGTTCTCCTGGAACAAACACAACACTGTGTTACACCAACTCTCCAATGGCTGAGTCTGTTAGTTCTCTTGGAAAAACACAACACTGTGTTACACCAACTGTCCAATGGATGCGTCTGTTAGTTCTCCTGAAACAAACACAACACTGTGTTACACCAACTGTCCAATGGCTGAGTCTGTTAGTTCTCCTGGAACAAACACAACACTGTGTTACACCAACTGTTCAATGGCTGCGTCTGTTAGTTCACCTGAAACAAACACAACACTGTGTTACACCAACTGTCCAATGGCTGAGTCTGTTAGGTCTCCTGAAACAAACACAACACTGTGTTACACCAACTGTCCAATGGCTGCGTCTGTTAGTTCTCCTGGAACAAACACAACACTGTGTTACACCAACTGTCCAATGGCTGAGTCTGTTAGTTCTCCTGGAACAAACACAACACTGTGTTACACCAACTGTCCAATGGCTGCGTCTGTTAGTTCTCCTGAAACAAACATTGCATCAGGAAGTCAATCGGAAGCCCGACGGTTATTTTCTGATTTTTTCAGTTTAACGTTTCAAATACCAACTTTTCAAATAATACGTTTATGCTCCTAATCACATAAATGTAATCATATTGATTCACGTGCAATCCCATCTAAGAAAAGAACATTTTGACTAGCGTGTCAGTGCGTCACAAATGTAAACTTACAAAGTGGTCTGTAATAATTATGTACGAGTATATATACTTTCAGGACAAACTATGGGCATGCTGGATGTGTTGTTATGGCCACATTTGGAGCGTTCAAACCTTATCGGCCAATTTATTCCTGAAGTTGCATTAGAAAAATCTAGATTCCCGCTGCTTACAGCTTGGTTTGAAGCCATGATGTCTGTACCTGCTGTCCGGGAAACAGCCACTCCACCACAAGCATTCCAAACATTCGTGGAAATGGTGAAAAACAAAAATGTAGATTACGATGTTGGTCTTGAAGAATGATTTATCTGTGAATGAAAGTTTCCATTATGCACCGACAAACAGTGCCTAAAACATGACAATTTCATACATCATTCACAGATACAACTTCACGCACATAATGTCTAGCATGCTGGGGAAATCAATGGTTGTGTTGTTTAGAACGGAGAAAAGTGTGTCCTGCAAAAACAAACATGCAAAAACAATAATAAAGTTATTTGCCTGAAAGGCTGGGAGGCAACAGTTTACAGTGAAACATCTATGAAGAATGACCCTAATTGCAGATTGTATTTTGTATATCATTATTTTGTCACTTAGATTTCACATAATTATACATTGTACATGCATGATTCCGAAGGTTGAATATGCATGAAATATTTTCTTTATTAAAAAATAAAATAATTAATGTGTTATCGATTTCCTATGTATTATTAGTATTCTCTTCATTAGGAAAACCACATACATTGTACATGAAAAATGTTCAGCACACACCACTTAAATTGCTTGCAACTTATCATTGAGACTTTCTGATTGAAGCTTCCATGTTGCATGAGACATCAGTGGTTGGACGTAGCACTAAGACATATAAGACAACCAGGGAACCAGGGTTAAACATGCGGCTCATTAAAAAAACTAAGACACCCAGTTTAGCTTGGTCTAAAGCGTCACTTTATGTTTCACTGACAACTGATACCTAAATATGGCGCGAGGACTCGTATATAGCCAAGAAGCAGTCATCGAGACTGATTAGGATAATAAGTTGTTATAGGGAACACCATATACATAAGACAATGCCCACACAGACCCCCGGGAAAACAACAGTCTACAAAACATTAGGCACTGAGGAGGTACAATGGTAAACATGTATGGGAATAGGTGTGCAATGAATGGTCTGGCCGACACATTAGAAAATGCGAAATAACACAAAATCGTAAACACATGTAAATAACCTGATGTAAAGGCGACCGGAAAAAATCAGTGATTAAGTAATCTTAAATAATGGTGACAGGGAACGGGAATTTAAAATAAAGGCTAACCAAAATAAAATATAACTGAGAAAACGAAACAAATTTACGACTATACAAAGGAAGTATTAATTTCACATTCGATGTAAAATAAATAATTAAACATAAATCAAGTATACACTCAACAAAATTTACAATCGGTCACCTAATATTTTGCAATTGATAAAATATGATTATGTGTATTTTACTGAAATATCTACCCGATATTGCAACCGTTCGTGTTTTGATAAAGGATTTATTATGCAACAAAATGTGTTTGCGCCATTTATGAAAATAAATATTTTGCACGTGCTACAGCATGCGAATCATAAAACGTGTTTTTTATAAATTTATTTGTGTTCATTGTCAACATATCCACCAAGAAAACACATAAAATTGTACAAATGACGTTACAAGCGCGAACGCAAGCAGTCGGAGTGTTATGGTAGCTGGAACCTCTTGATGACAGGTACATCCTATTATATCGTTATCAGTTTTGAATCGATTATAATTATTTCATATCAATGTTTTTCATCTCACGATCATGTCCTCGTTTCATCGGTGTTTGTCGAACATCCAACCACGTTGGGCAAAATACAACGAAAGCGGAAGTGTTGCTAATCGACGCCGCTATTACAAACGGAGAGTCACTACCAGACATCAAGTCAGGTACTTGGAACTCTCTCATCTCCGAGACCGCTCTCTTCCCACAACTTAAACAGCACGACAAACAAGGTGTCTACATGGGCGTAATGTTACCGCTCAAACTGTCCGGAACCGATTAGGAGAGAATGGGCTCTGGTGTCGTCGCCTGCGAAAAGGTGTACATTATAATTCTCACGAGAAGTTATCGACAGTACCAACTTACATGGCACGGTGGCATTTTCTCGTTACACGAGTCGAATGGCAAATGGGTTATTTGTGGATGAGACCAGAGTAATCCTGTGGAATGTCGACGGTCAGATGCGAGTGTACCGCGGAATGTTTTGTTTTCAAGCCGATCGTTTTCATGGTGGATCTATTATGATTTATTCGGGTATTTCCTGCAAATCTGCGGTCATGGTTGTATGTGGCAACTTAAATGCAGCGTTATCAGTGGAAGGTGATTCAACCTTTCCTTCTACCACATCTTCAGGCACATCGAGGTACGCAACTTGTGCAGGACAATACGAATTTTGGCTGTTTTCATTTGTGACATTTAGTATTGCAGTCTGACACTTCAAAAGTGGCGCAATAAAGTTGAATGTGGTTATATCGAAAACGTTATTATACAACATTGATTGAAATGAAATGTGTGTACCATATCAGAAAAATAAAACCTCAACTTAGTGTATTTCATATTTAAAATTTTACGAATAAATAAGTGACCGATTATAAGTGTTGTTCAGTGTATAAATATAAAATGATAGTACATCATTTAGAAAAAGGCAATAAGCTCATTACGTAATTAGATACAATGAATACTACAACGTGTCAGTGATGGTACATGACAATACATATACAACGTGTCAGTGATGGTATGACAATACATATACAACGTGTCAGTGATGGTATGACAATACATATACAACGTGTCAGTGATGGTATGACAATACATATACAACGTGTCAGTGATGGTATGACAATACATATACAACGTGTCAGTGATGGTATGACAATACATAAACAACGTGTCAGTGATGGTATGACAATACATATACAATGTGTCAGTGATGGTATGACAATACATACACAACGTGTCAGTGATGGTATGACAATACATACACAACGTGTCAGTGATGGTACATGACAATACATACACAACGTGTCAGTGATGGTATGACAATACATACACAACGTGTCAGTGATGGTATGACAATACATACACAACGTGTCAGTGATGGTATGACAATACATATACAACGTGTCAGTGATGGTATGACAATACATACACATCGTGTCAGTCTACATGTTCCTGTGCTGTAATGTATTACTTGTAGTGTGGCTTGCTCGTGTTCACCGTACATCAGTACATTATGTAGTGTGGTCTTGCTCGTGTTCACCGTACATCAGTACATTATGTAGTGTGGCCATGCTCGTGTTCACCATACATCAGTACATTATGTAGTGTGGCCATGCTCGTGTTCACCATATATCAGTACATTATGTAGTGTGGCCATGCTCGTGTTCACCGTACATCAGTACATTATGTAGTGTGGCCATGCTCGTGTTCACCAAACATCAGTACATTATGTAGTGTGGCCATGCTCGTGTTCACCGTACATCCGTACATTATGTAGTGTGGCCATGCTCGTGTTCACCGTACATCAGTACATTATGTAGTGTGGCCATGCTCGTGTTCACCGTACATCAGTACATTATGTAGTGTGGCCATGCTCGTGTTCACCGTACATCAGTACATTATGTAGTGTGGCCATGCTCGTGTTCACCATACATCAGTACATTATGTAGTGTGGCCATGCTCGTGTTCACCTTACATCAGTACATTATGTAGTGTGGCCATGCTCGTGTTCACCATACATCAGTACATTATGTAGTGTGGCCATGCTCGTGTTCACCGTACATCAGTACATTATGTAGTGTGGCCATGCTCGTGTTCACCATACATCAGTACATTATGTAGTGTGGCCATGCTCGTGTTCACCATACATCAGTACATTATGTAGTGTGGTCATGCTCGTGTTCACCTTACATCAGTACATTATGTAGTGTGGCCATGCTCGTGTTCACCATACATCAGTACATTATGTAGTGTGGCCTTGCTCGTGTTCACCGTACATCAGTACATTATGTAGTGTGGTCTACATGTTCCTGTGCTGTAATGTATTACTTGTAGTGTGGCCATGCTCGTGTTCACCGTACATCAGTACATTATGTAGTGTGGTCTACATGTTCCTGTGCTGTAATGTATTACTTGTAGTGTGGCCATGCTCGTGTTCACCATACATCAGTACATTATGTAGTGTGGTCTACATGTTCCTGTGCTGTAATGTATTACTTGTAGTGTGGCCATGCTCGTGTTCACCTTACATCAGTACATTATGTAGTGTGGCCATGCTCGTGTTCACCGTACATCAGTACATTATGTAGTGTGGCCATGCTCGTGTTCACCATACATCAGTACATTATGTAGTGTGGCCATGCTCGTGTTCACCGTACATCAGTACATTATGTAGTGTGGCCATGCTCGTGTTCACCGTACATCAGTACATTATGTAGTGTGGCCATGCTCGTGTTCACCATACATCAGTACATTATGTAGTGTGGCCATGCTCGTGGTCATCGTACATCAGTACATCATGTAGTGTGGCCATGCTCGTGTTAACCGTACATCAGTACATTATGTAGTGTGGCCTTGCTCGTGTTCACCGTACATCAGTACATTATGTAGTGTGGCCATGCTCGTGTTCACCGTACATCAGTACATTATGTAGTGTGGCCATGCTCGTGTTCACCGTACATCAGTACATTATGTAGTGTGGCCATGCTCGTGTTCACCGTACATCAGTACATTATGTAGTGTGGCCATGCTCGTGGTCATCGTACATCAGTACATTATGTAGTGTGGTCATGCTCGTGTTCACCGTACATCAGTACATTATGTAATGTGGTCATGCTCGTGGTCATCGTACATCAGTACATTATGTAGTGTGGCCATGCTCGTGTTCACCGTACATCAGTACATTATGTAGTGTGGTCATGCTCGTGGTCATCGTACATCAGTACATTATGTAGTGTGGCCATGCTCGTGTTCACCATACATCAGTACATTATGTAGTGTGGCCATGCTCGTGTTCACCTTACATCAGTACATTATGTAGTGTGGCCATGCTCGTGTTCACCATACATCAGTACATTATGTAGTGTGGTCATGCTCGTGTTCACCGTACATCAGTACATTATGTAGTGTGGCCATGCTCGTGTTCACCATACATCAGTACATTATGTAGTGTGGCCATGCTCGTGTTCACCATACATCAGTACATTATGTAGTGTGGTCATGCTCGTGTTCACCTTACATCAGTACATTATGTAGTGTGGCCATGCTCGTGTTCACCATACATCAGTACATTATGTAGTGTGGCCTTGCTCGTGTTCACCGTACATCAGTACATTATGTAGTGTGGTCTACATGTTCCTGTGCTGTAATGTATTACTTGTAGTGTGGCCATGCTCGTGTTCACCGTACATCAGTACATTATGTAGTGTGGTCTACATGTTCCTGTGCTGTAATGTATTACTTGTAGTGTGGCCATGCTCGTGTTCACCATACATCAGTACATTATGTAGTGTGGTCTACATGTTCCTGTGCTGTAATGTATTACTTGTAGTGTGGCCATGCTCGTGTTCACCTTACATCAGTACATTATGTAGTGTGGCCATGCTCGTGTTCACCGTACATCAGTACATTATGTAGTGTGGCCATGCTCGTGTTCACCATACATCAGTACATTATGTAGTGTGGCCATGCTCGTGTTCACCGTACATCAGTACATTATGTAGTGTGGCCATGCTCGTGTTCACCGTACATCAGTACATTATGTAGTGTGGCCATGCTCGTGTTCACCATACATCAGTACATTATGTAGTGTGGCCATGCTCGTGGTCATCGTACATCAGTACATCATGTAGTGTGGCCATGCTCGTGTTAACTGTACATCAGTACATTATGTAGTGTGGCCTTGCTCGTGTTCACCGTACATCAGTACATTATGTAGTGTGGTCTTGCTCGTGTTCACCGTACATCAGTACATTATGTAGTGTGGCCATGCTCGTGTTCACCGTACATCAGTACATTATGTAGTGTGGCCATGCTCGTGTTCACCGTACATCAGTACATTATGTAGTGTGGCCATGCTCGTGGTCATCGTACATCAGTACATTATGTAGTGTGGTCATGCTCGTGTTCACCGTACATCAGTACATTATGTAGTGTGGTCATGCTCGTGTTCACCGTACATCAGTACATTATGTAGTGTGGTCATGCTCGTGGTCATCGTACATCAGTACATTATGTAGTGTGGCCATGCTCGTGTTCACCGTACATCAGTACATTATGTAGTGTGGTCTACAAGTTGGTTCATGTGCTGTGGTGTGCTTTACTGTACCTGAACATAGCGTCCGAACCTGAAGCAGACGTACACGGTATGTTACCTCAATTCAGTGTGTTCATATTTTCACTTATTCACAAGATCTAAGTGTAAAGCAATAAAAGTTAACATGTACGACCAATTGTCGTATTTTGTTGTTAGTTTCCGTCTGCGACTAAAATGTTGTGTCCTCTCAAATACACGTCGTTATTTTTCCCATCTCAATGGACACATGAACACGCAGCGGTAAATGTCTTACATCTTACACATAGAGAAGCACGTAGGTTTCGTGCACGGTGGTGAAATTACTGCACTCGAGAGTATGTCGCGGCGACATAATACACATAAACTAGAAAGCAAACGATGAAAAGGGGATTAATTTCAATGTTATTTAAGTATTGCCTAAAACTATGCAACCCCAATAAAATAAATCCATATCTAGTTTTAAATGTTGTTCTGAATAATTCGTCCCATAAAATCGTGTTCCGGATTATAACCCCATGGACAGATTTAGTATATAAACGCCTTCTAAAACCTTGTGGACTTGAACAACTAGGAACATTTATTTGCTGATTTATTCAACAGAAACAAAGGAAATATGCCAACACAGAAAGCCTTCAGCACCGGTAAGTGGTTTCAATTAAATGTGTGTAATTTTATAAAATATTTGTTAATGTTTGAAATAACAAATAATTGGGTATTAGCAATATTAGAGTTTACTACGAGATTACTTATACGGTTACTTACTGCACCCTTGTCAAACAGTTGTCATCATAGTTTTCAGATAATATTTCTAAAAAGATTGTGCGTTAAAAATTGTTTACATGTATATAATGTGTATTTATTTCATTTATTTATTCAAATTCTTCAATATTCCACTTTAAGCATTTGCGTATCTGTCTTCCTAACTAATGTTTTATGGATTTACCACTCTTACCACATTTTTACACAGCAAATACAAATGTACTTGACAGTTGACATTATAGTTTTGTTATAATTCATGCAGTATTTGGATCAATTATATAGACAGGTCAATAAATAGGACGTTAAACAATGTCTACCTATTTAATCTAACTACATGTATTGATCAATGATTGTAAGATTTATATCAGTAACTTTCGGCTTAGGCCATCCAAACTTATTATTTGAGTATCAAATCAACCAAGCCCCTCAATGTTTCATGCTAACCCGATATTTGCTTGTATATTTCATGCTAACCCGATATTTGCTTGTATATTTCATGCTAACCCGATATTTGCTTGTATATTTCATGCTAACCCGATATTTGCTTGTATATTTCATGCTAACCCGATATATGCTTGTATATTTCATGCTAACCCGATATTTGCTTGTATATTTTGATAAATTCGCCAAAAATATCTGCCTCTAAAAACGTGTGCATACATGTCTACCAGTCAAAAAGTGCATATCTACCTCTAATCTCAAAATTAACTAAATGCGCCTGGTCTGTTAAAAAGACAGCCTAGTCATGAACATTTTACCATTTATATAATATATATTGTTTGGTATTTAGATAATACATAATGTCCACAAGTAGTACACAAGTATGCCTTTAAGGTCAATATTACCGCTTGGTATTCGGAATTCTTAGATTCTGGTATTGTCAGATTTAGTGAAAAGGAATATTCTTTTGGATGAAACGTTTGTTTGGTGACGACAGACACCCGGTGTTCTCAGACTACACTGTACAATTCTATGGTTTGTTTCGTGAAAAGTTTTTCAGTACACTCAATAAAATACTCGGGTCAGTGATAATTTAAAAATAAGAAATGCTCTCATCATCAGTTTGATTACCATCATTTGCATTATTGTTTGCAGGAAGCGAGTACCCTCCCCTGAAACCAGGTGTGTTACGTGTATACAGTATGAGGATGTGTCCGTACGCACAGCGTTCCAGAATTGTACTGGTCCACAAAAATTTACCGTAAGTCAAATATTGTACGATCATATTTTGTATGAAATTGTAGGCAACATATTGAGCAATATAATCATATACATGTACATCAATATAACGATTCATCGAAACTTAACAAGTAAAATTTCAGCCGATTGTTTTCTTAATCTCACAATATTGCATCTAATCATAATAATATAACTCTGACTAGTGAAGACGCGCACACTGAGACTCCTAGCTGACAACAAACCGACACATCAACGTTACAAATATGATAACGTCATCTAGTTGGCGTAAATAAAGTGGAAACTAAAGTCGTGTCGATGGCTCAAAACAGTACAGCGACGTAGATTTAGTATTTTCCTCATGCTTGACCATTTTCGAAAGTTGCAAATACTTTAACAAACAAAACATATTGGTTGCAGACATGAGACTGTAAATATCAACTTGACCAAAAAGCCAGAGTGGTACATGGAGAAGGTCAATCCATTGGGCAAGGTACCAGCAATTCAGAAAGATGACCTCATTGTCTATGATTCCTCAATCGTCAACGACTATCTGGACGCCACCTGCCCGGGTGAGAAACTCACGCCAGCTGACCCGTACCAGCAGGCTAAAGATCGCATGTTCCTTGAAGGCATGACACAGGTAAAATATGTTCCTTGAAAACATGACACAGGTAAAATATGTTCCTTGAAAATATGACACAGGTAAAATATGTTCCTTGAAAATATGACACAGGTAAAATATGTTCCTTGAAAATATGACAGAGCTAAAATATGTTCCTTGAAAACATGACACAGGTAAAATATGACACAGGTAAAATATGACACAGGTAAAATATGTTCCTTGAAAACATGACACAGGTAAAATATGACACAGGTAAAATATGACACAGGTAAAATATGACACAGGTAAAATATGACACAGGTAATGACACAGGTAAAATATGACACAGGTAAAATATGTTTTGAGCGACTAATTGTTTTCATTAAATTTAAATCACAACATCAAAAAATAGTTTACTTCTAATCCTGTTCGTTTCATCATCTGTAATTTAATGATCCGTTACATTACAGTTTGTTTCTTGCCTCGAGGCAAACACTTCATACACCAGTATAAAACTTTACGCGTAATGAATGTTATACAATACTAGATTTATTTGGCTTCATTTCACAAAATGTCATTTGTTGAAGAATTTATTGTAGTTATTGTTAGAAGCTGCACACCGCCGTACATCAGTAAACGAATTGATTGAATATTATGGTCCACGTCATCAGGATAGAAATGAAATAAACAAAACATGTCGCAGTAACACATTTGTTCCTGACTAAAAGAACCTTACCATTGTTTCCAGCACGTAAATTCTGTGTAATTGGTTTATATTATTTCCCATAATGCACATTGATTTTCTGGCAGGTTGTTGGTCCTTTCTACAAGATATTTATGTCTGGAGGTGCAAACTTGGAAGCTGCGCCCTTGTTGCATAAAGGATTGGACACGGTGGAAAATGAACTTAAAGCTAGAAATTCTCCATTTTTCGGTGGTAAGTGATCATTGTTCACGTACATACATGTAGGAATTAATGCTAATCATACTTGAAGAACTTCTAGGAACCTTGTTATTTTCCAGATTTACTGATATATATTTTTTTATGTGAAGTCATGATTAAATGTAGATAGATATATTTTATTGCCCATGGGAATAAATTAAGCAAATATTAACATAGTTATACATAAAAACATACGATCACCTTTGTTTAAAGAACATATTATTAAGCATATATATACCAAACAAACCGGATGTTGCAATATATTTCACTGAATGTGTATAATTGAAGAACATCTCTGTGACTGCTGGCTTACAAACACAACACTGTGTTACACCAACTGTCCAATGGCTGCGTCTGTTAGTTCTCCTGAAACAAACATAACACTGTGTTACACCAACTGTCCAATGGCTGAGTCTGTTAGTTCTCCTGAAACAAACACAACACTGTGTTACACCAACTGTCCAATGGCTGCGTCTGTTAGTTCTCCTGGAACAAACAAAACACTGTGTTACACCAACTGTCCAATGGCTGCGTCTGTTAGTTCTCCTGAAACAAACACAACACTGTGTTACACCAACTGTCCAATGGCTGAGTCTGTTAGTTCTCCTGACACAAACACAACACTGTGTTACACCAACTGTCCAATGGCTGAGTCTGTTAGTTCTCCTGGAACAAACACAACACTGTGTTACACCAACTCTCCAATGGCTGAGTCTGTTAGTTCTCTTGGAAAAACACAACACTGTGTTACACCAACTGTCCAATGGATGCGTCTGTTAGTTCTCCTGAAACAAACACAACACTGTGTTACACCAACTGTCCAATGGCTGAGTCTGTTAGTTCTCCTGGAACAAACACAACACTGTGTTACACCAACTGTTCAATGGCTGCGTCTGTTAGTTCTCCTGAAACAAACACAACACTGTGTTACACCAACTGTCCAATGGCTGAGTCTGTTAGGTCTCCTGAAACAAACACAACACTGTGTTACACCAACTGTCCAATGGCTGCGTCTGTTAGTTCTCCTGGAACAAACACAACACTGTGTTACACCAACTGTCCAATGGCTGAGTCTGTTAGTTCTCCTGGAACAAACACAACACTGTGTTACACCAACTGTCCAATGGCTGCGTCTGTTAGTTCTCCTGGAACAAACACAACACGTCTGTTAGTTCTCCTGAAACAAACACAACACTGTGTTACACCAACTGTCCAATGGCTGCGTCTGTTAGTTCTCCTGAAACAAATACAACACTGTGTTACACCAACTGTCCAATGGCTGCGTCTGTTAGTTCTCCTGAAACAAACACAACACTGTGTTACACCAACTGTCCAATGGCTGAGTCTGTTAGTTCTCCTGACACAAACACAACACTGTGTTACACCAACTGTCCAATGGCTGAGTCTGTTAGTTCTCCTGGAACAAACACAACACTGTGTTACACCAACTCTCCAATGGCTGAGTCTGTTAGTTCTCTTGGAAAAACACAACACTGTGTTACACCAACTGTCCAATGGATGCGTCTGTTAGTTCTCCTGAAACAAACACAACACTGTGTTACACCAACTGTCCAATGGCTGAGTCTGTTAGTTCTCCTGGAACAAACACAACACTGTGTTACACCAACTGTTCAATGGCTGCGTCTGTTAGTTCACCTGAAACAAACACAACACTGTGTTACACCAACTGTCCAATGGCTGAGTCTGTTAGGTCTCCTGAAACAAACACAACACTGTGTTACACCAACTGTCCAATGGCTGCGTCTGTTAGTTCTCCTGGAACAAACACAACACTGTGTTACACCAACTGTCCAATGGCTGAGTCTGTTAGTTCTCCTGGAACAAACACAACACTGTGTTACACCAACTGTCCAATGGCTGCGTCTGTTAGTTCTCCTGAAACAAACATTGCATCAGGAAGTCAATCGGAAGCCCGACGGTTATTTTCTGATTTTTTCAGTTTAACGTTTCAAATACCAACTTTTCAAATAATACGTTTATGCTCCTAATCACATAAATGTAATCATATTGATTCACGTGCAATCCCATCTAAGAAAAGAACATTTTGACTAGCGTGTCAGTGCGTCACAAATGTAAACTTACAAAGTGGTCTGTAATAATTATGTACGAGTATATATACTTTCAGGACAAACTATGGGCATGCTGGATGTGTTGTTATGGCCACATTTGGAGCGTTCAAACCTTATCGGCCAATTTATTCCTGAAGTTGCATTAGAAAAATCTAGATTCCCGCTGCTTACAGCTTGGTTTGAAGCCATGATGTCTGTACCTGCTGTCCGGGAAACAGCCACTCCACCACAAGCATTCCAAACATTCGTGGAAATGGTGAAAAACAAAAATGTAGATTACGATGTTGGTCTTGAAGAATGATTTATCTGTGAATGAAAGTTTCCATTATGCACCGACAAACAGTGCCTAAAACATGACAATTTCATACATCATTCACAGATACAACTTCACGCACATAATGTCTAGCATGCTGGGGAAATCAATGGTTGTGTTGTTTAGAACGGAGAAAAGTGTGTCCTGCAAAAACAAACATGCAAAAACAATAATGAAGTTATTTGCCTAAAAGGCTGGGAGGCAACAGTTGACAGCAATAAATCCACAGTTTATCCTGCAACTGCCTGTTATCTAGTACTTGTAACACATTTTTGAGGTGCTACAGTGAAACATCTATGAAGAATGACCCTAATTGCAGATTGTATTTTGTATATAATTATTTTGTCACTTAGATTTCACATAATTGTACATGCATGATTCCGAAGGTTGAATATGCATGAAATATTTTCTTTATTAAAAAATAAAATAATTAATGTGTTATCGATTTCCTATGTATTATTAGTATTCTCTTCATTAGCAAAACCACATACATTGTACATGAAAAATGTTCAGCACACACCACTTAAATTGCTTGCAACTTCTCATTGAGACTTTCTGATTGAAGCTTCCATGTTGCATGAGACATCAGTGGTTGGACGTAGCACTAAGACATATAAGACAACCAGGGAACCAGGGTTAAACATGCGGCTCATTAAAAAACTAAGACACCCAGTTTAGCTTGGTCTAAAGCGTCACTTTATGTTTCACTGACAACTGATACCTAAATATGGCGCGAGGACTCGTATATAGCCAAGAAGCAGTCATCGAGACTGATTAGGATAATAAGTTGTTATAGGGAACACCACATACATAAGACGATGCCCACACAGACCCCCGGGAAAACAACAGTCTACAAAACATTAGGCACTGAGGAGGTACAATGGTAAACATGTATGGGAATAGGTGTGCAATGAATGGTCTGGCCGACACATTAGAAAATGCGAAATAACACAAAATCGTAAACACATGTAAATAACCTGATGTAAAGGCGACCGGAAAAAATCAGTGATTAAGTAATCTTAAATAATGGTGACAGGGAACGGGAATTTAAAATAAAGGCTAACCAAAATAAAATTTAACTGAGAAAACGAAACAAATTTACGACTATACAAAGGAAGTATTAATTTCACATTTGATGTAAAATAAATAATTAAACATAAATCAAGTATACACTCAACGAAATTTACAATCGGTCACCTAATATTTTGCAATTGATAAAATATAATTATGTGCATTTTACTGAAATTTTGCACACCACCTATCTACCCCATATTGCAACCGTTCGTGTTTGATAAAGGATTTATTATGCAAAAACATGTGTTTTTGCGCCATTTATGAAAATAAATATTTTGCACGTGCTACACCATGCGAATCATAAAAACGTGTTTTTTATAAAATTTATTTGTGTTCATTGTCAACATATCCACCAAGAAAACACATAAAGTGTACAAATGACGTTACAAGAGCGAACGCAAGCAGTCGGAGTGTTGGTGGATGGAACCTCTTGATGACAGGTACATCATATTATATCGTTATCAGTTTTGAATCGATTATACTCATTTCATATCAATGTTTTTCATCTCACGATCATGTCCTCGTTTTATCGGTGTTTGTCGACCATCCAACCACTTTGGGCAAAATACAACGAAAGCGGAAGTGTTGCTAATCGACGCCGCTATTACAAACGGAGAGTCACTACCAGACATGGAACTCTCTCATCTCCGAGACCGCTCTCATCCCGCAACTTAAACAGCACGTCAAACAAGGGGTCTACATTGGCGTAATGTTTCCGCTCAAACGGTCCGGGACCGATTAGGAGAGCATGGGCTCTGGTGTCGTCGCCTGCGAAAAGGTGTACATCATAATTCTCACGAGTTATCGACAATCCGAACTTACATGGGCACGGCGGCATTTTCTCGTTACACGAGTCGAATGGCAAATGAGTTATTTGTGGATGAGACCAGAGTAATCCTGTGGAATGTCGACGGTCAGATGCGAGTGTACCGCGGAATGTTTTGTTTTCAAGCCGATCGTTTTCATGGTGGATCTATTATGATTTATTCGGGTATTTCCTGCAAATCTGCGGTCATGGTTGTATGTGGCAACTTAAATGCAGCGTTATCAGTGGAAGGTGATTCAACCTTTCCTTCTACCACATCTTCAGGCACATCGAGGTACGCAACTTGTGCAGGACAATACGAATTTTGGCTGTTTTCATTTGTGACATTTAGTATTGCAGTCTGACACTTCAAAAGTGGCGCAATAAAGTTGAATGTGGTTATATCGAAAACGTTATTATACAACATTGATTGAAATGAAATGTGTGTACCATATCAGAAAAATAAAACCTCAACTTAGTGTATTTCATATTTAAAATTTTACGAATAAATAAGTGACCGATTATAAGTGTTGTTCAGTGTATAAATATAAAATGATAGTACATCATTTAGAAAAAGGCAATAAGCTCATTACGTAATTAGATACAATGAATACTACAACGTGTCAGTGATGGTACATGACAATACATATACAACGTGTCAGTGATGGTATGACAATACATATACAACGTGTCAGTGATGGTATGACAATACATATACAACGTGTCAGTGATGGTATGACAATACATATACAACGTGTCAGTGATGGTATGACAATACATATACAACGTGTCAGTGATGGTATGACAATACATAAACAACGTGTCAGTGATGGTATGACAATACATATACAATGTGTCAGTGATGGTATGACAATACATACACAACGTGTCAGTGATGGTATGACAATACATACACAACGTGTCAGTGATGGTACATGACAATACATATACAACGTGTCAGTGATGGTACATGACAATACATATACAACGTGTCAGTGATGGTACATGACAATACATATTGATAATAAAACAATAAAACAAAGTTAATTACAAATGACATCAATATTGATTCGTGTACGTACATTATATTATAATAGCTTAATCCAAGATAATATTTAATTAAAGAAGAAAGTTAATGATAATTATTTACTTTTTACTAAGTAATTAGGTATGTGTATCTACATGGGCGCTATATACAAGTAATCTAAAGTGTATTGATATAAGCTATCCGATAGTACAATATTGATATGTACACTGTATATACGTATATACTTCTCCCAGTGCTGTTGATTTACTGGTTGAAACCACAGGAGATTGTGACAAGGTTATCGCCCCTTCTCTATATATACTTATGAACTTTGTTACAATCCCCTGTGGATAAAACTAGTACACATGTTTACAGAATGTTCAAAGTGCATGCATCAAAGCACAACCAATATTGACATAGTGATATGTTATCTCGTCGACTTCATATCAGTGTAGGATAATGTAACAACCCAGACATTTACAACAAGTTCAATATTTGTAAAGGTATCTGGCCAGATCTGGTTCAATATTTGTAAAGGTATCTGGCCAGATCTGGTTCAATATTTGTAAAGGTATCTGGCCAGATCTGGTTTGAAGGTTAAGATTTGTGGTGCAACATAAAAAATGCCGAGATGTTATGATTGCTGATTACTCCAGATCCATAATGGATTTCGGTAGATTCACCAAAATTCAGTGGATTTCGGTAGGTCAACGTACCCCTTATCGAAAGCTTAACCAATCCGCGTCAAGGTTACAAACTTGATTCGGTTAAAGAAAAATTGCCTTGGTGGTTAACGTAAGATTTGATTGGTTTACACAACACTGATATGCAAATAGCAAAACCATGTTAGTACTGCTGCGCCGAAAAAAAATCAATGAAAATCACCCAGCAATCATGTTTCTACAATAACTAATGAATAAAGTAACTGCAGTCACCGTAAGTCAAGAAAACATTCTGAATTATATAGAATAGCAAAATAAGGTATTTGAATTTATATAAATAACAAACGATCCATGTTGCTGACTTTATAACATGTATACTAATATATTTAATAGAACTTACTTCCACCATTTTACAAAACAACAAGGTATTTGTCCTACGTTTAAAATAGCTACCCTGTTAAAACACACGTATGTGTGCTTCATACGTGTGTATGACTTAATATATTTATAATTTAAGGGAATCAACTGTTGTTCATTAATGGACATATATAAGTATGCATTGTCTCCCTTTGGTAAGTAGAATTTACTGTAATTTCTTTCTTATCAAAGTTACTTAATTGTTGAACCGTGAAAATTCCAATTTCTTGTCATCATGTAGTTCATTTAAGTGATTGTCTAGTAATATTCCTTTTAATTAGTCTATAGTTTGCTACAAATGGTCAAATAGCCTAGCTTCATAAGGGAGCTTGTCAGTGCAGAGAGGCGTCTACAGACATAATTATAAAATTGTAAATGCTACAATACATGGATATAGAACATATACCTGTTTATAAAAAGATTGAACTTGATGTTGAGTAAACATGACACCAAACAACACACTGCCTGGATCTTCAACACACTGCATGGAACTTCAACACACTGCCTGGATCTTCAACACACTGCCTGGATCTTCAACACACTGCATGGAACTTCAACACACTGCATGGAACTTCAACACACTGCCTGGAACTTCAACACACTGCATGGAACTTCAACACACTGCATGGATCTTCAACACACTGCATGGAACTTCAACACACTGCCTGGAACTTCAACACACTGCATGGAACTTCAACACACTGCATGGATCTTCAACACACTGCATGGAACTTCAACACACTGCCTGGAACTTCAACACACTGCATGGAACTTCAACACACTGCATGGATCTTCAACACACTGCATGGAACTTCAACACACTGCCTGGAACTTCAACACACTGCATGGAACTTCAACACACTGCATGGAACTTCAACACACTGCATGGAACTTCAACACACTGCCTGGAACTTCAACACACTGCATTGAACTTCAATACACTGCATGGAACTTCAACACACTGCCTGGATCTTCAACACACTGCATGGATCTTCAACACACTGCATGGAACTTCAACACACTGCATGGAACTTCAACACACTGCATGGAACTTCAACACACTGCATGGAACTTCAACACACTGCCTGGAACTTCAACACACTGCCTGGAACTTCAACACACTGCATGGAACTTCAACACACTGCATGGATCTTCAACACACTGCAAAACTTTCCTTCGTTTATTCGACATCAGTTTTTATTACTAAAGAGTTCAAACCCTTTGAGTTACTTTTGTCCAAACTCGTTGAGTTACCTTTGTCCAAACTCGTTGTGTTATCTATGTTCATACCCTCTGTGTTACACATGTTCATACCCTCTGTGTTACCCATGTTCATATCCTCTGTGTTACCCATGTTCATATCCTCTGTGTTACATTGTTCATATCCTCTGTGTTGCCCATGTTCATATCCTCTGTGTTACCCATGTTCATATCCTCTGTGTTACCCATGTTCATACCCTCTGTGTTACCCATGTTCATATCCTCTGTGTTGCCCATGTTCATATCCTCTGTGTTACCCATGTTCATAACCTCTGTGTTACCCATGTTCATACCCTCTGTGTTACACATGTTCATACCCTCTGTGTTACCCATGTTCATATCCTCTGTGTTACCCATGTTCATATCCTCTGTGTTACATTGTTCATATCCTCTGTGTTGCCCATGTTCATATCCTCTGTGTTACCCATGTTCATATCCTCTGTGTTACCCATGTTCATAACCTCTGTGTTACCCATGTTCATACCCTCTGTGTTACACATGTTCATACCCTCTGTGTTACCCATGTTCATATCCTCTGTGTTGCCCATGTTCATATCCTCTGTGTTACCCATGTTCATACCCTCTGTGTTACACATGTTCATACCCTCTGTGTTACCCATGTTCATATCCTCTGTGTTACCCATGTTCATATCCTCTGTGTTACCCATGTTCATACCCTCTGTGTTACACATGTTCATACCCTCTGTGTTACCCATGTTCATATCCTCTGTGTTACCCATGTTCATATCCTCTGTGTTACATTGTTCATATCCTCTGTGTTGCCCATGTTCATATCCTCTGTGTTACCCATGTTCATATCCTCTGTGTTACCCATGTTCATAACCTCTGTGTTACCCATGTTCATACCCTCTGTGTTACACATGTTCATACCCTCTGTGTTACCCATGTTCATACTCTCTTGTGTTGCCCATGTTCATACTATCTGTGTTACCCATGCTCATACTATCTGTGTTATCCATGTTCATACTCTCTGTGTTACCCATGTTCATACTCTCTGTGTTACCCATGTTCATACCCTCTGTGTTACCCATGTTCATACCCTCTGTGTTACACATGTTCATACTCTCTGTGTTACCCATGTCCATACCATCTGTGTTACCCATGTTCATACCATCTGTGTTACCCATGTTCATCCCCTCTGTGTTACCCATGTTCATACCCTCTGTGTTACCCATGTTCATACCCTCTGTGTTACCCATGTCCATACCCTCTGTGTTACCCATGTTCATACCATCTGTGTTACCCATGTTCATACCCTCTGTGTTACCCATGTTCATACCATCTGTGTTACCCATGTTCATTCCCTCTGTGTTACCCATGTTCATACCATCTGTGTTACCCATGATCATACCCTCTGTGTTACCCATGTTCATACCATCTGTGTTACCCATGTTCATCCCCTCTGTGTTACCCATGTTCATACCATCTGTGTTACCCATGTTCATACCCTCTGTGTTACCCATGTTCATACCATCTGTGTTACCCATGTTCATACCATCTGTGTTACCCATGTTCATCCCCTCTGTGTTACCCATGTTCATACTCTATGTTACCCATGTTCATACCATCTGTGTTACCCATGTTCATGCTATCTGTGTTACACATGTTCATACTCTCTGTGTTACCCATGTTCATACCCTTTGTGTTACCCATGTATTGAATATTCTAGATCCAAAAGGGACATAAATTAACAACAGACCCAGAGTTTCATTTGTATGTTAAAATGTTTATTTCCTTCTATGGTCAAAAATCAACTCACCAATAACACATGTATACAATATTCTAAACAGCGGATCTCAACACAAGAGATACAGACAAACTAAGATACTAAGTTAAACAGACCACAACAAGTCCCAATACATTTGTTTCATACAGACAGATGGAATAAAAGAATAAATTTGTACCAATCTTCAAACAAGACACGAGCATAACAAATACTTGCAAACCAATAAATATAAAATTAAAAATATGTAAAAAATAATTTCATCAACAAATATTAAATTCCTTCACCTGAGAACGGTAATAAACTGAACGCTGATTTAAAACCACTCGTAGCGTTGCACAATTGTTGTCAGCAACTTTTACAGGTCCCCCTATACAATCCTCAATTTTCTCTTTACCAGTTTCATGACTTTGTAAACGTTGTCTATTTCTCTTTGCCAGGTTTCCATTCACTTTAGTCGGATCCAACCCAACCACATTACTTGCGTGTCGCTTCCTGTTGGCAGCAATAATTGGACGAATATCTATAATCTCACCATCTTTATAACATATTTTATCTGTTTCATCCACACTATTTTCCTGAATTTGGTTACCTGAGTCACAAACCCCATTTTCCACTACCTGAACTGGAGATGTATTGCACTCTACAATATCTGCTTGAGCAGGAATCATGTTGTGTACTTTGATTAGTTTTGGTACGGAATCTTTTTGTACAAGTGAATCAGCTGTTTCATTTTTAGCAGCATCTTCAAATTTATCCACAATAACATTATCAGCACCTTCTGCCTCATGACAAACATTGGAACATTCTGCTTTGGCAGACTTGAGCTTTTCAGAAATAAATGGTTTTTCTATAAATGGCATTGTCGGATCTATGAAATCTCCTTTCAGCCAGATATGATGTGACCCATTAATGTAGTGACGAAAGTGTCTCATGACTCGACTGCCAACAGAATCATAGGATTCTCCCATTACCTGAAATTTCAAGTCAATATTTCAATATTTAGATCAACTTCATGCTCATTTAACTTATTATATAAAGGTTTAAACAAGATAAACACCTGAGCACTCTAGTCGCTAACAAAAAATGAGCATAATATTACTTTAACAAAAATAATGGAAACTGGCTCAGTTACGATATTTTATGATAACATAACTGTTTGATTCAATTCCACAGAAAAACATTGGTTGCATCCACAAACAAACATTCACTATGTCCGATTACAGACAATGCAAATGTGAATATATTCGGGTAGTACCGCATCACATGACTACACAACTAAATGGAATACCCGTAAAATTTACATAGAAAAATTAATATGTAAAATCTATAATGAACCTGTAAATCTGAATCAGTTACTTTGACAATATCATTATGATACAACAATGGATTAATTGACGGGTATAGCCTTTACGTATTGATTGTTCTATGTAAAATGTACGGGTATTTCGGTAGTATTCCAGTATTTCAATTCGTCAAACCTTTATACCGTAAGAAAAACACCCATACTAACATCAAATCAAGATTCCTGAGGCCCATTTTTAGAGGTATGGGAAGTAAGTGAGATAAGTTATCTAAGGTAGCTGTCTTAAAAGTGCTTGAACGCTTTCCTAGCAACAAACATGGCGTCCACCAGACCAGACGCCATTGTTCTACATGGACGCCATTGTTCTACATGGACGCCATTTTGTTTACCAAAGCTACCCAACTTCTCCTAGGTTTAAGAAATGGCACCACTACTTTCCCTATGTAGCGCTATGTAGAATTATATTTTCCTACCTCTAAAAAACATAAATACAGAGAAATCATTGAAAGGGGGACAACTCTACATAACGCATAATGTAACCACAGCTCATCATTCACGATATATCTGGCCCATCTGAATCCTACATCCATTATTGTTGTTACATAGGCTTAAACATCCTTTTTCTGTTATTACTAACAGACAAAACCTGTAGAAGACCTGCTTGTTAAAAAAACTAGATTTTCTTTTACTTTTATGATAATACAAACTTCCTTTTTGATAAATACTGAGGAATACATTATTAGTGTATTCTGTGATAATGCATATTTACTGATTTTTAACAATATTAAGTATATTTTTCATGTTTGTTTAGGTAAACAAAGAACCAAAAAAATGAGCATAATATAACTTGAAACTCACCTCAATTTCCACATACTGATTTCCAACAAGTATGTAAGCCTTGTACAGGTTTTTTACCTTTGACCCATGCACACCCTTGCTGTTGATTGGTCCAATTAGCTCCAAGTCCATGGTATCCAATACTTCTTGTCGTAGAGTAACAACGTCACTCCCAGAATCAACCATAAACTCTGAAATCATTTAAATAAATATGACAATAAAATGTATGGTAGAGTCTAGCTTGCTATTACTATTGCCTGAAACATCCTGGCCTTACCCCATTTATAAGGCTAAAAATTAGTAGGGGAAAATATATACTTTTTGCTTTGGGAATGGGGCCAATATCTGCCCCAAATTTGGCTTAAAAAGGGCTGAAATGTATTAAGTATTATGTAGTTAAAAGTTCCACTTCAAGTAAGCTATGTTTCAAATGGCACTTCATGTGGTAGAACATAGACAAGTCATAGACAGCATACCTATATGTACACGATCGCTTGAATCATTTGTTGAAATCACAGTAGCATCAAGCATTAGGAAATCATATTTGGCGTCAGCTAGGCATTTTGGTTTCCCCCATCTACCATATGCTACAGGTAACTCAGATTCTGATGTGGTTGATGGTGGAACATCATTATGTTTTGCTGTTTGTAAACAATGACTAGATGCCACAAAGGATGGAAGTTGTCCTTTCTGTTTCTTCCTCAGACTGTGAACTGAAGAGAAAAATATCACAGGTCATCAAGCAAGAGTCATGTAACATTATTATTATGTGAATGCATTCAATTGATTTATTCTCCACTACTGCCTAAAACATAACATCACAGGTGGTCAAACATGTACAGGGTTTTCCCTAGGATTTTTCAGTTAGGGGTCATTGAAAACTCATTTTTGATAAATTGGGGGTCCTTAGTCAATTTGTAGGGTCCAGATATGTGGTTTATACTTGACAAAAGTCTATTTTAGGGGGCCCAGGGATGCACAGTAAGCTGAAAATGTCCCTAGAAAGGAAAAGGAGTCAGAGACTCTAGATTTATGTGTCAGGGAAATCCCTGATGTCCATCGTTCTTCTCATGATGTTATATAAGAGAACCATGATGGCCCTGTGTCGCACAACCAATCACTGGACGGCCCTGTATCGCACAACCAATCACTGGACAAAGTTTTATCTTGGTCAATATTTATTTCATAAACACACATTCATGTTTTATATACTCAGGTAATAAATATATGGCTTCTGAGGAGCTGATAAGGCTTTATCACCAGACAATCCAGAGTTGTACTCATTATAAAACAATTTGGAACTTTCATATAGACAAACAGTTAGGACGAATTTTATGCAGAATAGAAAATGTGACCCCTAGAGCCTTAACAAGGCTGTAACATTTGACCCAGTAACCTAGTTTTTAATCCAAGATGACACCTATATCAAAACTTGTAACATCCCAAGTTTTATAAAGATTGCCCCAGAAGTGTGACCTAAGAAGAGTTGATAAGCCAATGTTTAACAATGAAGACACAGACAAAGGACACAGGGAGAGCGAGGGTCAACCTTCCGAACGAATATTCGAACATTCGACTTTCCTCTATTTAGAAAATGGCCTCAACTATATTTCTTTATTGTTACTATTTCTTTATGCATACACATATACATTATGCTTGCTTGGAAAGCTTTGTAAACAACCAAAAGAGAACTATAGTTGCACTTATTCCAACTTGCAATGAAAGTGAAATCGAAATCAATTTTCAGCCGTATGAACGAATATTCGAATATTCGTTGACATCCCTAATTACAATAGACAAAGCATCTACAAATATCTTATAACATTTAAATTGATTGTAAGTTCCCACCTGCTCGTTCAAAGCGTCTTTTGTGTCCAGGTAGTGTTATTTCAAGTTCATCATACAACTGCTCATCTGGTAGATTAAGGTGACCAATATCTACAAGGTCGATCAGTTCACTCTGAATAAAATTGACAAAATAATGTTCTAATCCTTTACTACGTAACCAATCAAACAGCAAAAACTCCATACTTGGCTGATAATGGACCGCTGAAATGTAAACACAATATCATGTTAATTATATGAGAAGTGAGACAATATTACAATCTAAAATACAGCTGTGACATTACACCCTTGTTTTTGCTGTTCTGTATCTCTAATACAGTCCAGTATGTCATCTAGAGCCATTAAACGTGTTTACATTGTCCAGTATGTCATCTAGGGCTATTAAACGTGTTTACATTGTCCAGTATGTCATCTAGAGCCATTAAACATGTTTACATTGTCCAGTATGTCATCTAGAGCCATACAATGTGTTTACATTGTCCAGTATGTCATCTAGAGCCATACAATGTGTTTACATTGTCCAGTATGTCATCTAGAGCCATTAAACATGTTTACATTGTCCAGTATGTCATCTAGAGCCATACAACGTGTTTACATTGTCCAGTATGTCATCTAGAGCCATTAAACATGTTTACATTGTCCAGTATGTCATCTAGAGCCATTAAACAAGTTTACATTGTCCAGTATGTCATCTAGAGCCATTAAACATGTTTACATTGTCCAGTATGTCATCTAGAGCCATGTAACGTGTTTACGCAGTCCAGTATGTCACCAGGAGCCATGTAACGTGTTTACATTGTCCAGTATGTCATCTAGAGCCATACAACGTGTTTACGCAGTCCAGTATGTCACCAGGAGCCATGTAACGTGTTTACACAGTCCAGTTTGTCATCCAGATACATACAACGTGTTTACACAGTACAGTATGTCACCAGGAGCCATGTAACGTGTTTACGCAGTCCAGTTTGTCATCTGGAGCCATACAGAATGTTTACACAGTCCAGTATGTCACCAGGAGCCATGTAACGTGTTTACACAGTCCAGTTTGTCATCCAGATACATACAACGTGTTTACACAGTACAGTATGTCACCAGGAGCCATGTAACGTGTTTACACAGTCCAGTTTGTCATCCAGATACATACAACGTGTTTACACAGTACAGTATGTCACCAGGAGCCATGTAACGTGTTTACGCAGTCCAGTTTGTCATCCAGATACATACAACGTGTTTACACAGTACAGTATGTCACCAGGAGCCATGTAATGTGTTTCCGCAGTCCAGTTTGTCATCTGGAACCATACAGAATGTTTACACAGTCCAGTATGTCACCAGGAGCCATGTAACGTGTTTACGCAGTCCAGTTTGTCATCTGGAGCCATACAGAATGTTCACACAGTCCAGTATGTCACCAGGAGCCATGTAACGTGTTTACGCAGTCCAGTTTGTCATCTGGAGCCATACAGAATGTTCACACAGTACAGTATGTCACCAGGAGCCATGTAACGTGTTTACGCAGTCCAGTTTGTCATCTGGAGCCATACAGAATGTTTACACAGTCCAGTATGTCACCAGGAGCAATGTAACGTGTTTACGCAGTCCAGTTTGTCATCTGGAGCCATACAGAATGTTCACACAGTCCAGTATGTCACCAGGAGCCATGCAACGTGGTTACGCAGTCCAGTTTGTCATCTGGAGCCATACAGAATGTTTACACAGTCCAGTATGTCACCAGGAGCCATGTAACGTGTTTACGCAGTCCAGTATGTCACCAGGAGCCATGCAACGTGGTTACGCAGTCCAGTTTGTCATCTGGAGCCATACAAAATGTTTACACAACACAGTATTAAATGTATTAAGCTTAATTTTGTACTGGTCACTCAACATATATGGTGGCACATGTCAAGCAGGAATTTATGTACCGTTAGAATACGAGGTTTAAACTGTCCAATATGAAACATACATGTTTTGCCTTCAGCACTATGTGCCTCAAATAATTCAAGATCTGACAAACTGGATGGTTTTTGTCTTTTATCTAAATGATCATTCTGTGATCAAAATTGATGATCAGTAGATTTTATCAGACTCCATGTGTTCCCTATACTACAGTTTTCAATAGAAAACCAAAATACAAAATTCATAAAACTGGACAAGTCCTTCATTAAACACAAACAATTTATTCAAACACAATTAGGAATACAAAGCCCAGCCTAGATAACATAAGAGCCAACCAACCTCAGTAGTATAATTAATGTATTAGTTTAACAATTTCATTGATTTATCCTTCAACAGGTACAAACTTCATTGAAAACCAGATCAAGTATTGGAGTATTGGACACTTTGTTTTGTAATAAAATCCAATATTGGAATTTCTAACCTATACTGTAACACTAGCAGTGATAGTTAATTTGAAACAAAACCAGAACATAATGTTCTGCCAATATGGCTATCAATATTACATTATATGCAAGTTATCAGTGCTATAACAGCACTATAGGAATACCTTACTTCTCCATGATATAATCTTCTTTAACTGTTATCCATTTAGTGTTCAATGACTTTCCATAAGAATTTCAAATATGTAAGTATGTCACTGTTTGCCAAATAAAGTCAGATGTTACCAGACCAAAAAAATGTCTTTCTTATTTTGCAAAATTTCATTTTTTACTAGACAGAATGAATTTTTACCTGGCACATCAGGTATTCAGACACATTTGGCAAATTCTGAACAGATTTCATGTCAGCAAATATTTGTCTTCAAGATTCAGGTTTACATTTTTTGTATATTATTATTACTGTCCAGTTGTAATTGTATATCATTCTTTGTTTTATATGAATCTGAACCAAAATTTAACGACAAACTATCTTCTTTCAAGGTTCAAACAGATGTTTACAACTGATTCATACAATAAACTTTTACATCCTAAATAAGAAATGATAAAAACATAGATGTGTAAAACTACATCAATATTACCATGACAACAGGCATTGTAACAAGCAATCAATAATTATTGTTTGCATTTTCATAATTAATAGGAATTCAATATTTGAAATATCCATCTCCTACTACCTGAGTATATCAATCAATAGAGTCCTACTAGAACAAAGTGGTGACAGTCTGACAGTACAGTAACACTGACAAGCTTTCAATTAGAGTCCTGCTAGAACAAAGTGGTGACAATCTGACAGTACAGTAACACTGACAAGCTTTCAATTAGAGTCCTGCTAGAACAAAGTGGTGACAGCCTGACAGTACAGTAACACTGACAAGCTTTCAATTAGAGTCCTGCTAGAACAAAGTGGTGACAATCTGACAGTACAGTAACACTGACAAGCTTTCAATTAGAGTCCTGCTAGAACAAAGTGGTGACAGCCTGACAGTACAGTAACACTGACAAGCTTTCAATTAGAGTCCTGCTAGAACAAAGTGGTGACAATCTGACAGTACAGTAACACTGACAAGCTTTCAATTAGAGTCCTGCTAGAACAAAGTGGTGACAATCTGACAGTACAGTAACACTGACAAGCTTTCAATTAGAGTCCTGCTAGAACAAAGTGGTGACAGCCTGACAGTACAGTAACACTGACAAGCTTTCAATTAGAGTCCTGCTAGAACAAAGTGGTGACAATCTGACAGTACAGTAACACTGACAAGCTTTCAATTAGAGTCCTGCTAGAACAAAGTGGTGACAGCCTGACAGTACAGTAACACTGACAAGCTTTCAATTAGAGTCCTGCTAGAACAAAGTGGTGACAATCTGACAGTACAGTAACACTGACAAGCTTTCAATTAGAGTCCTGCTAGAACAAAGTGGTGACAATCTGACAGTACAGTAACACTGACAAGCTTTCAATTAGAGTCCTGCTAGAACAAAGTGGTGACAATCTGACAGTACAGTAACACTGACAAGCTTTCAATTAAAGTTGTAACAGTTAAAATAAGAAAACTAATACAATATTCTCCATGTATCAAAATGTGGAAGTTATCAGTTCAATGTAAATCTCTAAGTAAGTGGAGTATCCAGTCTCTCTAGCAGTATACCATGTGACTATATACCATGTGACTATTTTAGCAGGGGTTCCACTAGGTGCTGAACATTGTTATTGAAGGTAAAATGACAGTTTCATAATGCCTATGACACCCTCCATGCCAGCAAATAACGTACAATCCAACATCCAATACAGCATATGAAAATAGAATGACAGGGAAAAAGGAGTCAGTGCCAGCATTATAAAAACAAAATCCTCACCACTAGTGAATACTTCCAGACGGTCGAAATTCAATCTGTTCTGAAAAAATTGTTTTAAGGAAATCAAGATTTATCATTTAAACCTTAAGCATTCCCAGTTACCTGGCCCACAGGGACGTGTGAACAATTATGGTCAATCAATGGTATACTCTCCTTTAGCATCGGGAGCTTATTCCGCACAACTGATATTTTCTATATTTAGACAGACGAGTCGACATGTGTTCAGAGCCATTCCGCTTACAACGACTCGCTAATGTCCGAAATGTAGGACAGTAAACATGTGTAAATAGACTTTATGCGAGTGTGCATTGAATAAGCTTTCACTGTCATAGAAATGCCGCTGTGACTATGGAAATTGCTAGAAAAACTAAATAAATTGAACGTAAGTGACTATCGTTTCGTCAGCATGCCAAAATTATTCCGATGCCTGTAAATGTGTAGTGATTTAAGGTCATTTAAACAACTGTACGGGCGGAATCTGTGTATATTTTGAAATGCATTATATCGTTACTTGGCATCTTGTTAATCAGATTCGCCACGCTATTTTTAAAACGTTTCAGTACAAACCTCGATGAATGAACGAAACACTGCCTTCTGTAAGTGCTACACTTTTAATGACATGAACTAAATCCGATTAGCAAGATAGTCAAAATTTCCATCGATGCGAAAGGCTATAAACTGCGTACACATTTTCTTGGTTTAACACTGGAAAATACCCATCTATTATAAACTCAGTAGTCACGTGATCGTGTCGACCAATGGCATTTAGTATCAGGAACAAACGGTGATTTCGTAAGGTCAAATATCAAAATATACTGGGTAATACAGCAGCGGGTGAATGTAACGGTAGTGGAATCAAAGCGCTGTGCGGAGCGTATCAATGGTACAGTCCCCTGTCACTAAGATGCCTCCAGCCAAATTTGGAAGAAGGTGTTACTGCAGGTTTTTTTCCAGCTGTTTTTATAGAAATTATTCGGCCATATTCCTAATGCCAAAAATTATACACGTTTCCCAATTTGAATGTAAAAATACCCAATAAATATGAAGAAAACATTTTGGTTCAATTTAGTCAAAAATTGACAAAGTTAAAGGCTTTTCTCTCACAGGCAGTTTATATAAATAGCAATTGTCCATTAATAAATCACTACATATTTTACTTTTATTCCTAATATTTTGCTGTAATTGCCAGTCCTTCTCCCAATTTCTAAGTGTTAGGTGCAAAATTTTCCAATTTGAAGGGTATGGGTCATCTTCCCAAAATAGCCAAAAATAAATCCTGCACTGAATAAGATAAAACTATTTTCACATCTATAAGGGACCTGGCCAATGGCTCTGAAGTTGGTGAGGACCGTCATTTCACACACTAGCGAGCTTAAAACAAAATAAGACTGGATCTTCCATGTTACAATTCCCAAGCTCCAGTGGAATTTATCAATTTAAATATTATTTTCATTATGAAATTTTAGAAAAAAATTAAAGACAGTCCTGGCTATTAAAAGATATGCAGTGAACACTTTTGTGTATGTATCAATTTATAACTTTTGGACACATGTAAATATTTGGGAGCCAATCGCCGTGCCATTTAACACAGGCTACAGAGTGTTTCAATTTTACATATTTTTCATTTTAAACTAAAAAACAATATCCAGGCTCGAAAATTAACACTCGCATACTCGCAAAATGCATGTGAAAATTACAGACTGCGAGTGACAACTAATTTAATAATTATGTCTAATCATATTTTCGTACCTATCATTATTTATCCATATCCGTAAGTCGCCAGAACAAAAGAATAATCCATCGCGTAAAACTACATGAGAAAAATGCGATGGCCTAAAGTTTTTGCACCCATCCGGTCGTATTTATTAAAAGCATTTCTGACTAATTAAAAGATATCACATGTGCATCATTGACAAAATCACCACCCACGTCGCTCGACCTCGGAAATTAAAAGACGATGCAGCGCCTTTGAAATCTGCGAGAAGAAATATTCGATGTGAATGGCATCAAATAATGCGCCGACTACTGTCGATCTAAGAAGTAGAGACGCAGCGTCTTTGAAGTCTGCAAGAAACAAATTTGACTCGCAGCACTTCAAACATTTCGTGCCGATGTATTCGCTTTTGCATTGACTTAAAAAGGTAAATATGCCGACAAACAACTACTTTTTGTGATATTGAGAAATAAACGACCAACGACTTGTGCGAACAACACGTGCAACGAACGTTACAAATGATTGTTTCATCACCCTTGTTTTGCACACTCGTGATCAGAATTGTTATTCTTGTTTGACTTATTTCTCTGGAGTGTTATTATTACGCGCTTCATAGCTCTATCACATGTGTCGGGTACGCAGGACATGATCTGATTGGCTGAAAATGGTTTAGGTGACAAGCGACAAGCACCGCCTCTGATTGTTTTTGGCAAGCGTGTGTCATGACATTATACACAAACGTGTTATTGACATGATATAAATTTGGGCCCTTATAGTTATATACGCGAGTTATACACAGTTAGAGGTGAAAATGACTTCAGTTTTTTACGCGAGTTACTTAATCTGTAAAAAATCGAGGATTAAGAGATGTAGATGGTGACATGGTTCAGGCAAGTGTTGATTTTATCTTTCACACTCTTTATCTATTCCACAATAAATAGACCCTCCCCTCTTCCAGGGGTGGGGGCGTGACAATTAGGGTGGGAGCGTTAATTAGGAGAAATACGGTATGTAGGGTCTTATTTATAGGACTAGGTGTATGGCAATCTTATTGAAATCAGCCGCCAACTTTAGCACGATCACTTTCCCCTGTTAGCGTATAGCAGCGTGCGACTGGAACTGATTTTAATGAGATCGAGGTGTACATGGCATACATGTTACTTACACAACCTCAAGAATACACGCTTGTTAAGTTGTTATACGACAATCGACATAAACAAATTTTCTTCTTGCAAATACACAGCAATATTACAAATGCAGTCCCCAGATTGTCACATGCCAGCAACAGTAGCCCCGCAGGAGTCTGACTATAAGCTTTTCAAGGTAAAATAAACAATATATTTAAATATTTATACCTGCTTGCAATATCTTCTGTCTATCTACAGGGCTGTCAATGTACATTGCTTCTAAATCTTCCCTCTGAAGATTAGGAATGTCATCTTCACAATCGAATCCCTTTGCCTTAAACATTTCAAGATACTTGGGCAAACCGACTCTAGACAGAAACGTTTCAACTCCATCCATGTCTAAAATTTCTCATCAATTAATAAGTTCAATGCTTCTAACTTCATCAGACAGGTAAATCCAGGTTTGTTTTCATTGGTTAACGATTTCCGATAAACCCAATTGGAGCTGTTCGGTTATTAACCTGTACTGCATGGTAGGACTTTTCCAATTTTTACTCCAATCGGAATCCTTGGCATTTCCCGGATTCTTTGTGCTTACTCTGCGGATATGACCGAGGCTGTTCGAGTATCTTGACTGGGTGCCCAAAGATCGGCGTACCTAAGTTAGTAGTATGACGAAATGTGGCAAATTTGGCGAAACGTAGTAAAATGTCGCCATGAAAGGGCAATACGTACAGACATTTTGCAAAATGTAGAAAGAACTTTTAAATAGGAATATTTATGGATTTTTTATGACTTTTACAATGTTGCATTTACAGGACATCGAGTGGAGAAATGAAGCAAACTCTTGCAAGCAAAGAGCAAAATGTAGAGATAATTGACAGAGAAATAAGAAACTTTTCGAATATGTGTTGAAATATTACATTTTGGAGAGTGATTTCATTTACATCCATAAGTATCACTCATACCATATCGCATTCAATTTCAATGTTCAAAACTATAATAATATAAAAGGCAAACCACACAGAAACATTCACTGTTATTAATTTCTATATCTACAACTATATCATATATATGAGGTCTTGGATATATCTACAACTATATCATATATATATGGGGTCTTGGGTATATCTACAACTATATCATATATATAGGGTCTTGGATATATCTACAACTATATCATATATATGGGGTCTTGGATATATCTACAACTATATCATATATATGGGGTCTTGGATATATCTACAACTATATCATATATATGGGGTCTTGGATATATCTACAACTATATCATATATATGGGGTCTTGGATATATCTACAACTATATCATATATATGGGGTCTTGGATATATCTACAACTATATCATATATATATGGGGTCTTGGATATATCTACAACTATATCATATATATGGGGTCTTGGATATATCTACAACTATATCATATATATGGGGTCTTGGATATATCTACAACTATATCATATACATGGGGTCTTGGATATATCTACAACTATATCTTATATATAGGGTCTTGGATATATCTACAACTATATCTTATATATAGGGTCTTGGATATATCTACAACTATATCATATATATGGGGTCTTGGATATATCTACAACTATATCATATATATAGGGTCTTGGATATATCTACAACTATATCATATATATATGGGGTCTTGGATATATCTACAACTATATCATATATATATGGGGTCTTGGGTATATCTACAACTATATCATATATATAGGGTCTTGGATATATCTACAACTATATCATATATATGGGGTCTTGGATATATCTACAACTATATCATATATATAGGGTCTTGGATATATCTACAACTATATCATATATATATGGGGTCTTGGATATATCTACAACTATATAATATATATAGGGTCTTGGATATATCTACAACTATATCATATATATGGGGTCTTGGATATATCTACAACTATATATTATATATAGGGTCTTGTATATATCTACAACTATATCATATACATGGGGTCTTGTATATATCTACAACTATATCATATATATAGGGTCTTGTATATATCTACAACTATATCATATATATGGGGTCTTGGATATATCTACAACTATATCATATATATGGGGTCTTGGATATATCTACAACTATATCATATATATAGGGTCTTGGATATATCTACAACTATATCATATATATGGGGTCTTGGATATATCTACAACTATATCATATATATGGGGTCTTGGATATATCTACAACTATATCATATATATGGGGTCTTGGATATATCTACAACTATATCATATATATAGGGTCTTGGATATATCTACAACTATATCATATATATGGGGTCTTGGATATATCTACAACTATATCATATATATAGGGTCTTGGATATATCTACAACTATATCATATATATAGGGTCTTGGGTATATCAATTTTCCTTGTGTCAATATCGATCATTTTTATATACGGAATTATATAAATATTACTGTTTTGTACCATTTATTCATTCATAGATTACATTGTCGGATAAGGCCATCCTTAAAAATACTTTCGTTAACAAGGAAACTTTTCCTCGATAGTGCTGTTTTATAACACAACTTAATCCTCGTTTGGTACAGTCGTTTTGTATTGTTTTCTCAATATACAGTATATTGAAATATACCTCCTCAAATTGACCCTTCCTCAGATATTTGATTGACAGGCCGATTGGCCAATCAGATAACGGGATTCCGACACACCCCCAGCAGCTCGCTTACCTTAGACAAACCTTAGACAAACAGGAAGAGATTATCGCGCGATAAAAAATAAGGTTTAATAGATTTCTGATGATGACAGCATTGTTATTATATTATAGTATGTTAATATGTGACAATGGTGAAAAGTTTCAGCTACGGATTGTGTTATTCGGACAGCAGATATCCGGAGAGACTAGAAACATTGAAATATTTATTTATATCGGCTTTACTGGGAGGGGGCAGACATTAGACATTAATGAAAGGCAAAACCCTAGAAGATAAAGAACAAGATGTAACAACTTAAAATATGTTTGTTTTACATACATATATGCAAGTAAAAACAAACTGTTAAACAATTTTACACTGATTAGCTAAATTCTTGATTAATTATGTCATTCGAATCAATAATTAGAAAGCAATGAAGGTTTATTTCACCAAACTGTCCTCTCATCTTCTGGTTTTAATAAGTTGCAATTTATATAATGTCTGATATGGTCAATATATCTGCGTGTTGAATGAACATTATTGTTATTTTGATAAACTACAATATTTGACTTTTACCAGCATTTAGGTAAGTCACCATATATATATAGGTCCGTGGGTAAGTATTTGAATATTCCATTTGCTTAGGGTGTACATTACTTTATAAATTAGTTATAAATGCCTAGTTTGTAAAACAAAAAATGCCCAGAATCAATTATAACATCAATAATTATTGAGATTAGAAGATAGTTTAGCCATAAACATATATGCAGAAAAATTATTTTTATTTTTGTTAATACTAGTGAAAAATGAAAATACAGGTGATTTACTGGTATTGGTTACTCACTGTTGAGTATTTCTGTCTTGAAAACGTAATTTATAAGAGTTAGAAAAGTTCTGATGTCTTCATTATTTCATTTACACTGGTGTTTACAGTTTATGATAGGGCAGAAATTAGTAATACATCGTGTTTAAACCCTACAAATCTCACCTACGATTATGTTGAATTAAGTTCTAAAATAATATACACATTTTATAACATTCAACACAGACCTGATCAATGGTATTTTAGTAAAAGTCTATAGAAATATTTGACACTTCATAACTGTACTGTATATATGTGTCAGATGGTGACAGGAAGCACTGATTGGATGTATATTGGATTCCAGCTGGGGCAGATAAAGAGAAATGCTGATTATGGGTCTGGACAAGATTGATATCTAGATAGTGAACAGAGGGGACAATATTATTGAGGCCTATTGCGTAATATTATATAATTTGTCCGAGCCAGATCTGGCCTTGTTTCTTTAAGGCATAATTTCTAGAAATATGTGTTGAATGATGTATTGATGATTTGAGAAATAATCCTAATATTGTAATGTATGTCCACTCTCTAAATTATTTATTAAACAGATTTTGTCATTTCAAAACAAAATATTTACCAAATGGACTTTTAACAATTTTTATTATGTCAAATCATAATAGACATTACAAATTATCCTTATATTATCCAAAAGATGTCAATTTTGTGCATTTATTTGTGGCTGTAGTATAAAATATGTCCATTCCAATAAGACGCTTAGCTATGATGTTGATTTTTCTTTGATCATTTTTGGTCTGTCACAGACGGTTTTGAGCATTTCTTTCTTATCAGTAACACAGACAGGCGTAATATGCAGAGTCAAAGTTTGATCACAACGATAATTCAACGCAAATTCGCTTGGAAGACAGTCCGTTTATTATTGTCGGTCGCCATTTTGTAAAGCGCTTGTCTAACGTAGTTACAATGACTGATGTTTTATGGACTGATGTTTTCCCGGATGTCTGTGTAGAGATGCATTTGCCTTATACACATGTGGCGTTCACTATAGCAACTTATTCTCTCTTTTTCTACAGAAGTTGTCAGTACTACAGTATCATCAGTTAGTGTATGTTATTTTAATTGAAACCCGTTTTACAAATTTAAACTAATGGCAAATAATATCTATACGGTCGACGTAGTTTATTGTTGGCTTAATTTGAAAGCAAAACATTGACGTTACAAATTAACTATCACAGTTTTGACTACATTTTCCAACTAAGCTTCTGTCAGACTCTCTAGCAACATTTTGTACAACTTATGAAAATATATATGGCTTTCTTGACGAAACATATTGTACATGTAACGTGCTGCCGAATATCGGTGTTCTCTGCAGCAATTCAATTGTGGGCTGCACTAACTTAAGTAAGCGATGGGTAAGCCTTTCTTAGGCCGGTGTTCAAATCACATCAACTCAATATGAGAATGATACAAAAATAATAAGAGATTCTGGTAGCGATATGGTTTAACAAAGGACTACAACGATGAGAAAAACATGAAGGTAATGATGTTATATCGTACTGATGACAGATGAGTCAAGACACGGTTAAAAAACAGATCAACTCACACAAAAATGATTGCCTAAAACTAATAAAAGGTGAACAACTATTTACAACTCATTTTACACTGGACGACAGGGGTGCACGACGAAGCCTAAGCGTACCACTGCCTAAGTGTACCATTTAACTCTTTTTTGTATAGGCGATTATTTATCGTCGCCCTCGATCTCCCATATGGGCGACGCCTCCGGAAGAATGTTAGTCATTTTAGATTTCTGGAGGATATTGCATTATACAGGAGATGCCCCAGTTCCAGAAGCACCCCCGATTCTTTTACGTGCTAGGTGTAAAGCATCATACACGGGACCTCGGCATTGTTCCGTAGTTTAATGGCCGAGGTGTTCCGAATGCACTTGCGAGTGAGTTCAATTGTGACACAGCGCGTTTTATCCACCTGTTTGTGAAAATTGTGCGCAAACAACAAGTTCTCTTAAAATTAAAAAAAAATACAAATGTTCACACTAACTTAAGTATGATATCTTACTGGTTGTAAAAGAGTTCTTTCTAAATAAAAATCTGCCGTTATATGGTGTAAACTGTTTGGTAAATACTTGCTAAATTCTTGCGATGAGTTATTATTATGTGATAAGATGTCCATTTTAATTTATTCAATTTAGTCCGGACGTTGTGATTTGGACAAAATTACAAAATATAAATGGAGTTTGAAGAAAGTTATTGTAATTGGTTTGATGGAGCAAGGGGAAGATATATGACAAAGTTGGCAATACACTCTAAATCTATTTTTCTAAAGTTATTTGGTATCAATAACAAGCACATTTGTATCAGTAATAAAAGCACACATATAGTAAATAGGTATACATAGCATACACATATTAGTCACAGATAAAGACAACGCATTCACATTTTAAGACAACTTAAGTAAGCACATACATGTACATGGTTAATACATAAAAATATATGTTATCAGTCTTCCTTGGTAATATACCAGTACAAAGTAACCAATGAGTTAAAACATATTATTACAACGAAGGTAAGCACATATTATAGAAAAAAAAAACATTTTATATACATGTATATCAGCAAGGCAAGCACACACATGGTAAACACATAAAATAAATGTTCCTGTGTAACCAAAGACCTAAATACCAGTATTTAGGTCTTTGTGTGTAACATACCAGTACAACTTTCGGACAATAATAAATTATGAAATCACATATAAAAAATATATTATGGGTTATATGCCAGTACAAAGTAAACAAGTAATTGAAACATATTAAAATAAGAAACATACAAAGCATTCACGTAACAGGACAACATTAACAAGTAGCATTAGTTCACATCTATAGTCACAGTCACATATCACTCAATATCTTCTCCATGGTCGTCGACAGTGACTGAAATCGGGCCAAACCCAATGAGGTGGATGACTTCTCTCAGTAGTCGGGATGTTGAGTATGAATCGTCGTCCTCGTACCTGTCCCACAGGTCAAAAAGGCGTCCATGAATTTGCTTGTATTTCATCCGTTGGTTCTTCGTTGTCAGAAACCAGTCTCACGGTGATATTTACACCTTCTGCTTCAGACAGCACGATTACATAAAATGGTAGACTAGTTCCGTTGGATCGACTGTTAAGCCCACGGTGTCATCCTGTAATTGGAAATATGACAAATACTTTATAAACATGATTTTTCTATTATTATCATAGTTCATAATTGCTCATGGATTACATACCAGTACAAAAACTAAAGTAGACTTGAGTTAATTATATAGATCTATGCACATATTGTTTTGACGCCATCAATTTTACCGTATTTATTGTACAATTGATCGTGTTCAAATTATTTTTTAATAATAATAATCTTATCTATATTAATTTTCTATATTCACATTGTATTCATTACTATTATTATTATAAAGTAGAAAAATATGAATATTTACAAGACTGTGCGAAATGGTGATTGATGAGCATCGCTGTCTGGCTAACTCCACAGACAAAGAGGAAACAGTTGCGAGCGTTAGCCTTGACTGAACGCACTGCATGACTCAAATCTAAACGGACTCACACAAAATGAGCAATGCACTCACATCCGGCTCAAACCCGAAGAGGCTGTACAAAGACTCACAAAAATGCGCGATGCACTTACGTGCGGCTCAAACCACAAGAGTTGGTGCGTAAACTCACAATATGAGCGATGCGCTCGTGAATGTGCGGCTCAAACCAGAAGAATATTATATTCAAAGACTCATAGAAATGAGCAATGCACTCACGTGCGGCTCAAACCAAAAGAGTCCATACAAAGACTCACAAACATCAACAATGCGCTCACGGGACTCAAACTATATAGACTTTTGGTCGCAACATTCGTATTGTGGTTGCCTCCCTTGATTTGCCATTTGGTCCTTATACATTCAATGTGTAAATGTATAATAAAATGCTTGGACAATGTGTCTGATATGTAGTTTGATGAATTACTTTCACTGTTTGGTTTTGATACCATGTCTATTATGTACAGTAAGTTATAAATATATAGTGAGTATACTTAAAAGCCTTGTTATAATTATGATATACAAATAACAAACGAACAGGTGATGTTTTCTTATTTATTTTCATCACGGACATATAAACCATATAGGGGATAACGTGTTTGTAAACAAAACAACCCGATTCCGCGCATGCGCAGTTAACTGGTGGGCAAAAGGGTAAAAGGCGGCGGCGTCGTACTATACAACTAATATAGAATGAATGACACGGCGGTAGCCATTAATTTCTTTAATGGTTGACATACAATAATAAATGTGGCATCAATTGAAAGGTAATGCTCCCAGCTTTCCCACGACATTAAAATAATGAAAATCAGAAGTTGTTTTGGTTTTCAAATAAGACTCTGAAAATGAGCATTTTTCCGTGAAATAAATTTCAAACTGTTTTGGTTCGAAAAACACGGCTGTAGGTATTTCAATTCTCATTTTTACATATGTGCATCAAATCGATACCAGATCAAAAGCTTCCAAAAATAAAATAAAAAATTGAAAATCGGTGAATTTTCTGCATCAGAATGTGACTTTGAAAATGAGCACATTTTACGACAAATTATTTTCAATTCGTTTAGGTTCGAAAAACACGGCGGTGGGTATAAGAATTCGTATTAATCAATTTATGTGCATAAAGTTGGTACCAAATGAAAGATAATGCACCCAGCTTTCTAACAGTGTAAAATATTGAAGTGTGCGAGTTTTCCGAAAAGAATTTTTTAGTATGACTTTGACTTTTCTGTATGACATGTGTATGTGCATAAATAATGTGTTATGTGTGAAATGCCTCGATAGTAATTGTTAACATGTACACATATCTAACAAAGACAACAACGTGATATGTTTAATTGTGCGTCTATTTACCTTCTTAATTTTACATTTAGCATTAAAACATATTCAGCATTTATTTGAGTGTCTTCATACACACACATATTAAGACATAGCGGTAGATAAATAAATACACATATATCACATGTTAAACAGTTTGTCAATCAACTTTGTCTTGGCTGGCGCTAGGTTGACAGAGTTGGTAGTCAGATTTGATAAACAATTAAATTGTATAGGAATAAATCTTTGCGAAATGTATTGGTTTGAATTGAGTCTAATGGATTCTTGGCTAGCGCTATCCTAGATGTTTAAGTTATACATAAAGCATATTATCATTGTTCGGCAGTGCACAGTCAACTTCTCTACCAATGACAAAGTCTACAAAGCCAAGACTCCGTTTAAAATTAGACTAAATTCCTGTACAACTCACGTGATACCACTCAATTCTGCTTGATTTGTTTTACATCTTACAACATTTTTAATGACATCCGGTAATTTACATGTACAGACGTATTTTATTGTTTGAGACTTATCTTCTTCACAAATCATTTTCGGCATTTTCATAACTTTTTGAAACAGTTCGGATTTGTCATTTTATGAGCATTTTATGAGATGCATCCTCATGGCGGGAATATCAAATCGAACATTGGTGATTTCACAATTAAAGTTACAATGCACAAGTTATGTAACATATGCGATGGCAAATACACAACCATCGGATGTGTTCGTTTGCCTTTGTACATCAGGTATTATCACATTTATCGCAAGTTTTTTTTAGATTCGCCCACATACATTTGTGACAGCTGTATGCTGATATTTGTGTTCACAGTTCTGTTCTTTAAACTGTCTAAAACATAAACGTGTGGAGTTGAGTTTGTTTACACTCGCCACCGGTCCGGGATAACAAAAACATAACATAAACATAAACGGAGCCAGTTGAATGTTTTTATACGACGTTACCCATTGGTAAACTTCCGTCCATCAGCATATAAAAATTATTGACACTTCTCAACTTTATTTGTATATATGTGTCTGATGGTGACAGCAAAAACTGATTGGATGCATATTGGACTCCCACTGGGCCAGACACTGTGAAATGCTGATAAGGGGGCTGAATAAGATTGATATCTAGATAGTGCACGCCGGGGACACTATTGTTTATTGCATAACATTATATAAGTTGTCCAACACAATACTGGCCTTGTTTCTGCCTCTGTTTCTGATTTTTATCATGTTATCTTATACGTATAATTTCTGGAGTTTGTAGAAGTATGTGTTGCAGGATTTATTGAAGATTTCGGAAATAATACTAATAGTGTAAATTATTGTCTGTCCCTATTTTGTAATGTCCGTCCCCACACTAAATTATTTGCTTTAAAGACTAATTGTCAATTTTAAGAAATAATTGTTACTGCATGAACTTTTGACATATATTATAAAATCTTTTGGATGATTATAATAGACACAATATCCTTATATTATCAAAAAGATGACAAATCTTTGCATTTTTAAAATAATTATGTTAGATGATCAGCTATGAAGTTGAGTTTTCTTTCTTTCTGGACAAAATAAAAGTTGTCGTTGTATATAAATATTTCCTAAAATGACTTTTATTCACACTTAATAATATACATAAGGGGACGGACATTACATATAGGTTGATGAGTCGACGGGTCCAGTTTTTCCTGTCAATGGCAGATAGCTACTGTTTCCTTCGCTCTTAATTCTTCGCATTAGGAATTCGGTGCCATGAAATCATAAACCCTTTCCCCGCTTGTGTGTACAACCAACAACTATGAAAGACTGAATCATAACTTAAAGAATTAACAATTTAGATAAAGCGAATTAGCGTTATAAACAATATGGCGCTTTAACCGGATATCGACTTTCTGCCCACCAGCAATGTTTACATTCGTATAACAGGTGCGCGTGACGTCACGGCGTTATCCCCTATATGTCCATGTTTTTTATACCATATTCATACATATTTCACCTAAAAGTATACGATTATGAGTGTTATTTGCAGAAAAAATGTATTATTCTGTAGTTATTTCGAATTATTCGGTATTATCCGGTATTATTCGGTATTAAGAGTAACCGCAACATTTTGCTACATTACGCGTTTTAGACAGACCCCAGTCTAATCGAAGTTCCAACATGGCAGAAAAAAAAGTCGCTTTGGTCACTGGCATAACTGGTCAGGTAAGAAGTGAGATGGTGAAATGTTTTAATTTACATTTTGCTTTATGAATTGGATTGTACGATTGGAATGCTGTATGTATTAAACTTGCCACGTCTCCCTTAAATGTCATTAATGGGCTTTGTTTTCAAGTAGACATATATTCGGACATTTTGTCAGTTCGGACAAGCACAGGTGTTACATAAATTTCATTCACCATAAAAATTTAAAATATATACATATTGTACAACATAATGAAAGCATTTATTAGGCTATACAGTACGTTTTGTTATTGAAATAACCTGGGTGCAATTTAGCCTCCGTAAACTGTTGGAATTGATTGAATAAAGTGGTTGTTAAGGCCAATATGTCTAGATCTCTATGTGGTCTATACGCATTGTGTTAGACATTTATGTCAATCAACAGTAAGGTGGAACACTGGTATAGATAGTCTAAAATATTAGACATTTATTTGCCCATTTAACCATAAACATTCATTATGTTGTTATTTTACTTTCACTTTGCATGTAGCATCTAAACGGGCCCTATGCAATGTGCTGTAGCATTTTCAAATATCTTTGAATCCGCGAATTATATCATTTATTGACGTAAAATGGTTAAAAATATGGTAGAATGTTGTTTTGTACCGATAACTTGATGGAAACTACCTTCTTACGCTTAATAATCGTCATAATGTTCATCGTGTAAAATGTGACTGTCCTACACATTGTCCACAACATGGTACCGAGTAGTATATTATACGAAACCGGCATGGACAAAATAATTTTATGCACATGTCATTTCGCCTTTTCAAAAGATGCTGGGTTCCAGAATCCAGGTTTTCCACCCCTCAAAAATTTCATCTAATGTTCAATTTGTATATTGATTGTGTTAGTAAATCAGGTATGTTGCACAGCCATTACGCCTTCTCTATGTGAAATCTGCACTAGCTGAAACAAATGCACATCTTTATACAATTGGCGCATGGCATTCGGAATTATTGACCCTTATCCGGCATAGAAAGCATCAGTTTAGCTATTGGAAATGTATTTTCACTGCTGTTCTTGTTCAAAATTAGTGGAAAAAGAGTGACAAAGAATCATGTTGAAAGGTGCTACATGATATTGATAGGAAGCTGATAATACCCTACATAACTGAAAAATGTCAAATGTGAAATAAGTTTATAGGGTCTTATTTATAGGACTATGGTATAGAGTTCTAGATCTATATGACTTGTGGTCTATACACATTGTGTTAGAAATGTCAATCAAAAGTATGGTTGAATACTGGTATAGATAATAGAGTTCTAGAACTGTACAGCGTTTTAGTCAAAAGTAGGTAGGAACACTGGTATAGAGTTCCTGAACTGTACAGCGTTTTAGTCAAAAGTAGGTAGGAACACTGGTAGGAACACTGGTATAGAGTTCCTGAACTGTACAGCGTTTTAGTCAAAAGTAGGTAGGAACACTGGTATAGAGTTCTAGAACTGTACAACGTTTTAGTCAAAAGTAGGGTGGAACACTGGTATAGAGTTCTAGAACTGTACGTTTTAGTCAAAAGTAGGGTGTAACACTGGTATAGAGTTCTAGAACTGTACAACGATTAGTCAAAAGTAGGGTGTAACACTGGTATAGAGTTCTAGAACTGTACAACGTTTTAGTCAAAAGTAGGGTGGAACACTGGTATAGAGTTCTAGAACTGTACAACATTTTAGTCAAAAGTAGGGTGAAACACTGGTATAGAGTTCTAGAACTGTACAACGTTTTAGTCAAAAGTAGGATGTAACACTGGTATAGAGTTCTAGAACTGTACAACATTTTAGTCAAAATTACAATGTAACACTGGTATAGAGTTCTAGAACTGTACAGGAATGTAAGGAATACATGTGTATGATAAAAATGTATGCCCCTTTCTGGACGGTTGTCAGTCATTTCTGGGTATAGTGTGGTTTTATTAACAGCGAACACGTGAATATGTTACCTGGACCATTGCATTTCAGAATAGGTGTATTTGATTGTTCCTGTTTGTACGTAAGTTTGAGAGAGAAAATGCTGCGGTTGTGTTTTGATAGAAAAAAAAACCAAACAGCAGTTATAGCTTTACACTGGAGAGCATTTCTTTACTTAAATTGACATGGATCAGTCCTGAAAGTTCATACATCTGTTTGCAGTCGATGTAACAGCATTATAACTAAGTTAAGAATAAGATAAGTCGATAGTAAACACAACCATACCCACTTTCCAATACATGTAATGCAGCTTACGGTCATTATCATGCCTATTATTTTCAGGATTAGTATTGAATTTGATGAGGGCCCTTACTCAGGTATAGGTAGGGCCCACCCTCAGGTATAAGTAGGGCCTACCCTCAGATTTATGTAGGGCCCAATCTTAGGTATAAGTAGGGCCCACCCTCCGGTATTAGTAGGGCCCACCCTCACTTATAAGTAGGGCCTTACCTCAGGTATAGGTAGGGCCCACCCCCAGGTATACATAGGGCCCACCCTCACATATAAATAGGGCCCATCCTCAAGTATAAGTAGAGCCCACCCTCAGGTATACATAGGGCCTGCCCTCACATATAAATAGGGCCCACCCTTAGGTATATGTAGGGCCCACCCTCAGGTATAGGTATGGCCTGTCCTCACATGAATAGGGCCCACCAACAGGTATACATTGGGCCCACCCTCACATATCAATAGGGCCAACCCTCAGGTATATATAGGGCCCACCCTCAGGTGTAGGTAGGGTCCATCCTCACATATAAATAGGCCCATTCTCACATATAATTAGGGCCCACCCTCAGGTGTAAGTAGGGCCCACCCTCAGGTATAGGTAGGGCCCATCTTCACATATAAATAGGGCCCACCCTCAGGTATAGGTAGGGCCCATCCTCACATATAAATAGGGCCCACCTTCAGGTGTAAGTAGGGCCCACCCTCAGGTGTAGGTAGAGCCCATCCTCAGGTGTAGGTAGGGCCCATCCTCACATATAAATAGGGCCTACCCTCAGGTGTAAGTAGGGCCCACCCTCATGTATAGGTAGGGCCCATCCTCACATATAAATAGGCCCCACCCTCAGGTGTAAGTAGGGCCCACCCTCAGGTGTAGGTAGGGCCCATCCTAAGGTGTAGGTAGGGCCCATCCTCGGGTGTAGGTAGGGCCCATCCTCGGGTGTAGGTATGGTCCATCCTCAGGTGTAAGTAGGGCCCATCCTCAGGTGTAGGTAGGGTCCATCCTCAGGTGTAAGTAGGGCCCACCCTCAGGTGTAAGTAGGGTCCATCCTCAGGTGTAGGTAGGGCCCAATCCTCAGGTGTAGGTAAGGCCCATCATCAGGTGTAAGTAGGGCCCATCCTCAGGTGTAAATTGGGCCAATCCTCAGGTGTAGGTATGGTCCATCCTCATGTGTAAGTAGGGCCCATCCTCAGGTGTAGGTAGGGTCCATCCTCAGGTGTAAGTAGGGCCCACCCTCAGGTGTAAGTAGGGCCCATCCTCAGGTGTAGGTAGGGTCCATCCTCAGGTGTAAGTAGGGCCCACCCTCAGGTGTATGTAAGGCCCATCATCAGGTGTAAGTAGGGCCCATCCTTAGGTGTAGGTAGGGTCCATCCTCAGGTGTAAATAGGGCCCATCCTCAGGTGTAGGTAGGGTCCATCCTCACTTATAAATAGGGCCCACCCTCAGGTGTAAGTAGGGCCCACCCTCAGGTATAGGTAGGGCCCATCCTCACATATAAATAGGGCCCACCCTCAGGTGTAGGTAGGGCCCATCCTCGCATATAAATAGGGCCCACCCTCAGGTATAGGTAGGGCCCATCCTCAGGTGTAGGTAGGGCCCATCCTCACATATAAAGAGGGCCCATCCTCAGGTGTAAATAGGGCCCACCCTCACATATAAATAAGGCCAACCCTCAGGTATAGTTAGGGCCCACCCTCACATATAAATAGGGCCAACCCTCAGGTTTAGGTAGGGCCCATCCTCAGGTGTAAGTAGGGCCCACCCTCACATATAAATAGGGCCAACCCTCAGGTATAGATAAGGCCCATCCTCAGGTGTAGGTAGTGCCCATCCTCACATATAAATAGGGCCAACCCTCAGGTATAGGTAGGGCCCATCCTCAGGTGTAGGTAGGGCCCATCCTCACATATAAATAGGGCCAACCCTCAGGTATAGGTAGGGCCCATCCTCGGGTGTAGATTTAGCCGCCGACTCAAAATATTTTATTGCAAAATTCGGATTTTTCTTCTTTTATTCCGGATTTTTTTTCGTTATAAACCCGAGACTGATCTGAGCGTTTACTAAACACAGTTTAGCGTCAGCGACCGCAGCACTTAATTTGTTTATAATTCTAATAATATGTGAGTTATAACCGGCTTATAGTTTACCGTCATATTGATCACTTACCAGATTTACTTAATGAAATCACTTAATAGATATTGAGCGAAATGCCATTATAAATGGATAAGTTGGCCACAAATTTGAAAAATTCTGGATGCTCATTGGATGTAAGACGCAGGAAGAGGCGGAGTGAACTACACTGACCCAAAATGATAACTTTACATCGATTTCAAAAGTATATATTTTGTTGATAAATGTATATTCAATATCAATGTGTTTATGTAATTTACTGGGAAAAAATCAGGCAATGCATATTTTTAAGTGGAGAGGGGTCGAAATGAAAATACCAGAAAAATGTAAATTATCACACAACATTTGGAGAAAAGAAAGTACTGATTGCGTGATTTAATAAGAAGCATCAGTAACCAGTATGACCGCCATTTTTACGAATGCATTGGAGAATATGTCGCCTCATTGAATTTACGTAACGTTGTATGACCGCGTGTGGAATACGTTGCCATTCTAACACAAGTGCATTTGGGAGGTCATTTATGGTATCAATTTGATGCTCTCCGACCCAATTCATCCCATATGTGTTCTATGTATTGGGTTCAAGTCTGGGTATACAGCGGGCCAAGGCATGACCTTAACATTATTTTGAGCAAGGAATTGTGTAGATATACACGCCTTGTGAGGCGTTGCATTGTCATGCTGGAAAGTGCCAGGTCCGTTATTTTGCATGAATGGTATCATTTTATGTTTAAACATTGATATAGCCTTGAGCATTGAGATTTTCTTGAATAATGACCAGATAAGTTTTCAGATTCCCCATTATCCCACCCCAGACAGTAATACTGCCACCACCAAATCTGTCTCTCTCCTGAATACAACAATCTGCAAGTCCTTCATTTCTACGGCGAAAGATGCGTCTTTCAGCCATCTGCATGGCTGTAAGTAAACCGTGACTCATCGCTAAAAAGTATTGATTGCCACTGGTTACATGTGAAATGCAAATGACGTCATGCCCATAACAGTCTGGCAGCTCGGTGACGAGCTGTCAAAATCTGTCCAGTATATGGATGGCGAGCACGAATAGGAACATGGTTCTGTCTCAAACGGTTTATGATCGTCTGTGCATGAACCCCGTAACGCCGAGCTGTAATGGTTGCTGGTTAAAAATGATTATGTTACAAGGTGAGTCAACTTGATAACGCGATCAGTACGTAATGGGTCTTGTACGATCTCTGACAGATCCAGTTCTGTGTTGTACAAGTTCGCAAGATTATGAATAGTCTGTTTGGAGCAGCCAAAATGACGCGCTACGTTATTTACCATTGACCCCGCCCGGAGCATACCAATAGTTTCTCTGATCTTCAGAAAGACGTGGCATCACTAAATGCAATTGATTTTTAAAACAAATTCCCCCACTCTTAGCATGTGTAGTTTTGCACCTAGGTTTTCATGTTTGGTTGTGTCCAGTAAGTGCAGAGTTATGTCCCTTGACTTAGTTAAAATATAGCCTACAGAGTATGCACTCTTGTGTCACTCATATCTCCAAAACTATATGAGCTAGAGTCATTAAACTTAACAGGAATGTTCACCAGCATATAAAGTTGTGCACCTGGGGTTTCATGTTTGGTTGTGTCCAGTAAGTGCAGAATTATGTCCCTTGACTTAGTTAAAATATAGCCTACAGAGTATGCACTCTTGTGTCACTCATATCTCCAAAACTATATGAGCTAGAGTCATTAAACTTAACAGGAATGTTCACCAGCATGTAAAGTTGTGCACCTGGGGTTTCATGTGTGGCTGTGCCAAGTAAGTGAAAAGTTATGGCTCTTGACTTAGTTAAAACATAGCCTACTGAGTATGCAATCTTGTGTCACTTATATCTCCAAAACTATATGAGCCAGAGTCATAAAACTTTACAAGAATGTTCACCAGCATGTGTAGTTGTGCACCTGGGGTTTCATGTTTGGCTGTGCCAGTAAATGCACAGTTATGGCCCTTGACTTAGTTAAAACATAGCCTACGGAGTATGCAATCTTGCGTCACTCATATCTTCAAAAATATATGAGCCAGTGTCATAAGACTTTCCATGAATGTTCACCAACCTGTATAGTTGGACACCTGGGGTTTCATGTATGGTTACGCCCAGTAAGTGCAAAGTTATGGCCCTTGACTTATCACCATAATCAGTACAGTTGTTCACTTGGTAATTTTGATATCCATTCACAAACTATGAGCAGAATAAAATAATTTGCTTTTGTGACAAAGGCTGCAAGTGGGGGGGGCATCTGTGTCCTTAACCCCTGCGAAAATGACCATTGCTGACCATGGTTAACCATGAACAAACGAGGCTCAAGCATTGCCAACCATGGTTTAAACCATGTTTAACCATAGTTAGTCTTGAAATATAGTCTGACCATGGTTGACTGTCATCTGACCATGGTTGAAAACATTATGGACATGGTTGGCTATGGTCATAACCACTGTGCCCATGGTTGACCTTGGTTGAATTAATGGTCAGTGTTAATCATTCACTTATATCCTTAAGTAATAATTATTCTAATAAAATTAATGCATTCAAGACAAAATTATGTGTACAGATTATATTTTTTAGTTCATCAAAGCATTTTCTACTTACACTTAATTTTCAGAGACATTTACCATCTGCTGTGCAATTAAATTTAACATATATTATACAATTTAAAAATAGTTTTAATTGTGTTTTAAGTTACCATATATATATATATATTGAAGGAATTCAATTACAATTAAATTGTGGTGTTAATTAATGGAATATTGTTTCTGTGGAATATAATTACCAATGGTATTTTCAGTGGACTACCGGTTGACCATCGTCATGGTTATATGACAACCATGGTTAACCATTTCCAACCGTGGTTGTGTTGACTGTGGTAAACCATGGTGCCAACCATGGTGCCAACCATGGTGCCAACCATGGTAGACTGTGGTGCCAACCATGGTCAGCCTTAGTGCAAACTGTTGTATTTGTTAAGACCATGGTTAACCCAGGTTAACAAAATGGCCATGGTTAACCATGGTCAGCAATGGTAATTTTCGCAGGGGTATGGAAACATTCTAGTTTTTATCTGTGCTAAGCAGCAAATGATTTAACTTGTCAGTGTAAAACCTGTAAGTGAAACCAATGTTGCTGCGCACGTGCAAAGTAAGGAAAACATTTTTCCTGTTTGGACGCATGAATATACTGGCGATTTTTAAAACAATTGGATAGTCGTTATCCGCAATGAAATCGTGATAAACATGTGTAACACTTGCAACAACATATATACAAACATTTAACAAATATTCAAAATAATAAAGAGTTTTCATTTTTGGTCAGTGTATAAATACGGAATATTGAGTATGTTTTTATTTCGTCCATACATGCTATTACACTCGACCAGCTTTATTGTATAAATATTTTTATTTCTCCATAATTATCCTACCTCTATGTGAATGAATTCTTGTGGTTTTAGATAATATATAGTAAGGTTCTTTGTATCAGTAGGGTAGAGATAAGATATTTGTCATTGAATGTTAATAGTTACCTGTTAGAGAGCTCACTGATTTCTGTGTGACGAGATATAACGTTATTGCTGGAGGTGCTTACTGTCAATATTTTATTTTCAACGGGAATGAAAGATAATATCTAGACACAAATTAAAGGATAGCGGTTGTGTGTAGACATCGTTAGATATAATGGAGAACAAGAAGGTAGCACTGATAACTGGAGTTACTGGGCAGGTCTGTATAGATTTTGTGTAAGATAATGTTTTTATGTACATTGTATTTAAACAACTTCATGTGTTGTTTTGAACCAGCTGTTTGAAATTTAAGAATAAATTGAAAGTAAGAATTTAAAGAGCACGCAACGTATTTGTTCAATGAGGATGTGGTGACCACTTTGCACGTTCTTCCGTGCACCCCCCCCCCCATTGACTACGGGCATTGTGGATTTAAAAACTAATTCTTATATATTTAATGTGACATCAGCCGGTCAATATTTATATATTTAATGTAACATCAGCCAGTCAATATTTATATATTTAATGTAACATCAGCCAGTCAATATTTATATATTTAATGTAACATCAGCCAGTCAATATTTATATATTTAATGTAACATCAGCCAGTCAATATTTATATATTTAATGTAACATCAGCCGGTCAATATTTATATATTTAATGTAACATCAGCCGGTCAATATTTATATATTTAATGTAACATCAGCCGGTCAATATTTATATATTTAATGTGACATCAGCCAGTCAATATTTATATATTTAATGTGACATCAGCCGGTCAATATTTATATATTTAATGTGACATCAGCCAGTCAATATTTATATATTTAATGTGACATCAGCCGGTCAATATTTATATATTTAATGTAACATCAGCCAGTCAATATTTATATATTTAATGTGACATCAGCCGGTCAATATTTATATATTTATGTGACAAATTTCGGTATAATATAACAAATAAAACAATGACATTGCTGGGCCATATGCATGTTTTATTTGTTAATTATTTATTACATGTGTTCGTATAATCAAGTATTGAAAACCTATTCACTGACATTTTTCGCGGTATTAGTTCACATTCCTATTATTTCAATGCTTTTTATGAATCAACATCACATATTTTATGTACAGTAAAACTTCGAAACCTCGTGCAAGTGTACTTTAAAGCATCATGTTGAACACACAGCATTTGTTTTCATACTGAATGCACGTCGATCAATAGTCGCAGCATTGTTCATAATAATAAAAATTAAAAAAGGAATGAAAGCAAAGCAAAAATGATTCCCTGTGGCAACTAATTCTCTCATGTTTATTCTTATACGCATGAATTGTCTGTAACAAAGTACATGTACAGTGGAAACTCCCTAATCCAGAAACTCTCCAGTCCGGAAACTTCCTGTAACCGGACAGTTTTCTTGGTCTTAATTTAGTTCCTCCAATACGACATATAAAGAAATCCCCCACAATCCGGATCCTCCCTACTTCGTAATCCGAACAAATTTTTCTGTCCGAATTGTTATTTTACACTTAAAATAAATCTCCCAAAACGGATCATAATTTTCTGCAAAAAAACGTCAAGTCATATAATGACTGAGAATTGAAAGAAGGCATAATAATTTTAGTTGTCTCTATATGAATATAGACCATTAGACGTTGTCATCGGATGCATACCATTTTGATGGAAACAAGGTAATAGACTGGGTAAGAGAGATGTACTTATTATGTAAACAATCGGAAAACATTGGATGTGAGTGCAGAAAACAAAATATAAATAAAATTTTAAAAAATAAATATCTAGTACATTTTCTGCACAGTGTAATTTTGCTGTAATTTCTACATCTATTTAAGAATGAACTGTAGGTCAAAATCTTAAGTTAATCAATGTTTTCATACAGTTTCAATTAAATTTTCTACAATTTCTATAACGAATAAACAAATTATACTGCTAATTTACATTTGGAAGAATTCAAATATCAACCAATATTTAACACAGCATGTATTTTGCATATCACATCGCAAATCTTCCTTTTATGAAAGGAGCACAAATATGTTGGTCTCTTATAACTTATGATTTTGGGCTATAAATTTATTAATATTTATAATATTTTGTCAAATATTGTAGCTTAAATTACTCGGCAAAGTCGAATAAAAGAATGCATCCAGACATTATATATTAACCTCTAGCGAACTTATTCAAATTACTGAAAGAATGTCTTGCCTACGGTCATTTAATGGAGGAATCCTCTCCAGTCCGGAATCTCCTCTGAGGGTGTTCGGCTTAGGAAGTTTCCACTGTACATGTACAACTGTCGAAGTAATCATCATAAAGTGCGAATAACATGCGTCGCCCGCCAATCTTACCCGTCAACAAATATTAGTATATTAAGCGGTCATTGAAAGGTGTGAATTTTTGTATTGCTCGACCTATCTATGGTGAACAATGAATGAAATGATAGCTAGGGACCACAATCCTGTTCGAGTGTTCCACCTATCTCTGTTCGAGCGATCGATCTACTGTTAGATAATATGAAATAAGAAGGGGTTTCACCAGGACTTAAGAACCTGTTCGAGGTATCTACTGTGTTTGAGCCAAAACTGCTCAAGGTTTCAAAGTTTTACTGTAATTAGTGTATGTAAAAAACTTAATTTACATGTTGGTAAGGAATTACATTTTTACCAAAGAAACTATTTTTTAATTTCACTGACTTTGCCATAATTTGCACCAAATAAAACATTTAACTCTTAACTTCCAAGATACTTCACTGCCACTTGATAACAGTGGACATAAACTGTTGAATGTGACCATTTCTTACATAAACACATTTGTATGAAAAACTTTTTTGATGTAATGAATCCTAATGTCATTCACTGCTGGTAATCAAAATGATAGATTGGAACATCCGCGATGATTTATCAATATCCCTACTTTCGTTTGAAGGTCTTCCCACTCTTAATGGCATCAGCAATTTTCGACCGTTTCCATAGCATTTCCGACTGCTGTTCGTCAAAATCTGTTATATAAAAAATGTAGTATCTGATTGGCTGTTATCCTTCACGTGACTTTTTGTGAGCAACAAAATGGCCGACAGTAGTTGTGATAGACGCAGACGGTTCGCTAAATTTGCAAAAGCTACTAAGTCAACTCAACAAAATGTGCATGTTGACCATAACTTTGTCGTTGGTAATGTTTGTGACGGTGCTGGATGTAGGAGGGGCGATTGTGATGCTTTGTTTGCATCCAGATGTTGGAGAGTATGTTGATCGTTGCGGGTGGAGAGAAGGTCCACGCATTGTAGATTTTGCTGTTTTCTTGTCTAGTTTGAAAACTTGCGAGGGATGTTGGCTTGGCCCAGTTCCTAATGTCTAAAATAGGTTACTTTCAGTCCATACCAAACTAGCCGACTCTAACATTTTGAAAAATGAAATACAACTTTGGTGGGCAGACACCTGAATGAGAAAGAAGGATGTAACACCAGTTCACATGAGAGATGTCAATAGCGGTGTTCATTCGGAAGATTCAGAATAATCTCAAATTTCTATAATGATCGAATAAACAACATTTTTAATGATATAAATTTACTATCTTGGTCATAAGTTGCACTGTTTATAGCATTCCTGAAATGTTGCAATAAATGGTGTCTTAGATTTCAATCATGTACGTTACTTTGTTATGGTTGTGATAGTGTTTTGCTACTGCCCTTCTTTCCATTTCAGGCAGTTAATTTATTTAAGCTTGAACTTCATCATGTTGTACGTCACACTTCTGTCTTTGTTTCTTTTCGGAAAGACAAAAGTGTGTTCAGTCATTTTGTTTTTTCAAGCCAATTGGTTATTCTCAGTTCAAAATATGTCTACCCTTTATATTAATTAGTACTTGGACAATATGTGCCTATTGAACCATTCTTCTTTTAGAATCAATACATGTATTGAAGTTTGAAATAATTAATCACTAGTCTCAGGAATATACTAAGTATACATTCATCATATAATTATATATTCATATTTTGTTCTGTTGATATTTGTAAATAATGTTTGCTTTGTTTTGTTAAAACTTTAATATATACTGTTTGGCTCTCCAACTTGAAGGAAATCAACGTATCTATCCTGTTGTCTCGGCTTTATCAGTGTTCTTTGTATATAAATTATCAATCCCTATCTCTAAATACTGCTGTCCCAGGCTGGGAATATTTGTTTAGCAGTGTATAGTTAATTCTGTTATGGCCATGAAAAATAAATTACCTACCCACCTAAATTTTTCTGGGACGGATTACGCCAAACAAACAGTTTTTAAGGATGGCCTGACAGCCTGTGTTTTCATGACTGTTTTAGATATTCAGACTTTGTTACCGTTTTATTGATGGTGAATTACAATTAATTTTTTATTTAATATGAATTACCCTAGAAAATAGCCATATTTGCTTTCTAGCAATATTTTTGAAACTACATATTATAGCAAGGTGAAATGTACGCTGTACACATGTATACACTCCTTCAACTGATGCTGCTATAATTTTGTAAAAATGTTGAAAAATAATGAAGTTATTTGAACTTTTGGTACTGCCAAATTGTACATGTTGGTCTGGTAAATCAGGCTTATTGCACAAGCTTTAATTTTGCAAAATAAACACATGTATACAAAGAAAATAATCAATTCTTCCTCATGCTAACAAGATTTTTTTTTTTAAATTAAAATTAATTATTCCAAAATAACAACAAAAGAAACAAGGGGTGAGTACGTACAGAAAATCTTGTTCTTTATATTTTTGTTGATATAATTTTGAAAAAAAATCGATAGCATAAGCTAGTATACTTTCTCTCCTTTCCAAAATTACTTTTGATATCAAAAAATACTTAACAGAATTGTGTGTGCATTTACTGGAGTGTAACACATCATCATCTACACATAGTTTTAATTATAATCTTTGTATACGTTAATACATACCCGGTATATGTTTCTTCTGCAAAAGGACATCAGGTACAGACATAAATATTCATATGCACAGCTGGGTTCAGTCACTCCTGCCATGGAGATGTTGTTGGGTTCAGTCACTCCTGCCATGGAAATGTTGTTTACCCATTATGGGTGTGAAAAAACTTAACTAATCAATAGAGTTTGAAGGGCGTTAGGTTTAAAATAAATCAAATTATCTGTCTACACCCAAAATCTAGCATGTATTATATTGAGACTTTCAACAAGTGAACAAACAACTTGTTGATCAAATAGTGGACAGATCTTCCATCACAACAAGGATACATTGCATAATTTATTGATATTTAAATTGATATGGCCAAATACAGATGAACGTTTAGCAGAACAATTTATCACAGAGGTTCATTTCAGTTAAATGTGTTTGTATTATTTTAGGTACAACATACAAACTTGTGTTTTTATTTCCAAACTGAACCACCACATTATCTCTTAAATACAATATTCTGTTGGCTATAATTACAGATGCTACCTCTAGGCTTGTTGTTAAACTTCAATAAAACATCATTACAAAAGTTTACACTGTTTTTTTTCCACCATTTTGGGAATGGGGCTTGGACCTTTGAGATTGGGAAAAATGCATCGTTTTTACAAAAATTGAGAATTTCAGCTTTCTTTAAAAAACTATGATTTCCATCAGCAATAGATAAACTAGTCCACAGATAGAATACAAAACCAAAAATATAATGAATTTGAAACTTTAATGTTACATATAGTGAAACATAAGCTTCATAAGGCAGTATCTGTTGCGTCCATGTATTTATATAACTAAAATTTAACAGATCTCTCTCACATGTCCTGAAAGACATCAGATTGGGAATTTTGGGAATGAAACATGTTTTGCCATTTGGAATGGGGCCCTATTTCGGACCCAAATCGGTCCAAAACAAACACTGGTTTGATGAACTGTGTGTGACATGGTGCAACCTTAGGCTCTCATGGAGCCAAGTCTGCGAAATGCATAGTGTGCAATTTTGCTCTCCTTGTGTTACGTGATTACAACAATGTTGGTTTTGAAGCTTAGAAACAAAGCGTATTCTACACAATATAGAAATTATGAAAATAAATGTTTTATGTAGTTATTTTAATGAAGATTATTATAATATTAATTAAACTTCAAGGATTTATAGTGATTTAAATTTTGTTGAGAATTATGTGCACCCACACAGCTGTATGAATCTTCAAGCTTAGAATTTGGTTTGATTATAAACTTTGCTCTTGAATTTGTTTTTTTGTATTGATATAATGATCTGTAGCAAGTGTTTGCTAGTCATGTTATGAATGCCTTGAAGCTATTTAAAGTTATTCTGTTATTTGACTGTCTCCTGACAATTTAGAGGAAGTTCAACTGATGCATGACCTGTCAATATGTCATCATCCATTATATGCCTGTAACATGATTTTTTTGTTAAATATAATTTTATAAAGTGATTTCAGGCATCAGTTATAAATAAGGGTTCAGCCCCTTTTTCTGATTTTTTATAAAAACATAGTCTAGATTACCCATTTGATAAATTTGATAAAATGTCTTAAGTACTTCTGGACAAGAAATATTTTAGGTGATTAATTAATCTGTAATTTATTTTAAGCTTATCAGTTGTTCAGTGAAGACTGGTGAGGTGTGGGTAGCATTAGGTGATTCAACGTCACTAACTTGAACCAGTTGGCCACGGAGCACTCTAACACAAAAAATAAGTTTCATTCTTTTTTTCTATATTTCAGGATGGTTCATACCTGGCAGAGTTTTTGATAAATAAAGGCTATGAGGTAATATTTGTACACTTGTTTTATACTTACAAACTATTCAGTTTTAGCATTTACCACAATTTGTTCAGTACTGTTGCACTTTCTGTGAAAAAAATGCAAGAGTCATATTAACAAAGCACCTAAGTTACTCCCATGCACTTGGTCACCCCTCTCATCCACTTGGTCACCCCTCTCATCCACTTGGTTATCCCTCCTTCTCTTGGTAACCAATCCCATTTTGTAGCTCCTCACTAGGTATCCCCTCTCCCCACTTGGTAACACATCCCCCCACTTGGTAACCCCTTCCCCACTTGGTAACACATCCCCCACTTGGTAACTCCTCTCCCACTTGATAACCCCTCTCCCACTTGATAACCCCTCCCCCACTTGATAACCCCTCCCCCACTTTGTTACCCCTCCCATCCACTTGGTTATCCCTCTCCCACTTGATAACCCTCTCCCCACTTGGTAACCCCTCTCCCCCTTTGTTACCCCTCTCCCGCTTTGTTACCCCTCTCCCCACTTGGTAACCCCTCCCATCTACTTGGTAACCCCTCTCCCACTTTGTTACCCCTGTCCCCACTTCGTAACCCCTCCCATCCAATTGGTAACCCCTCTCCCACTTTGTTACCTCACCCATCCACTTGGTTACCCCTCTTCCACTTGGTAACCCCTCCTTCACTTTGTAACCCCTCTCCCACTTTGTTACCCCTCCCATCCACTTGGTAACCCCTCTCCCACTTGGTAACCCCTCCCCACTTGGTAACCCCTCCCCACTTGGTAACCCCTCTCCCACCTGATAACCCTCTCCCCACTTGGTAACCCCTCTCCCACTTGGTAACCCCTCCCCACTTGGTAACTCCTCTCCCACTTGGTAACCCCTCCCCCACTTTGTTACCCCTCCCCACTTGGTAACCCCTCCCCAACTTTGTTACCCCTCTCCCACTTCATAACCCTCCCCACTTGGTAACCCCCTCCTTCCACTTGGTTACCCCTCCCCCACTTCATGGCCCTTCCCCCATGTTGTAACCCATCCCATCCACTTGGTTACCCCCCTCTCACTTCATAACCCTCTCCCACTTGGTAACCCTCCCATTCACTTGGTCAACCCTCCCCCACTTTGTCATCCCACTCATTGTGTAGCTCCCTAGTGGGGTGTTTGTGATTACATTTGTCATCCTTCTGTTGTCTGTCGACAATTGTAATGTTACATGTTGCAGACCACTTTCCTTTACCAATCTTGGTCAAACTTTCCCATATAGTATACTGCTATCACATACTGCACAAGTTTGACAACAACCAGTCAAGAATTCCCATGTGAAGTGGCACTACCTTGATGAGATTCACATGTTATCATCTAGTTCTGGTTCATTTATTTTTCACAGTGTGGCCCTCAATTGTTTGTTTATACAAATTATGTTTGTACTATTTCTAAAACTGCTGCCAGCTTACAAGCAAGCCAGGTTACTCAAAGCTTGTTTTGTTAATGAACGATTTTAGTGACATGGAGTAAAACCTCTATAATCAGACCAACCTTCTGACCTTTGAAAACTGGGCCCCGTATTCATAAAGCTCCTTAGATTTTAAGTAAGGAAATTCCTTATCTCTATAAAATCTCCTTAGGGTAGAAAATTCCTTAACTTTTACTTAAGGAAAATATATTCCTTAGGCGATTATTTCGTTCAATAACAATCGTTATTTTCGTAAATATTGGATTCTGAGAACTGGTGTTACTAAAAATAGTAACACTATGTTAGGATTCAAGATGGCACTCAATCAATTTATCGAACAGAGCTTGAGAATGTTCATTCGATATTTTGCCAAATGGAAAGTTCTTTTTGCAAAGCTTATGTACGAAAAAAAAACTGAAATACATGACGGAGGTTCAACACTAGTGATATGGTTTGAGATTGATATTTAACAATGTATCAGTTTCATTTACATGTCGGTTCTGTTGACCTTGCGATTCATCGGATATTCCGGTAATTAAAAATAGATACTGGTATGTCAAAACATTGAAGCAGACGTCACTTTTAGTAAAGGAGCCGAAAAAAAAATAGCGTGTGCCCAATTTCACGGCACATGAATGCTTCTTGTTGGCGCACCTGATGCGTGAACCTATTGAGGATATGTCTATGTCGATTCACTAAGCAGAGCTAAGTCCCCAAAACTCAACTGATGTATCGTGTGGCCAACTATCTAGGGGTATATAGGCTATAATCAACAGCCATTCCATAGCTGTCAAAATATGATTTATAATGGTTTTAGACAGTTACACATAGCCCAATTCTTGCTCAATGAACTGCAATCCAGCCCTAAATTGTGTGGTTTAAAGTTTATTTCCAAGCAGTTTAAGATGTATGTACAAACACATGAAATACAAATGCAAGTAATAAAATCATGTTACAGTCTGACAATGACATTATTATTACTAAAAATATATGGATTAACAATTATAAAAGAGTCAATGTCATACAATATCACATTGATACCATTAGCTCTATTACAGTGATAATCGTTGAAATATTATCTGACATATTTATTACTAATCATGAAAATATTTTCTGACAATATTCTGATCAGAATTTTACACGAAAAATCAATGAACAATTATATGTTTAAATATGGAAGATCTTAATGTGATATATTTTCATTCCAGTAACTTTTTCTAAAATCATATGAGAATGTCTCGGATATATTTGCGACAAGTAGATATGTGACTAGAAAAAAGAAATGGTAATAATAATTTACATAAAAAACGTCCCAAGTATTGTTTAAATAAGACTTGGAGTCATATAGTCATATTTTCAATACAATGAAATCGACAAAGTTTTCTTCGTCCGCAATGTTTTCGATCAAATCAAATGCTGCTCCAATACAAAACATACTTTCGGTTACTCCAAAATGAAATACCAATGAGACATGATTTACAAATGGTTCTTAATGTTTCTCTGCAGTCAATAAAGCCAATGAATGAAAGTTGCATCTTAAAACGATATATAACTTACCTAATTAGTCTATACATTTAAGAAAACTTTTTACAATTATACAAAATATTCAATTCAACCTATGATTTCATTTCATGCTTTTTGGTTCTTTTTATGGAATTTATCATTTAATTATATTTTGAACTGCGTTTAAAAAGTGTTCTCAAAATATTCAATTCAACCTATGATTTCATTTCATGCTTTATGGTTCTTTTTATGAAATATATCATTTCATTATATTTTGAACTGCGTATGTTTTAAAAAGTGAGAATGACAGCAAAAAAACATAATACAGTATGGGTTTAACGTATTTATGTTGATCTCCATTTTTTACTATGAATATGTGATTTTTTTGGATATTCTATACTCAGTACATTTAAAAACGCACAATTTGTTACCAACCCGCCGGACTTCTTTTATTTTTACTTTTGAAACTCATTTTTTATGAAAACACTTGTCAATTTTCATGAAATTTAGCATCCATGTTGCGTATACATGCAATACTATCGTGTGAAGTTCTTTTTTGTATCCTTAAAGTCAGTCAGTGAAAATTATGAAAGTCCACACTGTGCTTTATTAAATGTACTCAGTATATTTTATTTTTTAAAAGAAAAAAGTGAATCATTGAAAAATTGAATAAATATAGTTTTGTATAATTTCTTATATGAAGCATGAATGGACATATGTGTGATTGACAGGCCCATTGTGCCACAATGTAAAAGCATTTATTTGTTATTCAGGCAGTTAATTTGGTTTAAGCAGTCAGTGGACAAACATGAATATGTTGTGTGAGAAGTTTTGCTCAGTACTTGTACATACAGTTAAACTTCGATTTCTCAAACAGGTCGAAAGGACAAGTATTGAGCTGTGAAAAACGCTAATTGCAGTTTTCACAAAACATACAGATATCAATTAAAATGGCCATTTGAGACGATAATGATGAGACTGTAATTACGAGAATTTAATTATGAGATCGTTGTTGAGTAAAACACATGTGATTAAAACCCTGCCTTACCATACAAACATCGGAATCTATTTTGAGCTTTTTGTACCATATTGTGCTTACTTATCAAATGTATATGTGCTATGATCAGCTGTATTGGTTTTAGATGGAACAATAAAACACGATAACACGTTTATTTTTACATCTACATGTACATGTGCAATACAATAACATTTCAACTAAGGAACGATTTTCATGACGCATAAATATAACGGTGCAATCATGAAGCAAACATCCGGATTGAATACATACAGTAAATCTTCGAAACCTCTAACAGTTTTGCCTCGAACACAGTAGATACCTCGAACAGGTTCTTAAGTCCTGGCAAAATCCCATCTTAATTCATATTATCTAACAGTAGATCACTCGAACGGAGATAGGTCGAACACTCGAACACGTTTCTCGGTCCATTTCATTCATTGTTCGCCATAGATAGGTCGAACAATACAATAATTCACACCCTTCATTGACCATTTGATATGCTTTTGTTTGTTGACGGGTAAGATTGGCGACACATGTTATTCACATTGTACTGTATGCATACAAATCACTTTTTGTTTTCCTCTAATTTCTTTTTAATTATTATTACTATGATAAATGATATGACTATTGAGCGACATGCATTCAGTATGAAAACACAAAAAAAACACCAAAGCCAGGTGTTCAGCATGTACCGGTGACAGTGAGTTCGTAAATATGTATGTATACAGTAGATGCCTCGAAAAATAGATGGCTCGAACTAATTGTTGGGTCCGATTTCAATTCGAGGTTTCAAAGTTTTACTGTATATTCATGAACATTATTTCGTCTGTAAAACAACAATAAGTACTACAAGTACATTCTGTAAACTGTACACCTCTCATTAATAATTTGTCTTTACTTTTATTTTAATGAGGAAATATAGCGAATAGAAATATGAAATTATGAAACAAATATGAAACAACCGGTACACGTGTGACAAACTATGAAAATAAACATTTCATAAAAAAACACTGATGGGACATGATGGAAACCCCGGGTCACTCGAAACACCGGTTAACTTGAGCTTTTCGGACGGACCCCAGCATCCTCGAGTTACCGAAGTTTAACTGTATATCCAAAGTTTGCGCTGATGAATAAGGAAAAAGAAATTACTTTCGAAGAAACATGTTTAACAGTTTGCTGGTTAAAATCAATACACAACACACATGATGAAGATATAGTTGGGAGTCCATCAGGAGGAAATGTGACAGGCCATGGCATCAGAGAGTAGAATTGGGCATGCATGTTATATGTTATCTTTGATATGTGTGTAATCTGAAACTGCCCCATGCCATCCATGATTTTGCCTCGTTTTCTCAAAATTGGGTCAAAGGTCAAGTAAATACTATTTTTATATATCTCACTTGAATTATCATTATATCTTCGCCATTTTCGAGTAAAAAACTACAAAAATGGTATCAAAATGAAGCTAACATATTGGGCCTTTACTAAAAATAACTTTTGCTAATAGCTCATTTCCATATTCATGAATATTAATGAGAACACCCCAAAAATGGCAAAAAATCGTTAGAAATCGTTGTGTATGAACGATACATTTGTCATAATATCGTCATTGATGCTATTTTAAGACCTACATGATACTAGATTAAAGGTGAGACATTATGCTATTAATAAATAACATTATTAACAGTCATAATTATCAATTTACGAGCAAACATATACTACTAAAAGTGGGTGGGGGTATATTGACACATGAACACGAAAAATCTCAATTACGTCAAAACTTTTGACTCAAAAGAAATATACATAAATGATATAAATACTTTTAGATCTGGAAATGGTTAATCCATGTACAACAATTTCGCTTTTCTGATAAGCGCGAAAACGCTCAAAATGGCTTCAGTCGACACTATAGAATATAGAGGGAGCAGTTGACATGTTTGGCTATAACTTTTTTTATTTTTCAAATGATCTTAAAAGCACAGGTAGAATAACAAACTGTCATTTGTCACCTTTCGAGTTATTAAACAATATTTGATTTTTTTAAATATTTTGGCGAGGGAATTTGCATTTATATGTAACCACTCATATTCACATTGAAGAAGTGTAATTCGCCCGAAAAAATGCGAACTCTCTGGTTTAACATTTGCCTAAGACATAGGTTAATTGTTTATCTGACGAAATATGCTTAAAAAACAAAAAAGGCACAGGCGGACTTAAAAAGCAAATTTATTTTTATTTTAAAGATATCTTTCAATAAATTTTCGATTGAAATTTAGGCTGGGGAAGTTTTAGTTAAATAAAGTCCCCATCAATTCTTTTGTCAGTTCGGCATTCTATACGGAGTTTCACGGAGATTACCGATCTTTCGAATGTTCGTTAGCGTCCGGACTAGTGTTATATGTTCGGGTGTGTTATCATTTTATTGCCCTTTACGCTACTAAGCAAATATATTATGCAATACATGCGGTGCAGTTGTTTAATGCAGAAAATTCTGAATCAGTGTAAAATATAAGCAAAACTAAAAAAATATAATTTAACATTTTAATGTCCCAATTATTATTTTAAAGACTTATTTTACAAGCTTATTGTTAAATACTGAATCAGTTATGGTGGTATACATAAGTTCCATTTTATATTTATAGACATGGGCCTGTATTCAATATACATCTTAAGTTGAAAATTTATCTCAAATCCTAAGATTTCCATTAAATTTAAGATTTTTCTTGCATTTCTTCCTTAGATTTCAAGAATAATCTTAAGTGGTATTCACAAAGCATATTATCTTAAGATATTGTTTATTTTTCTCCTTAACTGTAAGGTACCTCTTAGCAGTCTTAACTTTTATCTTAAATATAAGGAAAATGCTAGTATTTTCGATATCTACAATCTGCTGCTTGTATTTTGTTTAAAAGAAGTTCCAGCATATACAATGACTGTTTTTTTTTGTCGTTCTACGTATATTTCCATTGATGCCCTAGTATAACATTTGTCAGGGGCGACTATTCTTGCTCGGTCTACCTGATAAACGCTTGTCAGTATTTACGAAGCGGGGTTGGAAGATTGATTTTGTGACTAAAATGCTTATTTTCATTGTAATTAATTAAATATTTCTCAATGAATGTGATTGAAATGGTATGACATACATGTTTTGATCGGAATAGACTTTCACTGTTTGGAGACGATCATTCAAGAACGACCAATGGATATCATATTTCCACCAAAACACGATCATTATTTATGGGCCCGTTTTATCAACGTTTTTACGCACAAAAGTTTCGTAAGATTTTCTTACGACGTTCTTACGATCCCAAGAGCATTTTATCAATATTTCCGTACGCATGCAGACGCTACGAATTCGTTAGTTATAACGAAAATGCTACTCGGTGGTTTTAGGCATTCGTAACGTTCGTAACAAATATGATTAATCATGATTTCACATTAATCAACAACAGTTATGAACTTTTTAATCCATTCATCTACTTCATATCACATGAACTTGTCTGGCATTACTGGGGGGGGGGAATACATTAATAAGTATATATTGTTATCTTATAAAGATGATTCCATACATACTAGCTGATACAGTAGTCAATCGAACAAAGTAAAACTTCTAACACTTAAAAGGTAATTTGAAGATGGAATAAGAATAGTGTGTATGTGGAATTGTACATGGAATATAAATGTATGGTTTACATTTAAAGTACAGTATCAACTATGTCATACAACTTTTAAAATTTAATACTATTATTTGGTTATTGCTAAGCCTAATTTTAAACTGTTACGACATGAAATTGATGACTTTATATATCAAGACAGATTAATTATGAACTCTTATAAACCATTAGAATTACTGTGGTTATGACTGTAAGCAGCATTTCACATTTCTTTAAGTATTAAATCCTCAATAAATTAGATCTTCAAGATCGTGAAAACTCAAGAAAATAATAAACTATTTAAGCAAGTTTTCATCCTTCTGAGCATAGAATACCACTCAATATAATGTTTCTTAAGCTGTTTAGTGGAGTGTGACGAAACGGTAGAGCACCTTGCGAGAGTTGGGGTGGGGTCGAACCCAACACTGGGTGCACATCCACCTGCATTTATATGAAGGTAGCAAAAGTGTAGTGACGTAAGTGGGAGGAGAGCATTGGTGTGGGATGATACAGCCAACTGGTTACTACTGTTTGTAGAGCGTCATGCAGGGGTAGAGGGGGGTGGCGTGAGTTCGAACACCTCATCAAGCGCCACACCACTACAGTACTTTCATATTTCAGTTCGAACCTCTTATGACCAGCCCCTGTTTATTCGCATCTTAGTCATCAGACATGAAATAGCAAACCTCCTCTTTAATAAATAGGTTTTTAGTGGGTAGGCATATCCGCCGACATATCTAACTGAATACTGTTCAGTGTTCTGTTACATTGTACCAGTACTTTTAAGCAGCTATCCACCGAAGTTTGCTCGTCTTCCTCTGAGAAGTTTGTTTGCCTACTGACAACAGATGGATAGGCGGTTATATTTTTGTTTCTCAACAGACGACTGAGAGACGACGTGAGATACGTCTAGTTTGACATCCCCAAGAAGAGCGTGTACTGATTTACTGTGCGCACAAACATTCTTATTCGTAAGATCGTAGTCATACATGTATACGAACACATTTTGATAAAACGATCGTAAGTATTTTCGTAAGAAAATTCTTACGAACATTTCGTATCGTTCGAACGCTCGTTCGTACGAATATTGATAAAACGGGTCCAACTCAAGACCAAAATTGAATGTTGATATGCGTGTCACAGGCACACTCATGACCAACTTTCTGGCTCATCGCAAGATTTCCCAGATCTGATCGATATTGGCTCCATGCTATAACCGATTATATATACGCCACTATAACGTCTCATGATCATTATCATTCGCGACTTAATTAGCCACCCCGCTGTGTTTAGCCAGCATGATGAAATTGCCAAGGGCTGTAGCATTTATCTTTTTGTCAGTATGTATGTAGTTGTGTATATTTTGCTTTCGAATATTACATGTATCATAATATATTTGCAAACAAAACTGTATCTGTTTTCTTCAGTATACATTTAATCAATAATATATATTGGCATTTTAGTACTCAGTACATGTAATAACGCACGATATGGGATCTTTATATTTTCATTGACTGACTTTTAGGATACAAGAAATTAACAACACGATATTATGACTGATAAATAAAAGTATTTGGAAGTAATTGACAAGTTATCTTTACACCTTTGATGTTAGTCAATTACTTAACACAAATGTGTGAAAATACACATGGATGACAAACAGTTGGTTGAAATGTATCACATTTCACACCTTGTATTGAGACATAATTTTTCAATAAAAAAATAATGAAATTGGTAAATGTAAATAAAATATTATATTATGTTATATTGGAATGTTAAGTACTAATACTACAATTCACATACTATCATACATATCTTTCACATAAAATATAATCAAGAAGTTTAAGTTAAAATCATGAAGAATAGGAATTGTAATACATTTTTTTCACAAATAAATTACCATACATTAAAGTGCTATCGTCATGTTGGGGGAAAATAAAATTAGTCTTTAAGCAAACAACATTATATGAACAGAACAGAACAGACATTTTATTAATACTTGTACAATGTAAATCGTCTACAACACATACATGTTTATTAACCAGGTTTTTGAAAAAAACCAGGTTATTAGAATGGTGTATGTCGTTGGGCGGGCGGGCGGGCGGGCGTCAAACTGGGTGGTTTCCGGCGAATAACTCGAGTTCTGTTGATCATATTGTAACCGAACTTGGTGTACAGTAAGAACATATGGAAAGCTCGCTTGGGATTGCTTTTGGGTTCGGTCCGACAAAGGTCAAGGTCACCGTTACTAAAAATAGAAATTTGGTTTCCGGTGAATAACTTGAGTTACATTGATCATATTGACATCAAACTTGGTGTATAGTAAGAACATGTGGAGAGCTCGCTTGGGATTGCTTTTGGGTTCTGTCCGCCAAAGGTCAAGGTCACCGTTACTAAAAATAGAAATTTGGTTTCCGGCAAATAACTTGAGTTACATTGATCATACTGACATCAAACTTGGTGTATAGTAAGAACATGTGGAGAGCTCGCTTGGGATTGCTTTTGGGTTCGGTCCGACAAAGGTCAAGGTCACCGTTACTAAAACTAGCAATTTGGTTTCCGGCGAATAACTTGAGTTACATTGATCATACTGACATCAAACTTGGTGTATAGTAAGAACATGTGGAGAGCTCGCTAGGGATTGCTTTTGGGTTCGGTCCGACAAAGGTCAAGGTCACCGTTACTAAAACTAGCAATTTGGCTTCCGGCGAATAACTTGAGTTTTGTTAATCCTATTGACATCAAACTTGGTGTATAGTAAGAACATGTGGAGAGCTCGCTTGGGATTGCTTTTGGGTTCGGTCTGACAAAGGTCAAGGTCATCATTACTAAAACTAGCAATTTGGTTTCCGGCGAATAACTTTAGTTTCGTTAATCCTATTGACATCAAACTTAGTGTACAGTAAGAACATGTGGAGAGCTTGCTTAGGATTGATTTTGGACCCGTTCTGACGAAGGTCAAGGTCACCATTACTAAAGATAGCAGTTTGGTTTCCGGCGAATAACTTGAGTTTCGTTGAACATATTGCCATCAAACTTGGTGTACAGTAAGAGCATGTGGAGAGCTCGCTTGGGATTGCTTTTGGGTTCGGTCCATCAAAGGTCAAGGTCACCATTACTAAAAATAGAAATTTGGTTTCCGGCCAATTACTTTTGTTTTGTTGATCATATTGACATCAAACTTGGTGTATAGTAAGAAAATGTGGAGAGCTTGCTTGGGGTTGCTTTTGGACTCGTTCCGCCAAAGGTCAAGGTCACCGTTACTTAAAGTAGCAATTTGGTTTCCGGCGAATAACTTTAGATTTGTTGGTCATATTGACATCAAACTTGGTGTATAGTAAGAACATGTGGAGAGCTCGCTTGGGATTGCTTTTAGAATCGTTTCGTCAAAGGTCAAGGTCACTTTTACTAAAAATTGCAATTTGCTCTCTGGCTAATAACTTTAGATGTGTTGGTCATATTGACATCAAACTTGGTGTATAGTAAGAACATGTGAAGATCTCGCTTGGGATTGCTTTTGGGTTCGTTCCGTCCAAGGTCAAGGTCACTTAAAATTTAAAAATCAGTTTCCACTTAATATCTTCGCTATTCGTGGGTGTATTGACATCAAAGTGTGAGTGTTTGTATGCATGTATCACCTCTGGCACCTTTGCAGCATTGATGATCATCATGTATTCATTATACAAATAGAGCCTTGGTTACAAATAATTAAGTTTAAAACCTGGTTTGTGGGCATTGCCCATTTCTTGTATACATTTTGTCAACGTGAAAGTTACTTACTAAGTGTTATTGAACAACAATAAAAATACATGGGAATAAGTCATATATTACACAATTTAGTTTGAAATAAATCGTCGGAGGTTGAAGTAAGCATTTATCTTTCAACAGTTAATAAACTATTCAGTATTATATGAGATGTTAATCCAATTATGACAACGAAGATGTTCAATTGCCTGTAAAAACAAATATCATCTATATAGTAATAAGTGACATGTACTTAAAACTGCATAACATTAAATGTTCGTAGCTTTAAATTCGACACGCTAGATGCATATAGGAGGTGATATGTCAAATCTAATTTATATGTGTATATACTTATGTGCTTAATCGAACTCATGGTTATTATTGTATCGTAAAATGTTGCTTAATATGGGCACTTTCCCACACCTTACACTATTTGTCGGCACATCAACAACAATTTAAAATTTTACGATCTGTTCATGTCTAGCGGTTCTTTGTTACATAGTTATATGATTACGTTCATGTAATACAATTCACCAGACCAATGCTTAACAACTTTAAAGATGAAAATCAGAAGCAATTTTATGCATTTCATATAATACGTATGTACTGCATAACCATCAACAAATTGCTTACTTTTTGAAGAACGCACCCTCATAATGCATTTTATATTTGTTTACAATAAACAACTGAATGTTGCAACTTTCATAAATTCTTGATCGCTTCAGTGAAAATTTTGATTATAGTATATACATTTTTAAGTATAAGTGTTTATTCATGAGAATGCAAAATTTCAAATCAGCTGAAAATTCGGCAAGGGGTCCAGGGGGCCGCTGAAGCTCCTGGCTTTAAGCATCTAAGATGGTTTAAATTGTCTCAAAAACGGCCCTTGCGAGCGTCAAATCAATCCCCGGAACATTCTCATGCCTGATTATTACACGAGTACAGTAGAGCCACTCGTAACAAGTCTCTTAAGTCATGTATGTCATGTTTTATATTGTTGTTGTTTTATCTATAAACTAGAGACAAGTGCTAATCAGTTCATCTACTGTCTGACAGAGATGTAATCGATTTTTACAAAATGTTATTTCACAATCTTTCTGAAAAACGGAATATGTATTGCAGAAATGTTAATTTTTTCAAAACCGTTTGCACAAAGTTGATATCTCAATCCGTTGTTGAGATATTAACGATTTCCAACAGTTCCCATGTATTTTCCCCATTACCCACGTTATCGACGGTGAATGGTTCACCAGTAATAATAGGACATGATTGTTGGGAGTAGAATATAGATGTGTTGAAACAACAGTAGCTTACAGAAATCATTGGTCCATGCAGCAGTAGAAATTTAGAACACGACTAAGATTTTTTTACTTAAGAAAATCTTAGGAAAGAAATATCTTAAGTAATATATTGAATATAACTTAAAGATAAAATATTTTTTATCCTTGCGTAAGGAAAAAAATATGTCTTAAGGAAAAACTTAAGAAATATCTTAAGATGTGTATTGAATACGGGCCCTGTTCGAGGTATCTACTTTGTTCGAGCCAAAACTGTTCGAGGTTTTGAAGTTTTACTGTAGTACCTGTATCCAGTAATACAGTGTTACAAGACACAAACTTGGACGTGTTTTCGCCCCCTCGATTCGATTTTTTGACAGCTGATTCCCGTGCGTGTAATCAAGTAAAATATACAGATTTAATCTTAACGGAATCTTCGCATAAACATATTTGTAGAAGATATTAAACTTACCTTGCATACGTTGAGAGAGCCGGGAATAACCGTGTTTAAAATCACAGAATGTACCGTCGCCATTTTAAAGAAATTTCTCAAGTAGATAAAATACCTATAGACGTATTTTATTTATTGAAAACAATCTTAGATAAAAAACGGATATTTGAGACTAAAATGGGCTATTTAAGACCAAAATAATTCTAAGATGTTTTGTGAATAGCTCTTAAGAAATATTTTAAACTTAAGTCAAATTTTGTCATATTTGAGAATTTTCTAGCAGATAAGAGAAATATTTTTATCTAAGATGCTTTGTGAATACCAACCCTGGTCTTCTTGTTGATGTGGTCTTAATATTGAGGTTGAATAAAGAGCAAAACAGTCAAAATGTACTTGAAAATTGTGTTCTTATATTTGAGGTGGCCTTATATTTGAGGTGGTCTTGAAGTGAGGTTTTACTGTATATTTACACGTAGGCCTGTGAGTATGTGGAGATAATATCTTATTTGTTTGAATGATATCAATATTTTGACCACATGTTTCAAACTATTGAATTGTTGGTCTGATATACTCATTACTGTTTATTGCTTTGTCCTGTTGCCTTTCATCAGCAAGAAATTAATGAGCTTTTACTGCTTGTCCAGATGCTGTTTGAGATATTTAAGTAATTAATGTATGTGACAGATTGTTATATTGCTAGAACTAGTAATGGTGGAATATATGTACATTTGTTCTTGGGTTGTCTATTGTATATATAATGTATAAACTTGTATAAAGGTGCTGAAACATTAATTCTGGGTTGTTTCAGCTAAATGGCTGAACTAGACAGATGGTATACATTGTAGAAATTCTGAAACATCAATTACAGTAAATTATGGTAATTTGAACCCAGGTAGTGTCGGAGGGGTGTAGCAGAGTGTCGGAGGGGTATAGAGCCCGACTCCGGATGTCATGAGCTTGAATGGGATTTAATCATGTACTTCACAATCCCTATATTTGGCGCTACGTACTGATTGGTAACACAGGAAGTCATCGAGAGGACTTGGTATAAGTTGTAAGAACTTGTTTCACATTTAATAATAATTGATTAAGTTTAAACCAGAATCTATATGACACATGATGATACATGGAGTTTGCTTTAGCATGTATATGTTTGGGAAGATAATGGTTGATTGATTTCAGGTACATGGTATCATTCGTAGATCAAGTTCCTTCAATACGGGAAGAATAGAACATTTGTATGCTGATAAAATGTCCCACAGTGGTGGATGTAAGTTAACACAACCATTTTATTCTTCTATAATTCTTTCTTATTGTGACATTTTGTGTTTGACTACTTCATCATAATACGTTAAACGTCATGGTCCGCAACATGGTTGTTACACGTCATGGTCCGCAACGTGGACGCTTAATGTCATGGTCCGCAACGTGGACGTTACACGTCGTGGTCCGCAACATGGTGTGACACGTCATGGTCTGCAACGTCGACATAGTACGTCATGGTCCGCAATGGGACGCTACACATGGTCCGCAACATGGTCGTGACACGTCATGGTCCGCAACGTCGACGTTACACGTCATGGTCTGCTACGTGGCAACGTAAATACTATAGTAGGGTCTTTAGGGTTTAATTACAGCTAATTGTCTGAAACTATGAGTGTAACAAACTTGTAGGGAAATCATAAACTCCCCTTCAAGGAATGGTACCAAATTGTGACCAAAATAAGCCCCTAAAACACAATCAATGTATACAAAAATGAATGTTTACTATATTTTCAGCCATGCATCTACACTATGGAGATCTGACAGACAGCACTTGTTTGGTGAAGATTATAAGTCAAGTACAACCTACAGAAATATATAATCTTGGAGCTCAAAGTCATGTGAAGGTAACACAAATCATCCCATGTTTGTACATAATTGTACATCACTCACTGTCTGTCATCCATCTGTTTGTCCTCGGCAACTGTGTGAAACTGTCTGTCATCCGTCTGTTTGTCCTTGGCTACCATGTGAAACTGTCTGTCATCCATCTGTTTTTCCTCGGCAACCATGTGAAACTGTCTGTCATCCATCTGTTTATCCTCGGCAACTGTGTGAAACTGTCTGTCATCCGTCTGTTTGTCCTCGGCAACCATGCGAAACTGTCTGTCATCCGTCTGTTTGTCCTCGGCAACCGTGTGAAACTGTCTGTCATCCGTCTTGTTTGTCCTCTACTACCATGTGAAACTGTCTGTCATCCGTCTATTTGTCCTCGGCAACCGTGTGAAACTGTCTGTCATCCGTCTTGTTTGTCCTCTACTACCATGTGAAGGAAGTTGCTGACACTCTAGGATGTTCCTTGTATGGTCCTCTACCACAGTTGTTCAAAGAATTCTGTTCCATGCAGACCTTGTGTTGTCATGGCAACCAAAGGGATTTTTTTAAATTCTTCTTGTTCAAAACCACTAGGCCATCAGCTTACATATAACCTATGTAGCATTGTCCTCTTCAAAGATTGTTTAAGTCATGGCCCTGTGGTCAAAATTGATAGCGCCCAGTGGGGTCACTTGTTTTATATAGACTTAGATAGGAAAATCTTTGAAAATCTTCAACAAAAGACACTGACTTTAGATATTTGGTATTTAGCTTTGTCTATTGGTACCAAGTGCTGACAGTAAGCAATATTTGCCCCATATGGCAATATGAAAACCAAGTGAACATGCTTGCAAATGGTTTTCTTGAAAAGACGTCACTTACAGATGAGGTTGTAAATCCCATAGCAGCGCTCCTTTGGGCATTGTTTTAGCAAAGGTTCAATGCAATATCAATGTGTTTGTGTAACACCGGAAGTATGCGCAGGTAATGGAACCTACAATACCATCACACCTAATACTGTCTCCCATGGCCAAGTGGTTAAGGCATCCGCCTTGGGAGTGGGAGGTTGAAGGTTCGAATCCCAACAGGGGTTCGTTCTGATATGGCCAGTTGGTGAGCTGCCAGCTAGTTAGATAATGGTTACCATGTGCCTACCTGCCTGGTGCCTGGCATTAAAGGATAGCAATTGGGAAGTAAATGCGCTCAGAAAGTAGGTGTCTCATAAGTCAGAAATGGCTGGCCCTTTAAATAGGGGTGACACTATAATAAATAAATACTTTACAATACCAATATTACAGCATAAATGTGTAAGGGATGGACATGATGTATATTGTTACTTAAAATTAAGATATCTATCATTTATTTATTGTTATGCTAACTTGCTGTATTTCTATAACTTTATGACAGGTATCATTCGAGCTTGCTGAATACACTGCCAATGTGGATGCTCTAGGTACATTGCGATTGTTAGACGCCATAAGAACATGTGACTTATCAGAACAGGTGAAGTTCTACCAAGCTTCAACGAGTGAAATGTTTGGTAAAGTACAAGAAATCCCACAAAAAGAGACGACACCATTTTATCCCAGATCTCCCTATGGTCAGTTCATGTATCTCATGTGTTTGTTTTAGAGTTGCTGGACATCTGACGTCTGCGACAATCAATTATGAACTACAATAATTGATTATAATCGAAAATTTTGACGGAAGTGTTATTTCAATAAGATCATATTATATATATTCAGATTTTACAGTTATAAACCCGGATATACATTCAGATATTACAGTTATATTATGCAGTGAAAATTGAGACTTTTCTTTCATCATACGTTTTCATTGTTTTGTATAATGTGACATATGTTGCTGCCTGCCAACAATCACTGCGATAACCAGTTAGATATTCATATTGGAGAACCATAACTATAAAAGTTTATGTGCCTAGATTTCTAGACATTGTTTAAGTGTGCCAATAAATAGTAAACCAAACGGAAGGACTTTATGAATCTTTGCTAATGTTCACTATAATCCATACACTACAGAATCTACTTGTATTCAGTCAAATACAAATATACAAAGTAAACATTCAAAAACAATATTTATTGAATGATAAAATGATCTTATGATATAACAGTAATGTAAAACTCCATTGATGTTAGATGTAGTAAAAGGAGATAAATGAAGTTGTATAAATGAATTTAACTGTCAGCATTATACTTACACTAAAATTCAATATTTCAATTATTTCTGACTGTCCATTTTGAGTTTTCAAACCGATCTGATAATTGATTATGAAATTTGTCCGATTATCCATCACTACTTGTGAGGACATTATTGGAAACAATATTTTTTCTTCATCTATTTTTGTGTCATGTGATGCCATGATACAATTTGAATATAACAATATTCTTACTATTGAAGAAAACATCTGTTTGTTATTGACATAGCAATAATATTTGAATACATTATGTATGTACATTGATTATAGAACATGTATCAATATATAATGTTATATTTTGACCAGGTGTTGCTAAGGTATATGCATATTGGATTGTCATCAACTACAGAGAAGCCTACAATATGTTTGCTTGTAATGGTATCCTGTTTAACCATGAAAGTCCAAGACGAGGTAAAAACTTGTAAAGTCACGAAACAGACTTTTATTTTGTAATGTACCATTCCCTAAATGAAATATCTCATCGTAATGCTGATGATAAGATAAGTGAAGTGCAGTCCGGTGTATATTAACATCCCCCTTTGCCCACATGATGATAGAAAACCGTAGGCACAGTTACTTAAATCATGTAAAGTTTTCTGTGTTGTAAGAGCATACGTGGTAGTGCTGATGTATGCACACTGTATTATCACTTTTCTTACATGTTAACCACAACCACAAATTCAAGTGTCTGATACCCGTATTTTCTAACCTGACCTACGCTCCGAGTAAGTGCTCCGAGTAAGTGCTCCGAGTAAGTGCTTCGAGTAAGTGCTCCAAGTAAGTGCTCCAAGTAAGTGCTTCGAGTAAGTGCTCCAAGTAAGTGCTCCAAGTAAGTGCTAGCATAAGTCATATCTGTATCAGACTCGTGTAAGTGCCAGCATAAGTCATACCTGTATCAGACTAGTGTAAGTGCCAGCATAAGTCATACCTGTATCAGACTAGTGTAAGTGCCAGCATAAGTCATACCTGTATCAGACTAGTGTAAGTGCCAGCATAAGTCATACCTGTATCAGACTCGTGTAAGTGCTAGCTTAAGTCATACCTGTATCAGACTAGTGTAAGTGCCAGCATAAGTCATACCTGTATCAGACTAGTGTAAGTGCCAGCATAAATCATACCTGTATCAGACTAGTGTAAGTGCCAGCATACATCATACCTGTATCAGACTAGTGTAAGTGCCAGCATAAATCATACCTGTATCAGACTCGTGTAAGTGTCAGCATAAGTCATACCTGTATCGGACTCGTGGTTTGCAGTTCCAGGTAACTTATATGAAAAGTTACAATGCAATGTTATAGAGTATGTCTGTGTGAAGGCACAAACATGCAATTTTCTCAAAAAGTTTACTTAGCAGATTTTGATAGAAATTCAGACAATCTACCTTCAAATATATAAATACCACAACCAGGTGTGAGAACATCATCAAGATTCTTTTAAAGTATTTCAACAAAAAAACATAAATATTATTGAATGTTCTGTTTTTCTTTAATCTTGTACTTCCTGCAGGATTAAATTGTGTTGTTGCTCTGGGAATGAAATTGATTTAAATTTATAAGAAGAATATCATTGTCTGTAGATATATGTGCCAGTCTCTGCGATTTTTTACGCAAATGCACTGCGGCTCTTCTCTAAGAAAAACGCAATAAAGATGATGTCATGTTTTCACATTAATTGCAACAGCTAATTATTCAGCAGCGAGCAGAAGCAAAAAAAGTAAACATTGAGATGGCCCCTTTTCGTAAGGAAAAGAATAATAAACATATATTTGTAAAATATTATTGTATCTGGAAACATATTTGTTGTATTTAAATTTCTGAAACTCAGAAAAATGTTCATAGTCTTGATGACCATAATTAAGGTGCTGTAACTCCCAGAAATGTGGTTTGCAAAAATGTTTGTTTTGTGGTTACCTACAAATATCCCTGCATTCAGAAATATTAATAACTCAATTACGCCCAGATATGTCATTTGGGCCAAACATCTCGGAGAATGACACATATTTCAAACTAGAAGCATAAACAAAAAACATGTTTGTTTATTGTTTATATATTGCCAGTGTGTTTATGGGAGTACTTTCAATGAACGTATACATTGTATTGCAGGTGAAACATTCGTCACTAGGAAGATAACTAGAGCTGTATCTAAGATAATACTAGAACAACAAAAAGTTGTAGAACTGGGAAATCTAGATTCTAAGAGAGATTGGGGTCATGCCAAAGATTATGTTGAGGTGATCATTCTGTTTTTCTTGCGTCATATATATTTCATATACTGTTGTTAAGAAATTTACTTTTCTTTAATTATGCCCACACTCCCCAAATTTGATATAAAAAGGGCTGTTTAGGGGAGACAACCTCTGGAGGAAGATTGCATTCGAATGTCAGGGAGGCATGATGGTTTACGACAGAGAGTGTGACTACATATACAGGGGTTTGAATCCCTACTTTGTTATATCAAAATCATACAACATTCAAACAATAATTGATTTTGTCTTTGTTATTAGTAAATAAATGAGTTAGTAATGATTCATTATTAATCGTGTTTTGTCCTTGAATAAGCAAATATCATGTGAAACTATTTGATATTTTGTATTTCAGGCAATGTGGTTAATGTTACAACAAGAGAAACCTGAAGATTTTGTGATATCTATGAATGAAAGTCACAGTGTACGAGAGTTTGTTGTAGCTGCATTTAAACATGTGAAGATTGATATAGTGTATGTATATAGTGTGTTTGACAGATGTGTACATATACAGGGCTCAACATCTGTTTCTCTGCAGTATCGATTAGTTTTTTCACACTTCCAGTTTGCAAAACAATGTTCTGCGTATATGCAGTCGAACGGCGTGCTGGTATTTTGTATCTGTATCATATAACTATTAGAATTAAACCTGCAATAGGCTTGATTTACCGATTTATTAGTCGGAATAGTTTAATACTCGGTAAGGGGGAAGCTCCCGACAAATACTGGATTCAGCTTTTTATTGATGGAATCATGAATTGTAAAGCATTTTCTGTGTGAATCGCGATGCAGCAACTGGTGATTTTTAAATCTATTTGTCCGACAAAGTTAATGTTGAGTCCTGAATATATTTTGTGTTTGATAGATTTCTATGTACACTGCAACTCCATTATAATGCGATTGATGGGGTTTGTGTTAGAATCCGACAGTAGTATAAATCGAAAGACATATTAACCATACCAACTTACCCCACCACCCAATATAGCGTTGTGCATACTATATAATTATGCATTATAATTCTGAACAATTTAAATGCAAAATAATAAATTATTTAAAACAACGCTAAAATGTGGTCATTTTCTTTCGACAACAACAACACCGCGACATTTTGGCTGTGTGAACGGCATAGAAAATGTACATGCCCTTTTAAGTCTTCATGTATGAAAAACAGTGACAACTAAGGTGGTTAATCGGCATGATCACATCAAGTTTAAAGAATTGACCGCTGTCTGATCAGACATGAAAGAGGTTGCTGACGTGTCAAACGTGCACAAACTGTAAAAGCAGCAATCAAGTAGTGCTATGGGTTGAATTGAAAACACATTCATTGTTCTAATTGGTCAAGGTTAGGAGAATAATTGTACATGGACTTGTCAAGACGACTCTGCATCAGCTACATCCGTTACATCATAGATTCAGCACTATCCAAGGTCAAATTACGTTGATGTTTATGGAATGTGTTGAAAAACATTAGAAGGTGACATTTGTGTAAATATTGATGGTTATCATACTTTGACATATATCTCGGTAGACTTATGGCTGCGTAAATTAAATTAAAGAAATCTTGCCGATTCACGATCGCGGTTCGTTAACAGCATCTGATTTCACGAAAGAGCAGACAGTAAATCGCGGATAACATACAATTTTGAAGAAAAATTCTTCCTTTTTTAATTTTATTTTGGATTTTTCATGAAAAAATTCGGGAATCTGACATCACATTATAATGAATATTACGTAGTAACCAAACGCGTACTAATGGAAATGCAGTGTTCATGTTGTGTTGACAAATTTATGCGTATGTCTTGTGTTTAACAGATTTCTGATGCTAAGCTCATTGTGGAAATGGTCTATACACATGTATATTCAAATTGTTCTCCATTTTCCCGATTTGTTTCAATGGCTCAGATATCATAATGATGCCTTCTGTTTCTGATTGAACATTTGTTCTTCATCAACCATGTAATCTGTCTATAGTGAGAATAGTTCTCAAATAGTGCTAAAAAATTCAAATCTTAAGATTAAATGAGTTTTATTGTATAGGATTGAATTCATTCCATCAACAAAATGGGTTGGATTGTATAGCAAGTTGTATTTCTTATCTTTATCATGAGGTGGAGATAACTTCTACGTTTTTATTATTGCTCGTTGATTTTCCTGTAAGAGTTGTTCCCCTTATAGTGTGACAGATATTTATGAGATATTTTTGTATCTAGACAAACAAGATAATGTATTATACAGTTATATTGTGATATATTGTTATACATGTATATCATATATTGTTTAAAATTATATATTGTTATATGTTATATATTTTTATATATTATATGTTTTTATATATTATATGTTTTTTATAATACTGCAAATAAAAATCCCGTAATTTCATTGGTTAAAGGCTCGCGTATAGTATTCTAATGTACACGGCGCTGACAGGGTATATGACGTGCAAACTTATTTCCCCTTCATGCGCCTCTTGACCATTTTCGCTGACGGCTCCACTCGAAAACGTTTATATTAAGTTACTAGAAATTGACAATTGATCTTCATACATAAGTCAATAAATATTGAAAAGATTACATGTATGCTTGTATTAATATTCAAAACGATAGATTTTTTAAGGTATGAGCCAAATTCAGCTCGATAAAATCCATGGTATCAGACGCTTGAAAATTAAAATTTAAAGTCAAGCGTGCGCTTTACCATGTGTACTGAGGTACCTTATGGGGTAATGCAATTAATTTTCAGGCAATATAAAGTGTGAGTGAAATAAAATTAATTTGGTCTACAGCAAGTAATTCCAGATATATTTTAAAGGGAATACGTTTTAATTACTGATATTATACATAACTAAAACACTTAACAGTTTTATGAACCAAAACAGCAAAAATGCACAGATATAATTCTTAGATCTAGAGCTAGGCATCGAAACATTGCTTGTTTGACTAAATTCGTATGAAAACACGGATTTGCGGTTTTATGAATTCTTTATACTGGTTGTTGACAGGGTATATGGGGGAATATAACCTGTCCGCGATTCATATAACGCCTCGGGTTATATGGTACCCAGACAGGTTATATTCCCCCATATACCCTGTCAACAACCTGTATAACTAATAATATATTTGTTATATATTATATGTTGTTATATGTTATATATTGTTATATATTGTATATTGTAATATATTATATGTTGTTATATATTATATGTTGTTATATATTGTATATTGGTATATTATATGTTGTTATATATTATATGTTGTTATACCCCCACAAACGAAGTTTGAGGGGGTATATAGGAGTGAGCTTGTCGGTCGGTCTGTCGGTCGGTCGGTCGGTCGGTCGGTTTTCATGGTTTCCGGACGATAACTCATGAAAGGCTAGACAGATTTGAAAAATTTTTGGTACACAGGTGTAACATCAGAAGATACAGGTCAAGTTCGATATTGGGGCTGGTGGGGCCAAGGTCAAGGTCACTGTTACTAAAAATAGTTTCTCTTACTTTCACTTACTAGCAAATGGTTTGTTTTTAGTTGTAAACGACTTATCTTTCTGTGAAAATAACTGTTATTTCTAGCATATTGTTTGATATATTTTGCATTGATTTAGTTCCATTTTGCCCAGCTTTTTGTGAGCAATTCTATACAAGTTCAGTTTTTTATTTCACAGGAACTGTTGATTAGTTCTTACTGTTCTGTTGGCAGCATTTTTGGTTTATTACATTCAGATACTAGCAAATGGTTTGTTTTTGTTGTTGAAGACTCGCCTTTCAGTGAAAATAACGGGATTTCTTTTAAAATCCATTGAAATAAGGCATAATATAATGTTATATCCAGGTAGTTTGATTATTTGATTAAATCTGTGAAACTGCAGTCAAGGACAATGGAACAAAATGTCTTGATTGCGAATATAAATTGTATCAATTTAATACGCTTTGTTGCTATATTTGTTCGAATTTGAATGCAAAATGTTCAGATCTTGGGAGTTAAAATCAAATATATTGGTGTTACTAGTTCATACTCTAGTCGAATGTATCATTATATTTCTTTGTGACAAAGTGCTATATATTACTGTTCATTTTTTCTATTTTATTGATTTTGACCTGACTCCCATACTGTGGTATTCATATCACCTCCGAAATATTAAAATGTACACAATTCTTATTATAACCCCACTTCAAAATATGCAATGGGGGCTATATGGGAATCACCACTTGTTCCGTCATGTCACATAACATGGTTTTCCATGAATTATTTCTACCAAGCCTAGTTGTGTATATTGTCGGCACATTCTGATTGTGGTCCTGTAGTGATAGATAGTGATAGATAATTTCATTGTCTTGACTGGCGGCCATCTTTGAATTTATCAAAAATATGTCTGACAAAGCGGTATTGTGGGGGTATTAATCACCTTCAGTGATAGCTCTAGTTATATATATTATATGTTGTTATATATTGTTAAATATTATATATTGTTATATATTATAATTATATGTTGTTATATATTATATGTTGTTATATATTATATGTTGTTATATATTATATGTTGTTATATATTATATGTTATTATATATTGTTATATATTATATATTGTTATATATTATTTGTTGTTATATATTATATATTGTTATATATTATAGATGGGAAGGTAATGATGTTGATGAAGTGGGCAAGAATAAAGCTACTGGAGAAGTATTGGTTAAAATCAACCCCAAATTCTACAGACCTACGGAAGTTGTAAGTACAACGTTATCTTGTACTGTTGCATGTAATCTCCGAGTCTGTTACCTAGTTTGTCTCATTTCACAGACGTTATGAGGTTTAGTGATCAGTCCTATTTTCCACCAGATTTTGTCAAAATTTTCCCATTTATAATTATACCTTGGTACGGAATGGTAAGTCTCGGCCTGGACTGGTTTATACCTTGGTACGGAATGGTTAGTCTTGGCCTGGACTGGTTTATACCTTGGTACGGAATGGTTAATCTTGGCCTGGACTGGTTTATACCTTGGTACGTAATGGTTAGTCTTGGCCTGGACTGGTTTATACATTGGTACGGAATGGTTAATCTTGGCCTGGACTGGTTTATACCTTGGTACGGAATGGTTAGTCTTGGCCTGGACTGGTTTATACCTTGGTACGGAATGGTTAGTCTTGGCCTGGACTGGTTTATACCTTGGTACGGAATGGTTAGTCTTGGCCTGGACTGGTTTATACCTTGGTACAGAATGGTCAGTCTCAGCCTGGACTGGTTTATACCTTGGTATGTAATGGTTAGTCTTGGCCTGGACTGGTTTATACATTGGTACGGAATGGTTAATCTTGGCCTGGACTGGTTTATACCTTGGTACGGAATGGTTAGTCTTGGCCTGGACTGGTTTATACCTTGGTACGGAATGGTTAGTCTTGGCCTGGACTGGTTTATACCTTGGTACGGAATGGTTAGTCTTGGCCTGGACTGGTTTATACCTTGGTACAGAATGGTCAGTCTCAGCCTGGACTGGTTTATACCTTGGTACCGAATGGTCAGTCTCAGACTGGACTGGTTTATACCTTGGTACGGAATGGTCAGTCTTAGACTGGACTGGTTTATACCTTGGTACGGAATGGTTAGTCTCAGACTGGACTGGTTTATACCTTGGTACGGAATGGTCAGTCTCAGACTGGACTGGTTTATAACTTGGTACGGAATGGTTAGTCTCGGCCTGGACTGGTTTATACCTTGGTACAGAATGGTCAGTCTCAGCCTGGACTGGTTTATACCTTGGTACGGAATGGTAAGTCTTGGCCTGGACTGGTTTATACCTTGGTACGGAATGGTTAGTCTCAGACTGGACTGGTTTATAACTTGGTAGGGAATGGTCAGTCTCAGCCTGGACTGGTTAATACCTTGGTACCGAATGGTCAGTCTCAGCCTGGACTGGTTTATACCTTGGTACCAAATGGTCAGTCTCAGCCTGGACTGGTTTATACCTTGGAACGGAATGGTAAGTCTCAGCCTGGACTGTTTTATAACTTGGTACCAAATGGTTAGTGTCGGCCTGGACTGGTTTATAACTTGGTACGGAATGGTTAGTCTCAGACTGGACTTGTTTATAACTTGGTACGGAATGGTTGGTCTCAGACTGGACTGGTTTATAACTTGGTACGGAATGGTTAGTCTCAGACTGGACTGGTTTATAACTTGGTATGGAATGGTTAGTTAATTTACAAAAGCACACTGGTTTATAACTTGGTACGGAATGGTTAGTTAATATACAAAAGCACACTGGTTTATAACTTGGTACGGAATGGTTAGTTAATTTACAAAAGCACACTGGTTTATAACTTGGTTCGGAATGGTTAGTTAATTTACAAAAGCACACTGGTTTAGAACTTGGTACGGAATGGTTAGTTAATATACAAAAGCACACTGGTTTATAACTTGGTTCGGAATGGTTAGTTAATTTACAAAAGCACACTGGTTTAGAACTTGGTACGGAATGGTTAGTTAATTTACAAAAGCACACGATGTTGGTTGATCCATGTATTATTTTAAGGGATGTTAACAAATGGCAATTTTGGTATACGAATATTCAGTCAAGCTTCCGGACGAATATTCGAATATTTGACCATCATCCATTACAAATTATTTGTTTATCATCACCATTTCTGCTTGCAAGCATATATACTAGTAGTTTGTAGTTTGTGCTTGTTTTTGAGAGATCAAAATTATGAATTATTTGTCCTTCTGAACTGTACGTAGGATGCAAGTTATTGGAAGTAAAAGCAACTCTAGCCCATGATATGAGCCCCGCTGTACGATTTCCAAACCCTTGTATAAGTGACGTCATTTCCAGAAAACCATGTCCTGACAGTAAGCAATATTTGCCCCATATGGCAATATGAAAACGAAGTGACCATATGGAGTAGATTTTGTTTCCTGCTTGCAAATAGTGACATCACATGTGGCCTTTTCTTGAAATGACGTCACTTACAGAAGAGGTTGGAAATCCCACACCAGCGCTCATAAAGACTTGTGTTGATTTTAATGCACTGATAGCTACATGTCACGCGTAAAATGTCATTCAATGCGAATCATTGAAATTTAATACACTTGTTGTCAGCTTTTATATTGAATTATATATTTTTATCTAATATTCGAATGCTGAATAAGTATTCGAATGTTCGGATGTACAAACAAATATTAGAATATCCGAATATTCGTTGTCATCCCTAATTAGTGTTAATAATTGCCTGGTGAATCAATAAGTGACATGACCTCATATTGCCTTACAGTTATCAACACTTAAGTTTAATTTTCTCATTTTCACTGGCGAAATGTTTAAATGATTTACCAGAAAATAAGATATATACATTCGTGTTAAAATATGTTGAATTTATTAAACACAGGATCAGAAAAGTATAGTCTCGCCAGAGGCGGGTTTTGTCGTTTCCTTAATAAAATGAAATGAGTTTCATTTCACAAGATTAAAAGGAAAACTCGTGCATTAAGGACATGATTTTAAACAAAGCGTTCTGTAATACCATTTTTTGAGACTCGACCCATTTTGTAATAAAAATCAGTATCTACAGAAATGATTAATTTCAACAAAAGATAACAAGAAACCAATGGGCAAATGTAAAATAAGTCATATTTCAAAGTGTAGAAAGTAAAACTCGCACAATAAAGTTCTGAGTTTAAACAACGTGTTTTGTAATACCATTTTTTAGACTCCATCCGTTTTGTAATATAAATTTTGCATTATTGCAAACTGGTTTTTTTTTAAAAACGGGTTGTAACAGGAGATATTGTGCAGTGGTACTCGGTTGAGCGATTCAGGGCCGTCTTGGCCGACTTGTTTCAGTTTGATATTTGATCTCTTTTGCATGTCATTCTTTAAATCTATGAGAAAGTTTTTTATTTAAATTTCCCACCATATCAAGAACATTTGTTTTTTTTTATCAATTCATTAATATTAAAATTAAAGGCTAGAAATCTGAAAGACAAATCCTGGAGAAAAAATATTTATCTAACATAAAGAAATAAAGGTGAAAATTTCACAGTTTAGCTTTGATGTTTCGTTGTAGGATTTAAGTGGTATTAATTGATCGAAGATATTTATCATGTATTTGTTAGTACCAAGGAATATCAAATAGAAACAAGCTTGTTATTTCAATGTTTTAACTTATTGTAAACCTCTATAAAAGCATGTTTTAATTCACCATTGTGATATTGTGAGAGAACAAACATTGTTAGATATCTAACAACTGCGGCTGAAGTATAACAATGCAATGTTTAACAATGAATTCTAGTGGTGTCATTTTGTAAGGAAAGTTAGTTATTTATTGTAAATAGTTCCATTTTATCCCATTAGTTATATGTGTAATTTATTCATATACAAATGTAGATATTGCAATACTTAACTATGTTTCTGTAACTGACTAAACACATTTTATTGCGGGTTTATTAAATTTGGTGACATTTCCTTTCTAAATATTGATACATTTTAATTGACTTAGCAGTCGGACACTCTGTTAGATTGTTAAAATATTGTGTTTATTGTTCAACTGTTTCGTGCTGAATATTAAAGAAATTAAAATTTGTATTTAAGGCGAGCAAACAGAATGTTGATGAGAGACATGAATTCCAGTTTGTCATTGTTGGTTCTATGTAAACACCGGCAATAATTCAGCAATTTACAAGTTTCTGCTAACTCACGATTTCAATTATTCATACGATTACATGTTCATATATCAATATCTCATTTCTTTTTAAAGTATAAATTCTCTCCTCCTACAAGTCCTGTCTTTTGTCTCGTTACAAATGTTATGTTTGGTACATGAGGCTTATTTTAGAGTATAATTTTAATATACTCAATCTTGCATATGCGACCGTTTGCAGTAAGCGTTCACTTTGAAAACCTTCACACAATTTTCACTATATCTTTACGTTTGCTAAGTGACTTTTTTTTAACGCGACCAGCGGTCACTCAAAGTCAGGGTTTTTTCAGTCATCTATTTCCTTTAAACGACCGCTAATTCAAATTGACCGCAAATTAATTTATAAAGATTAAGTGTGTGTATGTTTTATTAGAAGACATATTTCATCAGATCTGGTGAATATTTGTTTAACAAATAAAAGAATAAAACTGTTTGTTTTGTACATTGTATTTTTAACATGTTGAAGCACATTTTAATTACAAAAGTATGTATAGTAGCAGACTAGAAAATATTGAAACCCGATATCTTATCTGGAATCAAGCTTTGTATTAAAAGACCGTTTCATTAAGAGACCACTTTTTGTGTGACCCTTTGGCGGTCTCTTAAAACAGGATTGACTGTACTCAGAAAATATTTACATTCACAATGATATATTGCAGTAAACACTAACATATTTTTATCAGAAATTAATCTGATATCTTTCTGTGATTGTTATAAACAAGAATTACTGCTGTATAAACAACAATTATAGCTGGTAATACTATCTACAACTCTACTGTCAGTTGATATATTTGTATTTGTGCCTTATTGCTGGCAGATAATGTTTGTTTATTTGTTCCTTTATTCATATAAAAATACAAATGCATAAACTATGTCTTGCTGTAGGAAGGTGTATTAGGACAATGTTGAATTGCAGTGTATTGAAGGTATAGTTTAGCTGTAAGTGTGGGTATACTAGTGTGTAGGGTGTGGGTATACTAGTGTGTAGGGTGTGGGTATACTAGTGTGTAGGGTGTGGGTATACTAGTGTGTAGGGTGTGGGTATACTAGTGTGTGGGGTGTGGGTATACTAGTCTGTAGGGTGTGGGTATACTAGTCTGTAGGGTGTGGGTATACTAGTCTGTAGGGTGTGGGTATACTAGTGTGTGGGGTGTGGGTATACTAGTCTGTAGGGTGTGGGTATACTAGTATGTAGGGTGTGGGTATACTAGTATGTAGGGTGTGGGTATACTAGTCTGTAGGGTGTGGGTATACTAGTATGTAGGGTGTGGGTATACTAGTCTGTAGGGTGTGGGTATACTAGTGTGTGGGGTGTGGGTATACTAGTCTGTAGGGTGTGGGTATACTAGTGTGTAGGGTGTGGGTATACTAGTGTGTAGGGTGTGGGTATACTAGTCTGTAGGGTGTGGGTATACTAGTATGTAGGGTGTGGGTATACTAGTGTGTGGGGTGTGGGTATACTAGTCTGTAGGGTGTGGGTATACTAGTGTGTAGGGTGTGGGTATACTAGTGTGTGGGGTGTGGGTATACTAGTATGTAGGGTGTGGGTATACTAGTGTGTAGGGTGTGGGTATACTAGTGTGTGGGGTGTGGGTATACTAGTGTGTAGGGTGTGGGTATACTAGTGTGTAGGGTGTGGGTATACTAGTGTGTAGGGTGTGGGTATACTAGTGTGTAGGGTGTGGGTATACTAGTGTGTAGGGTGTGGGTATACTAGTGTGTAGGGTGTGGGTATACTAGTGTGTAGGGTGTGGGTATACTAGTGTGTGGGATGTGGGTATACTAGTGTGTAGGGTGTGTGGGGGAGGGTGTGGGTGTGTGGGGGAGGGTGTGTGGGGGAGGGTATGGGTGGGTGTGTGATGATTGCCCTGTGGGTGTGTGGGGGAGGGTGCCCCGTCTCAGTGGTTTGTCATTTTTGTGGTTATTGTCATTTTTATGCTGCATATTAGCTATATTAGGAAATGAATTACAGTAAAACCTCAATTATAAGATAAGACCACCATTGGGACACCTGAAAACTGGTCTTAATATTGTGGTGGTCTTAATATTGAGGTTGAATAAACAGAAACAGTGAAAATGGACTTGGAAAATGTGTTCTTAATTTTGAGGTGGTCTTATTATTGAGGCAATCTTTAAGTGTGATTGTAGTGTATTCGTATAAACATTAATGTCGGGATACAGTCCTGATTGTACAATCTGTATTCATTGTATAAGTTATTTTTCTATCAGTTTTATTGTTTCAATTTTACAGGAGTTTTTACAAGGTGATTGTACGAAGGCCAAAACCAAACTTGGATGGAAAGCAAAATATGACTTTGATGTAAGTACAGATGTTTTATAGCCTCAAACATGATAGACATAAGTGTGAAGTATTGTAGGTATATATACATGATAGACATAAGTGTGAAGTATTGTAGGTATATATACATGATAGACATACGTGTGAAGTATTGTAGGTATATAAACATAAGTGTGAAGTATTGTAGGTATATATACATGATAGATATAAGTGTGAAGTATTGTAGGTATATATACATGATAGACATAAGTGTGAAGTATTGTAGGTATATATACATGATAAACATAAGTGTGAAGTATTGTAGGTATATATACATGAAAGACATAAGTGTGAAGTATTGTAGGTATATATACATGATAGACATAAGTGTGAAGTATTGTAGGTATATATACATGATAGACATAAGTGTGAAGTATTGTAGGTATATATATACATGATAGACATAAGTGTGAAGTATTGTAGGTATATATATACATGATAGACATAAGTGTGAAGTATTGTAGGTATATATATACATGATAGACATAAGTGTGAAGTATTGTAGGTATATATATACATGATAGACATAAGTGTGAAGTATTGTAGGTATATATATACATGATAGACATAAGTGTGAAGTATTGTAGGTATATATATACATGATAGACATAAGTGTGAAGTATTGTAGGTATATATATACATGATAGACATAAGTGTGAAGTATTGTAGGTATATATATACATGATAGACATAAGTGTGAAGTATTGTAGGTATATATACATGATAGACATAAGTGTGAAGTATTGTAGGTATATATATACATGGTAGACATAAGTGTGAAGTATTGTAGGTATATATACATGATAGACATAAGTGTGAAGTATTGTAGGTATATATACATGATAGACATAAGTGTGAAGTATTGTAGGTATATATACATGATAGACATAAGTGTGAAGTATTGTAGGTATATATACATGATAGACATAAGTGTGAAGTATTGTAGGTATATATACATGATAGACATAAGTGTGAAGTATTGTAGGTATATAGACATAAGTGTGAAGTATTGTAGGTATATATACATGATAGACATAAGTGTGAAGTATTGTAGGTATATATACATGATAGACATAAGTGTGAAGTATTGTAGGTATATATACATGATAGACATAAGTGTGAAGTATTGTAGGTATATATACATGATAGACATAAGTGTGAAGTATTGTAGGTATATATACATGATAGACATAAGTGTGAAGCATTGTTTACTCTTACCTAGGTTCAGGTCATTATTTCATTGAATAATTGCACATCTTTGAATTTTACATAGTATAACCACATGATATTTTTTTATTTTCAAAGAAAATGTACACAGTTGTAACAAACATGACTGCCTTTATTTTAAAAATGTACAAGCAAGCTTAAAGAAATTCATATATTTTGCTTTGTGATGCACATGAAATAATATGTGTTTTTTTATGAAAAGAAAGACTCGTAAAAGTGATAATTACTACTTTACATTATATTCATTAGCATAAACTTTTACAAGTTTATCGCCATTTACAATTTAGTAATGACAAGATGGCGATAATACATTGTGACAGCATTGTATGTTTATGTTTTCACATGAGATCATTGTTTGAAATCAACAAATAAAAGTTCAATCAGTAGTAATTGCCATCGGCATTAGTCAATGAGTGATATTCACACATGTGTAGTAATGTCAAACTGTTAAACATACACAAAGGGTCAACATAATGCAAGTTTAATCATGATGACACACGCAGCCGAAAGTCGTTGCGGTTTTCGGAGGTGAAATTATATAGAAATGGAACCAAATTATGTTGAATTTTCATCCGGTTTCCGGAGTTCAGAGGTTCCGCTTTTCAGAGTGTTTTAATACAATAGAAATAGAACCAAAAAATCGGGACTGCAAAATATTTCCGGTTTCGGGAGTATTCCGGTTTTAAGAGGGTCCAATTTTGGGAGGTTACACTGTACTTAATTGAACAACTTTTTCTCAGAATTTTTACATAACAATTCTTCTTTTGATTTTTTTTAATAGATTGTTAGCCTGCTATATAATGTTGTTTAATTTAACAAGCTCACTTACATAATATTATGCTACTTAATTATGTTAACCAATTATACATGCGGCTAAATAAATAACCATATATTATCACCTATGAAAATACCGTTATATACCAGCCTTATGTTCAGTTACGGCTAACGCAGGCCGCTCACAGTTCAAGTCGCGAACAAGTGTATTGACCGCCTCATTTTTATTCTGGTTCCCTGCCTCAAAGACAGTAAAGGCAGGGAACCAGCCCTGGGTCAATATGGCGGTGGGGCAGGGATACAAAACAAAACGTGAGCGACTGGTAGCCGTAACTGAACGCAGAGTTCGGCGAACAAATTCATGTGCTACCTCGGAGTTGCATTAGCGAGAAGGCACACAGTGTGCGCACACTATTTGTCAAAACATGTGCTCAGTTTCATAACGCGAGCGATTGTTAGCTTTTACCGAATGCTAGGCAGTGTTATGATAACACCGCACATCTCCATAGACATTAACTTGTATTCACGCCTAAATCTGTTGGTCACGAAGATTGTGGGAAAACCTCGTCTATGCTAGGATTCGTACCCGCGTCCGCTGGATCATTTCCCGATCTCCCGAAACATCTCAATCTGAGCTTAATCTCAGCTCAAATATTATCTCAAATTGTTGAGATTTTTCTCATCTTAGACCAGACTCAAAATTGATATTACAAAACAAAAAAGATGAGATGAGTTTTTCTCAGAAGGTTTTCAAGAGATCCAAAATGAGAGGGTCTGATTTGAGCAAAAGATCATATTGATCTGAGATTTCTATTTGCGATGTTTTGAGAGATCGGGCCCAGGAGTTTAACACACTGCCCTTAGGCAACTTTGCCTTTCTGTGAACTTAAAGTCAAGTTTGGTTGTACATGTGTTTGAATGTAACTGGATGTATTTAATGATTCTCTACAAACGGTTTATAATAATAATAACGGCTTTATTTAAAGAGGCAATACAGTTGAGCAAACCCAGTCTTCCCTGTGAGCCTCTATGATGTGTACATGATTACAACATTATGTAACACAAACAATTATAATAGGCAGGTATAGATATACAGACAATTAAAAATTTACCTGAAAAAACAACAACATATGAGACCATACATAACTATATAACAATAGACATGACACTATTCACAATGTAACAGTATGCTGACCACCAGAGTAAACCATGTGAGGGGTGATCTTTTGAAAGCATTTAGAGAATTTGACTGGCAAATATTTAGTGGTATTTTGGTCCAGATTTTTGGTCCAGAAAGAGATTTTCATGTATGTTGTTGTTGTATTTGCAGACGCTGGTTGCTGAAATGATGGAGTCGGATCTAAATCTCATGAAAACCAATCCAATAGCTTAGAATCTTCTCATCACGTCGTCATGTATAACACGAGTGAATGATGTTACAGTGTTGTAGTGTTTGCTCGTATTTTCGCGTTACTTCTGGTTTCGCGGTACGCAATATTTTAACAACAAAACATACATTGAAACAATTCGGCATAATAGGAACAATACGGAAAAGAAATGATATTGTTATCGTTAATAAACTGTAAAATAGTCGACAGAGGAAACTGATCATAAAAGAAAATCAAAGTTAGGTTTTATTCCTTAGTAAAACTTTGTTAGTACCCCGAAAATAAAACCAAACAGTAATATATATAATAATGTACAATCATGTTTGTATACTGTAGCTGTTCTCTACTGTTCTGTTGTTGAAGTATCTTTATCATTTATGTGTGATTCATTTTAAGAAGGAAAATACTTGATCAGTTCATGTTTGTGATCAGTCTGTATAATTTTATTTTAGTCATTGATAGGGCATTATTATATCTATCCACTCATGTATAGGGTGTTCAGATCAAATCAGAATAAAAAAACACATTTATACTTTAGACTGGCTACACTACATTCAGGTTTATAAATATGCATATAACACTAAGAATTAGTGTATAACTCGATATCAAATTTCAACTCTAAATTTGTCATAGTTTTCTTAATTTTTTTTGCATTTCAAACCAATGTTTTATCTCCTTTTCACAATTTTAATGGCTCGATATTCTGGTAGTTAGATACTGTGATCAGCGTTGCTATGTGATTGTATAAAAACATATTAAAAACTACAAAAGTAACTTCCAGCATGCTGCATGAAACATATTATATTGTTTCTGAAACTCAAAAATGTGTCCGTGAACTTGTTGGACATATCTCTGTAATATCTTTCTGTTGTTTTATTATTTGAATTCATTTTGCTATACAAAATTAGCGGTGTAAGTTAATGAGGGATCAGTTTTATAAAACTGTGATCTAGGGATTTATTTATGTTCATTAATTGTTGATGTAGAAGTGAGTGAAATGTATGCTGGAGTGGTTGATAATATCTGATGTTTATTTGTGTTAGGGAACATGGAGTATTAGGTGTGAGTTGCTTTGAGGTGAATGGTTCATGTATATTCTCTTCTCTTCATTCCATTTTCTTGATGACTTCTATATCTTGTCACCATTTATTTTACATAATATGCTGTTATTGTGTGGCTGTGTTTATGTAAAAAATTATTATTTTGGTCTACAAAGACACTGCCCTCCAAAAGTTCCTTCACACTTTGACAATTTCCCATTGCACTTAATGTACTTTCATATTTGATTCACAAATCAAAAATGCATTTTTAGCTATACTTTTCTATAGAAGTATTTATAAAATTGTACTGAAACAAATTATCTTATTTTCTGTGTCAGATCAATCAGTTACACACATACATCGGTTTTGGATGCAGACCGATTGATACTGCTGCCGAGATGTGCAAATTGTTGATTTTTAACTATCCATCTCAGAAGTGGGATGGATAAATTTACTTCAGTGTCATACATGTCTTATTTGAAATTCTTTAAGAAAAAAGAACTTAATTCAAAATATTCAAGTGTAAGAAATGTTTGAATGGCAGTGTAAGAGTAGATTACTTCACGACAGAAACGTTTTCTTTACGAGTAATTACAAACAAATTTGTGTTCATTATATTTTTTGGATCTGATTTGTGTTCCGGTAAAAGTTATTTTGTGCTTTATACATGTTTTGTTTAAGCTATCTACAATCATACATTATTTATTCATTTGTCATATGGTGCCAAAGCTTCCACATATTGTTTGATACATGTCGGCCCCAAGTTTGCCACAAAAAAGGGCTGAGTAAAATCTCACTTAAAGACCACCTCAGTAAGACGATATATTTATATTTGTATACATGTACCATGTGATCCCGTCTGAAGAAATTAACATCAGTCGTTCCCTACCATTGGAACTTCTGAACATTTCTTAAATAAAACATTTTTTAGTTTAAGTGCCATCCAATTACTGTCTCAGTGTTTTAATTAAAATATTAGTATAAATTCTGAATATGCAAATCATTAGCCATACTAGACTGTATGTTGAGCTTTTAATCTTGGATTACAGGATTGTATTACGACCAAACAAACATGCTAAATGATCTCATGTTCATGATGAGAACTACGTGTCCCGCATAATACCGTCGTATGTACATACATGTAGATAATCAGTGGTTTACATCAAGTTTCACATATAATGTGTTTGTCAAATATATTATCAAAAATTATTGTCTTATTTACTTATCAGTGTCAAAGGCGTTTTATCAAAATGAATCGTTGCGATATTTTAGTTTATAATCAGCGCATTGGCTTTAAGCTTGAAATAAATTTATCAGCTGTTTTCAATATTTTGTTCTTTTGTATTAAATATCCTGTTTTTATGTTTGCTTTTATTTCTGTTGTTTTCTGTTGTTTTTGTTTCTATGTTTACGATTCTATGTTTATGATTCTATGTAATATGTCGATTTTCCTCCACATGTGGAGAAGTTGCCGGCTCCTTGTGGAAGGGTAAGTTAGTACTGGTAAGAATTCAGTCCAGGAAAACTGGTTAGGTGAACCGGTCGCCGTATATAACTGAAATATTGTTGAGAAACGGTGTTAAACCCGATGAAACAATATGATTCCATGTTTTAGCTTATTATTGTTGTTATGTTGCATGATAGTCTCCATGCACTGTAATGTGCAGCCAACTATCAGTTATCTATGTACTTTCTATCCTACTTATGTTTCTATTTGAATGTAGCAGTATTATATCACACAGTAAAAGAGTCGGACAAAAATCACTATCACTTTTCATTATGTTCATTTTTCAACCCTAGTTGGAGGAGTTGTCCTGCTTTTCAAAAATCATCAGGAGTTGCCTTCTCCTACTTTGAAGATAAACATGCGTCCAGTCTGGAATTTATTGCTGAGTAGGTTTGAATCTACTCTACTATATGTCCAGCATTGCTGGCAAGCCTTTATTCTGGGGAAATGTCTGTGTGCCAAGATTATATATGTAACTTATTTTTGCTCGCAGAAACCTCAGAATTTTGTTCTGAGATCTATCATCCAATGTCTGTCTGTCTGTCTGTCCGTCTGTTGTCCCCTTTTCTATGAAGCTTTAGTTTGCATTATAGGATCCACCCAGCAATCAAAGGATAAATAAGGGGGTCAGAATTTAATCATTTTGTGTACACGATAGGCAGCTGTCCTATTAATATTGGTTTAAGAACAGAGCATGTATAAATACATGGCCGCAATGCTATCTCATATTTTATATTAAAATTTCCTAGGAAACTTCAATCACTCCAACAACCAAATGTGCAGTTACCTCAGCCTACCTGATGTACAGCATACACCATGCTCAGGAGGGAGATATACCATCAGTATTAGACTCATCTTGTTAATTACATGTACCTTTCAACTGTTCTTCACTTCAATATGTCGGGTACTAGAAATCCAAGTATTACATCATGGAAAACATGTGGAATTGTTTGTGTGACTTTCTGACGGGTCAAAGATATCTGTATGCTTCTTTTAGTTCAGTGTATGCTTCTTTTAGTTCAGTGTATGCTTATTTTCGTCAGTTAGCATTGTGCTGCAAATTCGTCTCAATTAGTTTTCATCTCTGTAGTATACTTTCAATTCAGTGTGTATGTATAGGAGCAATGTCTACGCAGTAAGTTCTTCCATTCATCTGATAGTTCACAACATCGGTCTGCACCATTCATCAAACAGCTGTGGAATTTACTGCTTTACCATTATAGCGTTGTTCAAACCACACACAACTATTTACTGCTTTACCATTATAGCGTTGTTCAAACCACACACAACTATTTACTGCTTTACCATTATAGCGTTGTTCAAGCCACACACAACTATCTGTCTGCATTCTAGTAAGGATGCTCTAAGTTCTATTTACACTGATTGTTTGTATACACAGGCTGTCAAGCTGGCCTTATTTTTCCTACTTTTTCCTTATTTTTTTATTTCTTACTTTTCCCTACTTTTTGGTCCAAAATTCCTGAAATTTCCTACTTTTTAGGTTCAAATTGTGTACTTCACAGAGAACTTGTATTAATAGTTAGAAAATGGTAGTATATGTGATGGATCTTTTCAATTGGGAGTGCATAGAAGACTGGAATTATCTTGATGAGACTGTACTAGGTAGTGCAGACTGTGGGCCTGTGGCTGCTTACTTAATGATCTTGCCAAGGTGAACGATGTATAAGAGTCAAAATACCTGTCTATGCAGTCTAGTCAAGATGTATTTCTAGTTAGCAATTTATGTCTGTGAGTAATGCAAAGTTGTGCACAATGGTATGTGAAACTCCTACATTTTTAGTACAAATTCCGTATTTTTCCTTCTTTTCTACTACTTTTTGAAAGAAGTTCACTTGACAGTCTGAAAATGTTACAAAAGAAAAGTTACCATTGTTTGTCAAATATTATTTTGTAAAAAAATTATTTTGCATTGTTTTTGGTATGGAATTTAAATTATTGAATTAATATTTGTGGAACAGAAGCCTGGAGTGGATAAAGATCGAAGAGTATATTATTGTTGTGTATACAGTATTAGTGGAGAAATATATACAGGTATGAGAATTTTGACCCTCGCAAGGGACGTTTTTGAGACAATTTAAGCCATCTTGGATGTTTAAAACCCAGGAGCTTCAGCGGGCCCCCTGGACCCCTTGCCGAATTTTCAGCTGATATTGAAATTTTGTATTCTCATGCCTGTATATAAACATTACAATCAATGAAATATTATTTAAATAGCTTGAAAAGAAATATTTATTTATGTATATATATTTATGTTGAGGGTTGAATCTAGGACATAGCTGCATGTATACACCTACCACTGTATTCAAAATATCAGTTACATGTGTTGTATTGACAGTGAAGTTTGCAGTATGAATAATATATGTTTACATGTGTAATATATATATGCAATAAATGATACAGTTTTGAAACAATAAACATTTCCTGTGCAAATAGTGGGCTGCATTTTGTATTAATATTTTTTGTGTCAAATTTTGTTTGCCTTTGAAAGGTGATTGTGTCAAAAAGTTAAGTTGATTATATGATGAAACTGTTTCTATGACAATTTTGATAGATTTATGTTTTTTCTTTTTTGTAAAAGTTCTGATTGAATGTGTGTTCATATATTGTGGGATTTTATCTTTGTATGAATGAGAAATATAAAATAATTCTGTGTTTGTTTTACTTTTCTTCCATGACCACTATAACATTAATGAACCATGAATTGAAAATACAAGTCTGTGAAGATTATATTTAATATTGACACAGGGAGAAGAGCTCTTGTATATTTCTACTGTATATTGGACCTTGTATACTAGATCAGTGTGGATGCAGGCCTTTTTCTAATCAGCTTCGAGTGTGAGCGACACTTGTAGAGTTTGCCAGCCAAGATCACTCAGCATCCGACTGGTGCTACTGATTTAAATTGTCTCAAAAACGTCCCTTGCGAGCGTCAAATGTATTGGCCTCACTTGTGACTGGTAGCTCTGTGCTTTAATGTCTTTGGGACAGCTTGCATGGTTTATCCTCAGGAAGGCTAAAGCTTTGTTGGCCTTCATTGCCGTAGCTGACACATGCGCATTCCGGTTCCGGGATAGGTCTTCTGACAGGTGTACGCCAAGATATTTGCCGTTTGGAATAAATCAGTTCTTCTTTATGGATGGAGTACTTGGATTGGATTTTCTTTGATATGCAGATTACCTCGCACTTGCTGGGGTTGAAAGTCAACATCCAGTCGCTCTCCCACTTCTGTAGCCTGTCGAGGTTTTCCTGTAAAGCAGTGGCATCTGATATAGAGCGTATCTTTCTGTATAGAAGGCTATTTACTGCAAACAAGCGAGAAGTGGAGGTGACTTGCTGGGGTAAGTCATTTATGTAGGCCAGGAATAGCAAGGGTCCAAGATTTGCTGATAAACGTTCATGTGGTACAACATCGAATGCCTTACTGAAATCTAGGAGTATGGCATCAACCTGTTCGCCATCGTCAAGTGCTTGTGCAAGGGAAAGGGAAATATAACATACATTCAAAACACAAAAAGAAATAATAACCATACAGCGAATTACAGCCTTGGAATTCTCAGTAAAATGAGACTCGCGAACCAGACGGCATATTGTGTGAATTAGTTAAAAGTTTGAATTTCTTCTAAATGCGTCTGAATATTGATATAATATTAAAACGTCTTCGATATGAAATGTGTCTAATATCCTTGAACCACTGGTAAGATCTGTCGACTGCTGTGTATGACGGCAATACTGGTGGAACATGGTGTACAATACAACAAGCAACACATAACAGTACATAATGGATTTCATAAGATTATTTTTTTAGGTATGCGAAATAGAGCACGATATTGTTCAGTTTCTTACACATGTTTTTGTTTGATTATTATTTTTAGTAACAATTAACAACTGTTTTTTTCAGTTTTATATGCATATATATGTATTAAACAATATTGTGTGTGTCTAATATCTTAACGTATCATGTGATATTTTGATGTTTTATTGTACCATTTAGTCTCTTATAACTCTTATTAAGAGTGGCTAATAGTTGGCTCTGTTTTTATGTTATTGTAAAATGTATGTACATAGATGAGACAAAAATTAAAATTAAAATTTGTATACAAAAGTTTCTTTACAATGAATATTTTGAATTCATTACTTTTTTATGCAGAATTTCAAATAAGACGTGCATGACCATGAAGTAAAATTATTCATCCCATTTCTGTGATGGATAGTTAAGAACTAACAATTTGCACACCTCAGCAGCAGCATCAATCGGCCATCATCCAAAACCAACATTTGTATGTGTAAATGATTTGACACAAAACATAAGATAATTTGTTTCAGTACAAATTTGTTAATACTTCTACAGAAAATTATTGCTGTGTCAAAAGCATTTTCAATTTATTGCATGTGACACAAATATGAAAAATTAACTGCAATGGGATTTGCCGAAGTGTACAAGAACTGTTGGAGGACAGTGTATGTATAACCCAGGACGTGGAGTCTGCCGACATGTCCGTATAATTGTTCGTGTTTGTATATGTTGACAATAACCCTATGTACATAACAGACCTATGACTCAGGTATCAGGTGCAAAAATTCGCTTATTTACTTTTAAAATCTGTTTGAAAATAAACACATACAATTCAATAAAATTTGGATACATTGTATTAATGTGAAGTAGAGATAAAATCAACAGTATGATCTCGTGTTGTGTGTTTAAAAGATAACTGCTTAATGTTTGCTCCATACTTCGTCACTAGTTTAATAGCTTTCAAAACTGCCTCAGCTCTTTGATGTGGTCGCTACACAACACAGTCTTATTGTTTAAGGATTAAAATAGCACGGATATTATTTGGACTTTATATAATATGAATCTTAATTGTTTAATCTTTGGATATTTAATGGATTTAAGAACCGCCGTATATAATCTGGAGAAAAATTGTTTATTTTATGGTTTAAAGCGGTGTCTTTTCATGTAAATTTTGTTAAAATTGCTCTGTTTGGTTAAATAGTGTTAAGCTACTAACACTTGAGTTGTTGAGTTCTATGTATGAGATACTTACACTAACATATGAGTCAATTAGCATACACCTATAACTGACCAAATATCCACTTCATCATGAGAGGTTACCCACTGCTTGGAAAATGAACATTATTGTATTTAAACAGTCAAGGTGTAAAGGTAAACAAGGCATGAGTATTATGGAAGCTTAGTCCCTGTTTTAACTCGTGCGTGTAAATATATTGAGACGTCTCGATGAACTAGGTACTTGTATACCTAATGTACTATATTAATTGATAATTTGTCACTTTGACAGACTCTCGAAAATAAGTCATTCAGGACTGCGCGAATGGGGAAACTGTTAGGCATGGAAGGATGATTGACTACATGGGTCTAGGCATGGAAGGATGATTGACTACATGGGTCTAGGCATGGAAGGATGATTGACTACAGGGGTCTAGGCATGGAAGGATGATTGACTACATGGGTCTAGGCATGCAAGGATGATTGACTACAGGGGTCTAGGCATGGAAGGATGATTGACTACATGGGTCTAGGCATGGAAGGATGATTGACTACATGGGTCTAGGCATGGAAGGATGATTGACTACATGGGTCTAGGCATGCAAGGATGATTGACTACATGGGTCTAGGCATGGAAGGATGATTGACTACATGGGTCTAGGCATGGAAGGATGATTGACTACATGGGTCTAGGCATGCAAGGATGATTGACTACATGGGTCTAGGCATGGAAGGATGATTGACTACAGGGGTCTCGTGCTAATACAATACATCGCACGTTTTACTAAGTCTTAATTATTTCATTACAAATACATTTCATACTTGCTTACAATTTTTTCTAATAATAAAACATTTCTTAAACAGCTCGTTCTTTTGGGGTTTTTAGAAGTCTCTACTAATTGGCATTTTTAATTTAAGAAATCTATTAGGTGATACAACAATTCTTATTTCGTGCTTGGAAAAAATGCGACAGTTACAGTGTCATATTTGTTTCTGATATTTACAAAAAATACACTGAGGGTACGAATAGCTAAGTTTAGGGTGAGAAAGAAAAATACAATAAGAAAATTGATTACATTTACAATTGTACTACGCCGTTCCATGTGGGAACTACAAGAGATTATTGCGCAATATTCGGTACATAACCGCAGCTTGTTTATAGAATTATTCATTTTAAGTAACAGTATTGAAATGAGAGAGATTTGGTGACTGTTTAGTAAAAGAACGACATTTTATAACAAGGATAATATGTGAGCACTGAAAATGACGCCATCGCGCACTATTTGAAAATGAATTTATCTGATCAGAAACATTCGAATGGAACCAGCAAGAGTATGATGTATGCAACACTATTCAGGTGGACTTGAAATATTAAATTGTTCATGTAATCATATCAGTTATTGTGAATTATTTACCACATAAAAAGATAAAACTATATATACATGTTTGTTGTGCTTAAACAGAAATGAGATTCAGAGTGAGAACAAAGTTTAATTATTAATATTCTTAATTATTTACGAAAAATAGGAAATAAATTTAAGTTTTAAGCATTTAGATTTTACTTTTCCCGCATCAATTATGAAATGTTCAATTATTAATTGGCTGGTGCTGCTGCTGGTGGTGATGATGATGATGATGATGATGATATTGCAGAAGGATTTTTGTATATTAGACAGTATATTACATTGCTGTTTAAGTTACAATTGTTTGTAAGAAGTTTGCGGATTATATTGTATAACAGATTACTATTGATGGAAAACAGACTGAATGTTTTAGTTTATCAGAACAGAACATATTGTTTATTACACCCAGGTATATATATACAGCATGGGGAAACATAGAGACGGCTCATACATGATAGGTCAAAGTAACAAGTATGACAATAAGACACGCGACTGATTTGACTATTTATAAAATATATTATTGGAATTTTGGAAAGTACAATTTTAGTATATCTGTATCGTGTGTGTTCTTGTAAACAAAGTGCATGGCTCATTACGCCTAATTCTTGCTAATATTAACAATTAAATTTTGGCATGTTTAATATAAATGTTCACTCTTTGGTCGATTTAACAACTACGAAAATGTTTATCTAAAGTAAAAGCTACAAAACAACATCGCAATGTAATTGAAATGGAATCCCAAGTCAATATTGATCCTAAGAAACGCATTTATTATCTATTGAATACATAATTGACTCAGGCGAGAGATTCCAAATATGGATAAATGTTATTATTATAAAGTTTTCAAAAGATTTTCATCCTGCTTATGTTATTTTAAATAGAATGGAAAGTGTTTGTACACTTTATCGGTTAAATATAAATTCCACTTCCGGTGTAACCATTCTGCGGGCGTGAAACACGCCTTCGTAACGCCGTAAAACGGAAGTCACATGACCTGAGTAATCTACGTTACGTAAATAAATATAGTTGGCACATTTCACCACAGGGGTGAGAATTACCATTAGCCAGGCGTGACACTGGTTTGTTTACAGTGGACGTATTGTCAGATATAAATGATTATAATGTTTATTGATTGCAATGTTGTCTTTTCGCACGTTGACTGTAAAAAGTCCGATCTTGTTTTTACGTGATCATAAATATTGAAAGAAAACAAACCATTGATTAACGGTACGATCTACTAGACATGATCGTAATAAACTTACACTTCTTGATGATTAGCTGAAATCGAAACAAATTAGAGGACAAACAAACGAGTATTCCTTTTTAATTCGTTATGTTTTCTTCACATTGTGCCGATCATGTAGATTCAGAGAACGCATATAAGTGCAATTAGTTATTGTATACACATATTCGTTGTCATGATAACGGCGAAATTATTTAATTAAACAATTGTCTCATATCAGTTTTTAATTTTGAACTATGTAAATAACCCACACATCAGATCAGCTGTAAACTATTTGAATATACCTTAAAATTCTACTTAGAAGTGTTTTCTTTTATACCGTATAAGCGATTTCGATAAAATTATTTAATTAAAAACTGCAAATATTGCGGAGCATTAGAAAATTTCAAATCCTTTAATGTCAGGCACCAGGCAGTTAGGCATGTGGTTACCATTATTTAACTAGCGGACGGCTCACCAACCGGCCATATCAGAACGGACCCCTACCGGGATTCGAACATTTGACCTCCCACTCCCAAGGTGTATGCCTTAACCACTCCGCCACAGGAGACGGTACTATGCATATATATTGAATTATAATAGGTAAACAAAATGTTGTACGGCTGAATATATAATCCAATATTGCAATATTTAGGCATATTGCTTCTTCTTATATATTTTGTTAAGTTCATAAAAAATCCTGTTTTTACATTCCTATGATATAATATAGTGAGTAAAAAACTTTGTTATTTACCTTTGAACATTCTCATAGTTAATAGCACTGTCATTAATCACTCAACATATCTGTTTTTATTATGTAGTGATTATTTCTGACAATGCAATCCATTACCATTATATAGTATATTTGTATGAATCTTCCTGATTTAATCATTTTGATTTCATTACACAATTTTCTTTATACATTTTTGACCGTGAATATCGATAAAATTGAAAATTAGTGCACTCCACAAAAATAAATGACCCTCACTAAAGAGTAAAACAAGACCATCTTCACTCAATCTATAATACCTTATAACACCTTAAATGAACGATAAAACTATGGCTGCCAAAATTACGATATTTAGACAGGGAACCAGAATAGCGGGCAACTTGCTCCTCCCTTTAATATATATACATGTACATCAAAAAAGAAAGCGTAAACTTTATTATTGTGGTTATATTATATTATATTAATTTTATGACAGCAACATATTGAGAACTATAATTTTTGGCGCTAAAAAGACCAGCGGATGATTTTTTGTGATAACAATAGAAACCAATGTTTAGTGAGGGTTGTGTTTGTCTGTAATATACAGATGGTTTGTGTTTGTGCAAATTGAGGACTTGTGTTTGTCTGTAATATACAGATGGTTTGTGTTTGTGCAAGTTGAGGACTTGTGTTTGTCTGTAATATACAGATGGTTTGGAGATCATTCTGAAATAAACTGAACAGTAATTACAACATTATGCCTACTACTTACTTATTCTCTCTCTTTTACGAAGAAACCCCTTTTTGCTTCTTCAGAAGACAATATCAGAAGTCTAAGATGGACTGTTTGCACTAATCTCTTGATACGTTCTCGTCCGTATTTTTCTGTCTTGCTCATAAACTGTCTCGCTAATATTCTGCTGAATTAAAACCACAAAATATGTTTTATGTTGAATTACAAATACCTGTTGTCATGACAATATAAATGATTGTAAGATATTGAAGTTGTGGGGTGGTTACTGTTCTATGTGAACGTAATGAGATTAATATATTTGGTGAATCTATGTGAGTGAAACATTAAGATTTTGTCGTGCGTACAACTCACACCTGGTAAATGTAAACATATAAGATATTACCTTGCCATTTAGGGTAATTAAGATTCTCTTTGACATAAACATACTATAACCCATTAGGTAACATTTAGTAACAATATAAATAACGTTAACGACTTTGTACAACAGTTCCGTTAATACAGTGTGTATGACTACATTGTACACACGTTGGTCGTCTCAACAAGAAGATATCACCAATAAATCCATCACGAATGTTTTATCTAGGAAGACCACCAGCAGTATTTGCCTTTGATTTAAACTTTATTTTATTATTATTCACAAATTCAATACGTGTAAAATTACAATATAATTCATGTATACCGTCTCCCGTGGCCGAGTGGTTAATGCATCCGTCTTCGCGGTCGAAGGCTCGAATCCCGTGAGAGGTCCGTTCTGATATGGCCGATTGGCGAGCCACCAGCTAGTAAAATAATGGTTACCGTGTGCCTACCTGCCTGGTGCCTGGCATTAAAGGATAGTAATTGTGCTCAGAAAGTAGGTGTCTCATAAGTCAGAAATGACTGGTCCTTTAAATAGGGATGACACTATAATGAATAAACACTTTAAACACTTTTTTGTATAATAATATGGATCGGAAAACCTTTTGCTTTCGTAGTGCTGTACATGTGTGTGTATATGTACTGTATATGTCTCCCCCAACTGTTATGTTGTCTGTGTACATGTTTGATACTTGCCTGCTTCATCCATTTGTTAATGTTTTAGACATGATATCCACAAATCAAAATTTAAGACACCAGCCATTGAAAGTTAGTCTTTTGTTCTATTTAAACTGTGCATTTATTAAATCTGATAAATTCAGAAAAATGTGATTTAAGTATTCTTATAGAATGTATGTTTTATTCTAACCCCGTTTTTTTTTATAATAATAAACTGGATTTTGCTCTGATTTACTAGTTTACAAATTGTTATGTAGTATCAACGATACCCTGAAGGAACTTGATGCGTAAATTGTGCATTATGTATTTGTCTTATTCATAAATAATAAAATATGACATGGAGAAATATATACATAATTTACCGACGAATATGATATAAAAAGTTCCATGATAAAATTAATTTAATGTTTTGGTGAATATTAATGACGCCTTTTAAGCGTTGACTTTGTTTTCCGAATTACTTACGTTAAGTTTCTGTTATGTGTGGTACATTATAACTTAAGAAACTTCACATTGCACTTCCACAGCAAACGTGTCATCTGTCAGATCAAGCTTTTCTCCGTTTTAATCACAAAAACACCATCTTCACGCTCATACAGCTGCTCTCGCGTGCGGTTAGGGCTAAAAACATTACCGACCGTGCAGTTAAAACGGCTTTTAAAACATCAACAATACGAGCTATTAACATCACGTATTGTGTAAAAAGAGCATAAAACTATAAGTACCTACAGCGACATTTACTGGTGGCTCGACTCAAATTATTACTTAATATATCAACTTGCGGGGAAAAAAGAAATTGAATTATCGTGTTGTTTAAATAAACGCTAACAACTTGGAGAAATCCCTTTTTGCCAAAAATGGCAAAAACCTGCTTTCATATTATATCATAAAATACATCTACGTTCTGAGCGAATGGTCATCAACTTAAATAATTGTCTAGTCATAATTAATTAACAAAAACATTGACAAAATGAAAAATTTATATACATTACTTTTTGCAATTTACCTAAAAACGCACCTGGCAAGATAGTAGATATAAAATTGGCGTGTATAATTCCAGTATTGTGAAAGTTGTTTTTGCTTCTTGTTTTGTCATTAAGAGTAATTGTAGCTACCAAGATTGTTGAACTTTACATAAAATCGCGTCAAAACCATACTTTACGACCAAAGCCAGCTAAAATGTTGTCATTTTAGGAAAAGAGTAATTTGTTATAGACGATTTTTTTTGCTTTTAACAGGCAAGTTATGGAGGAAGTCGGACATAGAAACTGAGGCACGTGTGACAACCATTACAACATTGTTACGTTATCATGATGACCAGATGATCTTTAAGCTACGTTGATAAACTTGTCATTGTAGATTCATTGTTTGTGTTTCGTCTTCAGTCTGTTCCATTCCTGCTGCTATTCACAGTCGTCGTTTTATTCGTGTGTGTTTGTAAAATTGGAACTCCAGTTTTCCTCGAAAATTAATTACTAACGCATCCGGAAATGATTCGCGAAAACAGAAATAGAGCCGTTCTTTCTTGACACATTCCATACTTCGGATGTAAATATATCCGTTTATTTTTCAACACATAAACAAACTCGATAAAAACAAGAAATGTAAATAATCAACACTGCTGACTTCGTTGGCGGCCATTTTCATTGCAGATGGCACTGATAGATCACGTGATCAGATCTGTGGAAAACAAGCGCGTGGAAAGCGTCTGATAACCACGATTAGATTATTTTGATGGGAATGTGATCAGCTTACATAAATTTTCCAGTAGATTTTTCTGCTTATAAATATACAAACATCTCGTTTTCTGTTGTCTAAGAGGTTTCTGTAAGCAATGTTGCTCAAGGCATCGAAATCTTAACCAAATGTCATAAATATGTAAATATAACCTATTGGATTCAATATGATCGTCTGTGGAAATAAAACATTTGGCGCCTAATAACGCGCTCACTTTCTTTTGTTTTAAAAACGATCAATTAAAAACGCTTATGCCTGGTTAAACAATATGCTGTACGTTGCCTGCAGGTCCGTACCACAAGAGCATTTAATTAACATTTTAGTAATATTGTTGAGTTACGGACAGTAATTAAATGGCGTATAGTGTACAATGAAGCATTTTTTCTAACCGGGCACCGACTATTTCACCGATGTTTATCAAATTCAATTATACCTTGTTTTATACTCATTACATGTAATCACGCACAGTGTTGGATTTCTTACTTTTCGTTGACTGACTTTTAGGATACAAGAAAAGAACTTAACACGGTATTAGTACATGTGTACGCAACATATATGCTAAATTTCATGACAAAATGAGATTCAAACGTAATACAATGAAATTTAAAGAAGTATGGTTGGTAAAAAGTGTGCGTTTTTAAATGTACTGAGTATATATCTGCAGGTGTACAATCGTGCATGATTTTAGTAATTAAATATGAAAAAAATATTACTTAGTCAAAGTTTGTGCAATAAAAACAGTCAATTTTTACATTGTTTTTATCTTCAAACTTATAACTTGTAACTAATCATATTATACGTGTATTTAAGTGTATGCGTTTAATGTCCAGATTTCATTATATTGTTGGTACAATATTATTTGGAATATATTTTCTTTCTTTCGTTCAATTCTAAAAAAGATTTATATGAAATCGTGAATTGCTGACTCGACAATTCCTGTGTTTCCATTAAATTCTTCTATTTTAGAAAGTAACAAAAAAAGTGATTCAAATAGTGTGATGCTGTAAATGATGGAAACAATAACCCAGATATTAAAATCTTGAATACTGATAATATTTGGTAAATGTCTTACACACGGCGATAGTTGATACAGGTAAATGTCTTACACACGGCGATAGTTGATACAGGTAAATGTCTTACACACGGCGATAGTTGATACAGGTAAACGTCTTACACACGGCGATAGTTGATACAGGTAAATGCCTTACACACGGCGATAGTTGATACAGGTAAATGTCTTACACACGGCGATAGTTGATACAGGTAAATGTCTTACACACGGCGATAGTTGATACAGGTAAATGTCTTACACACGGCGATAGTTGATACAGGTAAATGTCTTACACACGGCGATAGTTTATACAGGTAAATGTCTTACACACGGCGATAGTTGATACAGGTAAATGTCTTACACACGGCGATAGTTGATACATGTAAATGTCTTACACACGGCGATAGTTGATACAGGTAAATGTCTTACACACTGCGATAGTTGATACAGGTAAATGTCTTACACACGGCGATAGTTGATACAGGTAAATGTCTTACACACGGCGATAGTTGATACAGGTAAATGTCTTACACACGGCGATAGTTGATACAGGTAAATGTCTTACACACGGCGATAGTTGATACAGGTAAATGTCTTACACACGGCGATAGTTGATACAGGTAAATGTCTTACACACGGCGATAGTTGATACAGGTAAATGTCTTACACACGGCGATAGTTGATACAGGTAAATGTCTTACACACGGCGATAGTTGATACAGGTAAATGTCTTACACACGGCGATAGTTGATACAGGTAGATGTCTTACACACGGCGATAGTTGATACAGGTAAATGTCTTACACACGGCGATAGTTGATACAGGTAAATGTCTTACCACGGCGATAGTTGATACAGGTAAATGTCTTACACACGGCGATAGTTAATACAGGTAAATGTCTTACACACGGCGATAGTTGATACAGGTAAATGTCTTACACACGGCGATAGTTGATACAGTTTACTGAATTTATCATCAGGGGCCATATTCACAAACATTTTTAAGGCTGAATTTCAGACTTAGACTTTAAATGTTCTTTTTACTTTTACAATGTTATTACAGTATATATTTTAATAAAAATTGGCAAAATTCAGACAAAATTTCGTTCGTTTAGTTTTAAATGAAAACGAAATGCTAGTAAGTATAAATTTTGCAATTTTTAAGTCTAAGTCTGAGTGTCAATCTTAAAATGTTTGTGAATCAGTAAGGCCCGCCCCCTGGAGACGTAAGGCCCGCCCCCTGGAGACGTAAGGCCCGCTCCCTGCATTCGGAAATCCTCGACCAACTACGTGAAGTGCCTCGGATGTACGTTAGGCACTACTTTCGGAAATACCATTCGAATGTCATGAAAACAAGATGGCGGCATGAACGCCGGAGTGCTGATGTATGTAATATAGAAGCTATATGAAGACTGAAATATGTGAGTTTTTAACTAGAAATGACAACGATAATCCATCTCTTACGTGAATGTATCGAAGTTATTGAAATTATAAATCCGTTTTACGAGAACTATTTCTTGACCGCACAAAATGTTGAGTTTTGCTACATAGTGCTCCGCCTTACATACACTAGAGGGTGTTATCCGAGTAACGAAGTGGTACGGAAATGCCCGAGAGCTGTCGAGAATGCCGCTCCCTGGAGACGTAAGGCCCGCCCCTGGAGACGTAAGGCCCGCTCCCTGGAGACGTAAGGCCCGCTCCCTGGAGACGTAAGGCCCGCCCCCTGGAGACGTAAGCCCCGCCCCCTGGAGACGTAAGGCCCGCCCCCTGGAGACGTATGAAAACAATGATTTATGAAGTAAATGATATATGTTGAAATGTTCAAGTTAAAATGTCAGATATTATATGAAAGAAGAAATCTCTCAAAGTTTCTTGGATGTTACATCCGTAGCCACCTGTGTGTTGGTGTGACTTGTTTCTTACTATACCAAATATGGAACTGTCAACTCCGTATCCTGGCCTGCATAAATTGTGAAATTTCTGTCGAAAAAACAAGTCCTGTTTGTATCGCAAAAACGCACCAGATAACGCTCTGTGACGGTAACACAAAAACTGTGTCTGCCGCGTTACGAGAAGACTCATGTCAAGTTATATTAAATGTGTCGTCTTAAAACGCCTCGACCATTTGTTTAACTGTTGGAGAACTTACTATGACAAATAATGTGACCAGAAAATATGATAGTCGTATGATGATGGTGAACCTTCCTTCCATAGTCTTCAAAAGAATTTAGATTGAAATTAATTACGCAATAAAGGACATTTGTTAACAGGCCGTGAAGCAAACATGAAGAGACATTTTAATGCTTATTTAGACAATCATTTGGAATTGTTTGAGTTTCTGGATGTCAAATGTAATGTATATTTCCATAGAGTGTTTTCAACATTTATATAATCGGTGTGTAGGTAAACTACTATGAGTATAGTCATTTTAATGCTACAGTTTTCTGTTTATTGACAGTAAAACTAAGTTTTTATCTAAATGCAAATTGATATATTAAATACATAATGGCATTTCTTAAATCTAAAAAATATCATTTTCGATAGATTTAAAAAAATGTTTTTTCTGTAAGTCATAAGTATTATTGATATGATGCGAGATTATCCGTCAGTTTATCACAGTGTGCTACAGTGGAATCTCGTTATTTGGAACTCGTCGGTTTTGGAGAAATTGGTTCGAGTAAAACGCCGTCAATGTTCAAAAGTCTTGAGTTGCTCAAATGTAAAAACAAAGTAACTTTATGCAACGTAGCTAAGTTTATAAAAGATGCTTTAAAACAAAGATCTTTAACATTACCATAATTCGATTGTCACTTTCAAACAATATTTGCCATTTGTTCACATTTTCTCTTTTCTCTTTAATAACGTTATATGATTTGTTTGTCCTCTAAAACTTGTTGTAATTCCCCTGTTTTCTTTTTCTCTTCCGTTCGTTTCATGTTCTCATGTGATGTATTGTATATTTGTATGTGTTTTAGGACGATGTACCATGTACAAGTCAAAACAAATAAAGTGTTGTGTTGTGTTCTGTTCTGTTCGTATTTCTTGCCATCGGTGTTGTATTCGACAAAATGGGTCCTACTTTATTACTATTGTTACATACGTCAATAAGGAAGTTGTGTACATGTGCATGCATATACAGTTTAATGATAAAAGAGCAGGTTAGAACATATACATGTGAATTGCGTAAATTAGAAATTTAATGAGAAATCAGAACATGTAAAGCTTAAAATGATAAAACCACGAGTCCCATACAGACACGTCCTATGTTAGTACTAACTCGGCACGTAGGTCAGGATAGAAAATATACAAATCAGACACTTGTCTTTGAAGGTTTTGACAATGCAGTGTTGTAGAGTGCGTCTGTATGAAGGCAATTACCACCGGATTTCTCATATTTAGGACTAAGGATATTTTGTCCAAAACAGTAAGACTATGAACCTGTAAATATATGAGAGTATCTCGTGTTTTATATGCATATTAGCTGAGAGACAACATCAATCGTCACGTGACATTATATACCTTTTTGTTACATTTATATTATGAATTATCTCTACATGTCACATGGTTTGACACACGTATTTGTTGTAAGAACACTGGGAGATTACATACTGCAGATCTACATCATTTATTGTTGATATTATACATAGCCACCCTGTAATGTATACGTGTATAACAATGGTTGTGGTCTGCAATAATCTTGGACCATTTTTCGACTTAAAAATTAACCGAAGGCAATATTCAAAGTTTTAAATTAAAATCGAATTTATCACCAGCGTTGAAAAATAACAGGAATTGTCAGTGATCAATATGTAATGTTAGGGACAAATCCGGCGGGGTTTGTGGCGTCTGATCTCATGAAAGTACTTCGGGACTTAATGTTATTATTAAACGTTTATGTTATAGATCAACATATCATTGGGATAATTGTTATTAGTATTTATTTGATCATTATTCCACCTGGGAACTTTATTGTGTATTCCCTCCCTGCAACCGTTCGGAGCCGACATTTCATAGGACGTCGTATGCAGTACTTGAAACCACACAACACAATCCTTACTACATTCCTCGATTTATTTCTTACACAATTAATTGAGTCACCTACAGACGGTTCAGTAGAATATATCTTACACAACTTGCGGTCAAATATTTTCCGGATTTGTGAATGTATTCATACTATGGTATGCACAAACAAGCACTTACAAACAAGCGCCCACAAAAAGTCAAAAAGGGAGAAAATGTGAACTCAAAATAAATATGTTCTCCTTGAAAATCGCTATTTAAATAGGGAGTAAATTGTAAAGCGTTAAAAAACAGGCAACACTTTCGCTTTATTGTACAGACTAGTGAGTATTAATTCAGGCAACACTTTCGCTTTATTGTACAGACTAGTGAGTATTAATTCAGGCAACACTTTCGCTTTATTGTACAGACTAGTGAGTATTAATTCAGGCAACACTTTCGCTTTATTGTACAGACTGGTGAGTATTAATTCAGGCAACACTTTCGCTTTATTGTACAGACTAGTGAGTATTAATTCAGGCAACACTTTCGCTTTATTGTACAGACTGGTGAGTATTAATTCAGGCAACACTTTCGCATTATTGTACAGACTAGTGAGTATTAATTCAGGCAACACTTTCGCATTATTGTACAGACTAGTGAGTATTAATTCAGGCAACACTTTCGCATTATTGTACAGACTAGTGAGTATTAATTCAGGCAACACTTTCGCTTTATTGTACAGACTAGTGAGTATTAATTCAGGCAACACTTTCGCTTTATTGTACAGACTGGTGAGTATTAATTCAGGCAACACTTTCGCATTATTGTACAGACTAGTGAGTATTAATTCAGGCAACACTTTCGCATTATTGTACAGACTAGTGAGTATTAATTCAGGCAACACTTTCGCATTATTGTACAGACTAGTGAGTATTAATTCAGGCAACACTTTCGCATTATTGTACAGACTAGTGAGTATTAATTCAGGCAACACTTTCGCTTTATTGTACAGACTAGTGAGTATTAATTCAGGCAACACTTTCGCTTTATTGTACAGACTAGTGAGTATTAATTCAGGCAACACTTTCGCATTATTGTACAGACTAGTGAGTATTAATTCAGGCAACACTTTCGCATTATTGTACAGACTAGTGAGTATTAATTCAGGCAACACTTTCGCATTATTGTACAGACTAGTGAGTATTCATTTGCAGTTCCCGAAAATATTTGACAATTTATAATGTACAATGTATTCATAAAACGTCGATTTATTTCAATATTTAAACTATTTTTCATTAATACTGTTTTTCTGTATAAAGATATAAATTACTTATCAACATTGATCGGAAAAAGCAGTATGTACACTTATATCTTGTAATTAATTCGGCAGCGGTTCACGAAATATTTATGCCTATGAGTATTTTCATATTTATTTAACCCAGAAATATATCTCAACTAACCATTTCATGTTGTGTTTTCTTTCTTACAGATTGCGTTAAGCAAGAGGAGGATTGTTATGGCCGCTGGATGTATACAGTACGGGAGACGGTGGCAGTTAGTGACGTGAAGTGACGTGAAGGGCCGGGATGTCCCCCTCCGGCTGACAGGGTCCTCGTATTGTTGGGCTCGTCCCAACAATTTCGAAAATAGCGTTGAATTTGATTCACTAGTTGAGACAGTTTAAATACTATTTCAAGTTCATTTCATTCAGAAAAAAATAGAATTAGCTAAATATCGGGTCGTAAAGTGCCGCCCCTGACGCAGGATCCCTCAGCACAGACGCCCCTGACGCGGGATCCCTCAGCACAGACGCCCCTGACGCAGGATCCCTCAGCACAGACGCCCCTGACGCAGGATCCCTCAGCACAGACGCCCCTGACGCAGGATCCCTCAGCACAGACGCCCCTGACGCAGGATCCCTCAGCACAGACGCCCGTGACGCAGGATCCCTCAGCACAGACGCCCCTGACGCAGGTTCCCTCAGCACAGACGCCCCTGACGCAGGTTCCCTCAGCACAGACGCCCATAACGCAGGTTCCCTCAGCACAGACGCCCCTGACGCAGGTTCCCTCAGCACAGACGCCCGTGACGCAGGATCCCTCAGCACAGACGCCCGTGACGCAGGATCCCTCAGCACAGACGCCCGTGACGCAGGATCCCTCAGCACAGACGCCCGTGACGCAGGTTCCCTCAGCACAGACGCCCGTGACGCAGGATCCCTCAGCACAGACGATCGTGACGCAGGATCCCTCAGCACAGACGCCCGTGACGCAGGATCCCTCAGCACAGACGCCCGTGACGCAGGTTCCCTCAGCACAGACGCCCGTGACGCAGGTTCCCTCAGCACAGACGCCCGTGGGGCCTCGATCCAAAGCTGCTTGTGTTTTAATCTTTGGTAAAAAATATAATAAAAATATCTAGGTATGTAAGATTGAATCACATATTTCGATGTCACAAAACGAGTCGTAAGTGATAGATTAGACGTTTTTTATAATAATTTCATATCTGTTTTTTGGTTTTTATTTTATCTTTACTTTACTTTACGAATTTGCTATTTCGTTTCTTCTTTGACAAAATGTTGTACATATGTTGTATGGTTGAGGAACTTTGCTCAATTCTAAAATACAATGTATGTTCTGTTCTGTATCCAGTTTTATACGACAGTTTTGCAGAACAAGCGAAGAGTTACAAGTTGAGCGCGTTTGTTGTCGACCAAACTCGAAATTGAAAACTACAAAATACATTTCGAACCAATCAGAAAATTTCGATATTACTTGAAATATTCCAAGCAGGGAAAACGTGTTTCGATTTTTCAAATTGTTGTAAATAATTATATTACTGTACGTGTATTGGTACAATCTGCACATACAGTGCATTTGACCATTAACAAAATAAACATAACTATGAGATGGCAAGACAATAAATATAGCCCTACATGTTACAAATACAATATCAAACATGTAATATTTACGTTATTAAAATTTAATTCACAAAGTGATTTTGTAATATGTTGAACTATTTTTGTCCATTTTTTCTGAGACGAACATGAAATTGATATCAACAAAGTTTTAGTATCGTATTTAATTTCTGCTCGTATTTTAATTGTTTTACTGCATAACGGACCGGCAATCCGTAGACCCGAGTTCGAATCCCGGTAGCGCCATTGGCCAATTTTTCGTGTTCGTCAAAACATGACTTTATATTAAGTATAATCTAGTTGTATAATGTTGATTCATGTTTTACCAAGCGTGTTGTACATAATCATTATATCAGTCGTTTACCTTACACCTTGTAGTCGCTTGTTTTATATTAATATATTTAGTAACAAAGTATTATATGTAATCTGGTTGTTGTTTGAGTTCTGTTTTCTGTATTAAGGTATCACGTGTTCACAACTAATCAGTTTTCCGGTTCAAGATCAAATATAGGATCTTTCAAACTTTGTAAAAAGTGTTATTCAATGTTAAATCTTTTTACATAATGTGACAGATATGAACATCCTGCAAAACTTTTGAGACATAAAATTCGAATGGCATGCTTATCCAGAAAAAGATGGAGCTTAATTAGTTATGACCGATTTTAGAAAATTGATCCTGGCTAGATTTAGATCTATTTCGGTCATAAGTATAATAAATTAATTTCTCAACATCATGGTGAAGTTCAGTATGTTTTCATGGTGTTAATTAGAAGATGTTTAGGTATGTTTGTGTGTTGATGAGAAGTACTGGACAAAGTGTTCAATTGCTTCATGAAAATGGCAAATATGTTTATGGATAAACTTGATCCAGATCAGTTGATCCTTTGTGAACATGGAGCCTGGTGTATTACTCTCATGTCCTATCTAAGTGTTCACTAATTTTATTTTTATATTATTCGTCGGACTAATTAATCTGATCATGGTGTTTGGATATATTTATATAGTTTCGGATTTGACGGGTCAAAAGAAGAAGGGGACTGATAATGTAACAGAAACTGAAATATCCGGTGAAATCTTTAAATTATTTATATGTTCATTTAAAAAGGTCAAGATCAGGTTAATTTGTTCGACTGACTTTAATCAAGTGTGATCAAGTAAATTTAATTTAATTCAATTACTCTCTTCAAGAGATGAGGTTATTCTTAATTGTTTTGTTTGTACTTTGACAATATGTTGTACATATGTTGTATGGATGAGGAGCTTAGCTCAAATCCAAAATTAAATTTCTGTTCTGTTCCTATAGAGCAATAATGTATTTGTACTTCTCTGTCCAGTCATGTTGCTTGTAATGTCATCACTGACCGCTGACTGTCGGATGGAATGAACTTATTTCTCACAGTACTTCTTATACTGATCTCAAGGTTGACCTTTCAATAATCTGGCCACGTGTATCTCAGTCGTCCAGTCTTAAACCATGTGACAAGTTTCATATTTACATGTTTTAAAACTAAATCTGGAATTTGAAATCGATTTCGTGAGTCTTAGCTCCCTTCATAATATGTTAACTATCATGTTGAAATACAAACAACATTGCCTTGTAGATATTTTAGATATTGTCTTAATTTGTGTCTTGTAAGCCAAATTTGGCGGGGCATAAAATAGTTTGAATGTGTGTATGTCGTATATTGTACTGTAATATTTTATATGTGACTAAGAGACGAGACAGAAACAATATATACTGCATGAAACCTTGTCATATCTTAACATGTTCTGTTCCGTTCTGTTCTGTTCTGATTTTCCACAATTTTGCTGGTACATGTACGAAATAAATACTGATGAAAATGCGAACCGATTAATTTGACGGCAGATTTTAAGGAGTAATTATTTTAATATTACAATGCTAGTTAATAGGAATTGATACGCTTTGACGTTTTAATTAAAATGCATTCACTATGGTTCTGCAAATCCGCCATTTTTCATTTAGTTAAATGTACAGAAATTGTTATCACAATGAAAAATTCACCGTGTAATGTAAGCATACAGACATGTGGATGAGACTGTCCGAGATTGTTCATCATTTACAGACATTCCATTTATATAAAATAAAATTTTGCATCCAATGTTGTTTTCATTTATTTGATTTATATCCTCAAACCGATATGTAAAATGTTAACCTACATTAATTATTGTACATGCATAGGTAATATTATAAACATGTTTTATAATTTTTCTTCACGAACAGGAATTCATTAAAGTTCTGATCTAAGTTGTTTTCCAACAATTTTATAGTTTATGTAAAACTGTCACTATGTTTTCGATATTTGAACTTAACACCGGACGATATGAAATGCTGCACATTACATGCATATACATTGTTTTAGATTCAAATTATATAACGACTTTAGGGCTCTAGAAATCCACCTGCCCAATATCCCGGACAAGTCTAATAGCCGATTCGGGCTACCAACAGTTGAGTTATACTTAATCCAGGACAAGTCTGTTATGCACGCCTACTTAAATGTTAATCTGTACCCTATTCTATACTTGTACAACTAGCCTACCATGTCGGACAAGTCAAAATTAACATGTACACTAGTCCGGGACAAAAGTATTAAAATAAAATGTCTAGATCCCTGGAGTTAGAATGAATACACAGGCTGCTATCACGGTAAATCTACACGAAGTAACAACAATATTCAGTAAGCACATTGTAACAAATGTCTACGAGTGAACAAAAAAGAAAATCACGTGTCCATGTTACCAAATCAAAGAGCTGCGGACGTTGAGCAACAAGCGTGTGTTATAACGTCAGACGGCTCGCTGGGCAATCTTCACACGTATTTATCTTGTAATATTATTATAGATAAGTTTATTAAGAAGTAGGCAATGAGACAATAATTCTACATAATTGAATACGATACAATAAATATTTGATGAGATGTGTTTCTTGAAATGACTTGATAATGCTGATTTTTGTTTTCGATTTCCAATACGCAGGTCAGTTTTTAATAATTTTAACAGTGATTTTGAACATTTATAATTATTTTTTAATTAAACTACTTATAGAGAGCGAATCTAGCAATTGATGCGCATGCCGTTGCTGGCATGGCAACACCGTTAAATCTGGAAACTTGATAGATACAGTAAACAATAGATTAACAACCAATTTATAGATGAGCAAGCTTACAGAATGATATCGAAATCAGTTAAAATCCATAAGCGCTTTTTCTATTTTCCAAATTCATTATAAAGCGAAGTTTTATAATGTCGTGACAGACCCAGTTTTATATTTTCGTGACTTTTATTATTTACATTTTTATTTTTGTTAACTTAAAAATGTATACAAGTGCATTTTGTCTCACGATGTTTCTGTGTATATTTTATAAAACAAAACAATTTGACGACATTTATGATTTACTGTTACGACTATGAAACTTGCACATTATTTGCAAATTTCACACTCGGTAACTTTAATGACAAGAAATCGTCAGCGCTAGGAAATATCAACATTTATCACCCTGGCGAGCGAAATTATAATTTATTACACGAGGCGAAACAGGAAAAGGTTGATTCAATGCGAAACTCGTGACTACTACTGTAGGATCTGACAAGCAATTATATTTTAACAAACGTTTGCAAATCTTTTGTAATTATCAGTTAACTTAATTTACGTCATTAAGTAGTTTCTGATACGTCAGAATTGCGATATTTTTTTTTCATTGACAGTAAACAACACTTAACAAATATAACTAAAAAAACATAACGAAAGAATGACAAAACAAGAAGAATTACTAAGTGATAAATCAACGTAAACACGTGACTTTATTTTGATCATATAAATGAAATAAATACAAAAAAACTATAACACTTAACGAAAGTACTTGTCATTAACAACATAAATCTATTATATAAATGGTTTAAGATAACGAGGACAAATTTAACTCTGTCGTTGAATCATGTCCAAATGTAACATTTTGTGAAAGATAAAATAAATTTCACACATAGTGTTTTACTGCATGTCAAAAAATACTACAACAGAGTGTTAGTTATCAACAAGTAGAAGAGGCCAGTGTCTGATACAGTGTAAGACATGCAGTCACTTATCACTAGATCCGAGGCGTGGAATGTAGCTGTGGTGGTCCCGGCGGAAGTGTACGCACAGTTTCCAAGGAATCACGAGGAGAGATACCATCACTTCCGGTGAACGTTGTTGGTCGTGATGTTGCGGTGCCGTGTTGGTAGAGCAAGTCTGAGAATCCTGGACTGAGAGTAGACATTTGTAGTCCAGATGTCCACATGTGTGGATTGATCGGATACTGTGGAATGTTCGAATAAAGTTGTTGAATATTCAAGCCATAGAGTCCACTGGCGAGAGATAATTGTAACGTGCTAAGATTTCCACCTTTTAGATCAATGATTTTAGGTGGAGGGCTTGGAATTCTATCAAAGATGTCCGTTTTCCTTCTCTTAGATGGTTTTTCAATGCAATCAATATTATCACTTTCCTTGTGTGTGTCCACATGCTCTGCACTGTCAAGCTGCTCAGTTTTATCTACACCCATTATACTGTCTATTGTAAAAAGTTTTCTCTTAATTCCGCTGAATTTTCCACCGCCTGAAAATTTGATATCACAACTTTCAGAAGTATCGTTGTTAGTTTCACGTCTAAAGCTCACACCAGCTTCCGTCGAATCTCGTGAATTCTCGTCTTCCGAAGCGCTCGTGCAGACATTTATACCGCTGTCGTTAACTGATGATTCCGATGATACATTTCCAGTTTTAGCCGAATGTTCCCCCTCAGCCTCGTCACCTGATGTAACATTCATGTCATCAATTGATTCTGCGTCGGAGTCGTTCTTATCATCGGAGACAAAACTCGATCCTTCTTCGCCGTCTTTGACAGGAACCTTGACTCGCCGTTTTCTGCGTCTGTAGTTTCCATTCTCGAACATTTCTTCACAGTTTGTATCAAGTGTCCAATAATTTCCCTTCCCTGGCTTGCCTTTCTCTCTAGAAACTTTCACAAAACAGTCATTCAAACTTAAATTGTGTCTAATACTATTCTGCCATCCTTGCTTGTTGTCATGGTAGTACGGAAATCGCTCCATAATGAATTGATAGATACCATTTAACGTAATTTTACGATCCGGGGCATTTTTTATCGCCATTGCAATAAGCGCGATGTAAGAATACGGAGGTTTCTGTGGTTGTTCACGTCGCTGTAACTCCTCAATCATCCTCATCGTGTACGCGCGATTAAAGTCCATTGGATGATAATACATGCTGGAGTAATTGTACGGTGAAGTCAAGTTGAGATTGCCGTACGCTGCTGGGAACGTAGATCCTCCGTACATTGTAGAATATCCATGTGAAATCAGTTCATTCTGAAGTGATGGCGGTGTTGCCATAGTGTATGTAACAAATTGTCCGCTCTCAGTCAAATCACAGATTCACAAAATGCACTTCAACTTGCTGTAACTATCTTATAACAGAAGTCAGAGAAATTCCTCCACACAGAAACATATAAAACTCGTCTGATCAGTTTGGTGAATTGCGAATTAATCCCAGAAAACGTCCAGATGATATTTATATAAACTGAGATCAATTGCGAGAATAAGTTTTAATTGTATGTTGACTTAATGATGGCAAAATAAATGGAAGCTAATACAAACACCACTCAACTGGTGTCAACCCCCATAGGCAATTAGCGAACAATCATAGACCACGTGATCCAAAGCGACAAATAGTAACACTTGTAGTAGTAATCCTCTACATAAAGCCCCGCCCACCGTCACGCCTCCGTGTGCGTTTATTTTTGCAGTTTCGAATAAAAAATGACCACCCAAATTATAAACAGTATTTTGACATACGGTATACAGAAGTTTTCCAGATAATGTTATTTTTGAACCACGAATAGATCTGATAAAATCAAAACCAGTTTGCCACTCGCTTATTTACATCATGTTTTCAACAAATCTTGTTTTGTAGGAAGCTTGTTAAACAACACCGATCAAACTGGAGTAATTTCATTTGATCTAAAACATACGGTCTCCCTGCTCCCGGCCAGGCATTACTACTTTTCAGACAAAATAAATAATTTTCTAAATCCGTACAAAATATTTGAAAATTGCTGAAACGCGATGAATGTTAAGTTCTTGTTGTTGTTGTTTCGGTGCATTTAACATTGCGCCATATTTGACGTTAGAATAATAAAATTTTGTCCAATTATTTTACCGAGTTTTTTAGAATATTTGTTCAGGCAATTACACAAGAAACTTTAAAATTGAAAATATATTTACAGCTGATATGTCTGATAAGTATCGGTCAATCTTGTTTTACAGAAATAAAAATAACATTTATTTTCTCTATCAAAGCGAAATTAAATATTTAAAAATAGGTACAAAAATAGATATTTTGATATTATGTAGATATATCATAAATAATACTTATTTGCGATAATTTATTTGTCGAAATAAATTATGAAAAATTAATATAAATAAAATTGTCTGGACAGCTAATGTTTGAGCAAAAACAAAGATTATATAAATAAAAGATATTCAAAATTCAATATACATGTACAAGTATAAATATAAAGGGTAAGGATACATTTCCTATACAGGTTGAAATCTTAAAGTACTAACTTTATACCTAACATACGGACGACTCATCGAAAAAAAGTCTAAGAAAAAAATAGATAGAAAATTGCGTCTTAGTCTTGCCTTCGTATGTCAACAAGATCATGTTGAATGTTAATTTAAGGTTGATGCCTAGAAAACCTCCGAGGATGTTTATGTAATAAGATTATAAAAATAATTTGTCTGCACTTAACTATTTCAACACACGAAGAATTAGAAGGATAGTTTGTGTATTTCTTGTGATTAAATCTCACTTTTGAGAAATTCTTACACAAACCACGTGTGTGGAAAATAGGTTCTGGTACACGTGCGTATCGTGATCAAACCACGTGTGAGGGGATACAGCATCAGTTACACGTGCGTATCATGATAAAACAACATGTGAGGGGATACAGCATCAGTTACACGAGCGTATCGTGATCAAACCACGTGTGAGGGGATACAGCATCAGTTACACGTGCGTATCGTGATCAAACCACGTGTGAGGGGATACAGCATCAGTTACACGAGCGTATCGTGATCAAACCACGTGTGAGGGGATACAGCATCAGTTACACGTGCGTATCGCGATCAAACCACGTGTGAGGGGATACAGCATCAGTTACACGTGCGTATCATGATCAAACCACGTGTGAGGGGATACAGCATCAGTTATAAGTGCGTACCGCAATCAAACTACGTGTGGGGGACGAGAATTCATTTACACGTGCGTATCGGGATCAAACCACGTTATATGGGATATAGTAAGTGTATTTACTCGTGCACAGTGTGGTGAAATCATGTGTGTGGAAACACATGCGTATCATGATGAGTTAAGAGTTTCCATTAAATGATTTTTAAAGAAAATTAACACTTAAGTCGAATTGATTATCAGTTATTGCAAATAGATAATTTTCATAATTTATCATTTTCGGCCTTATAAGATTAAGTGACAATTTATACTTTATACAAGTATTAGAGTTATACTAATGTATTCTTGTACACAAAATATGAAGTAATATAGCAACGTACACTGATACACACCAAACATACTTCTAGGCCTGAGTAGAATTTCTCTATAAACACCTACACGTTATATAACATATTGTTGCGGTTAAAACTTCGCGGATCATTTTTGGAATACAATACAATACATGTTTGTACATTATATTTAGGCATTAAACATTTTACAAAAATAAAATTCACATACATAGTCGGTGAGAGAGAAGTAGTTATCAGAGGCAGAGTGAAAATTTAAAAATGAAATATGATGGTGTATTTTGGGAATTAATAAGTTCGAGAACAGTTATAAACGTATATGTTACAACTGTAGCAAATACGTGCTATATATCTGATCATTGTTCATTATTTAAATCCGATATAAGTTCAAAGATAAACATATCACGTGATAAAATAAATTCATGAAACTATGATTTATAAAAGGGTAACTATTCCTTAACATTGAATTCAGATAAGCGTATAACTTGTATAACGGTCGTAAATATATAATTCCACCAAAATGTTTGCCATATTAGAACAGAAAGCACGCAAATAAATTATAATCTCTATGAATGATTAGTTTAAACACATTTATCTTACATCGATTGTGAAACAAGTTCTTGCAACATATACTAATCACTCTCGATGGCTGGCTATCAAACAGTACTCGCGCCAAGTTGAGGTATCGTGTTCAAAGTTTGTGATCAAACCCTGCTCATCGGAAGGCTCGAACTCATAACATTCGAATCAGAGTTGAGACGCTCTACCCCTCGACCAATGCGCCTCGCTATGAATGAATGAACATATATGTTGAGTTGGCTGAATGGTATTCATTGGCGGTTCCAATACCAAACATTGTTGTTTCTCAAAATAGAAATCAATTAATATTTGACAAAAATATTTTTCTTTTTGTTTTCTGAGCCACAGAGACTAGCATGGTAGTTCTACTGAGAAAGTCAAATGTTTTCATAATACCCCACACTGCCAACAATTTATTGAATTCCGTAATTTAGTTTTGTGTAAATGTAGGCCTACCACTGATGATAATTGTAACAGTTTGCATGTGGATACAAGGCGCTGTATCAAACATGGTTATAACGGAAATATAATACACACCAACTATTCATATCACTTAACAGTATACTGTATGCAAATGAAATTTCGGGAAAACGCTTTCAGATAATATTTTGTTGACAATGCTCATAAGATAAAGTAAGACACACGTCACATGATGTAAGATAGATCCGTCACGTGATGTAAGATGGGTCCATCTGTATTCAGATATATGTGTCAGAGAAGTGGATAAATGTTAAACCAACATGATCTATCTTTGATTTAGATATAATGTTTATAATCATACTTATCAACAACTTTCCCTCACAGACAGTAATTTATCTCGTCCAATATGCTGGCTATATATACATGCTGTAAACATCAAACATAGTGAAATCATTTCTTGAGGATTATCTTAATTAGTTATCTAGAAATGTGAAATTTATAAGTTTAATTACCAAGATAATGATACTAATATCTTGCTAAATAACGAAGTTTTATTTAAATATAATCACAGAGATAAGTATGAGGGGACGCTCAGACAGTAACTGGGGACAAAACATCAGTTTAAAACACATTTAACGAAATTTAGATTTAAAAAGAAATTGACAAAAGGGGCAAACTTGTTATATTTATCATTTGGTTTATGCATCCGACCATTCGCTGTCACGATTTAAAAGAAACTTAAGTTATGTCCGTCTGAAATAAGAGTAAATGATTCTACAGTTTTATATTTTTAACGTTTTTTGTAAATCCTATTTGTTTGGGAGAGGGTTGTCTCGTGTATTGTGTGTCATTCTCTGAGATTTTTGCCCCAAATGAGATGTCTGGGCGAAATTGAGTTATTAACATTTCTGATTGCAGGGATATTTGTAGGTCACTACAAAACTATTTTTTTGGAAAACATTTTTTCGGAGAATAACAGCACTTTATTATATGGTCATCAAGACTACACAAATTAATACAGCAAATATGTTTCAGATACAATAATATTTTACAAATATGTTTATTATTCTTTCCCTTAAGAAAAGGGACCGTCTCAATTTATTTGAACGATACACGCAGAACCCTCGGTGTTGCTATATAATTATTTTCATTGATTTCATACATTTCATCTTATTCAAATGTTTTAATTAATTTATACAGTTTAAAAAATGCTTATTTTTACCACAAGGCAAATTGAGAAAAAAATAATAATGTGACAATTGTGTGAATAATATTGTTGATAAATCAAAATTAATTATATGAATATTGTACTCGCATTTATTTCGATACTAATTGTGTGTTTTTTTCAGCACATTGTTAAGTTTCTTTGTATTCTAATTAGTGAGAAAATAATTGAAGTATGTTAATAATTAAAAACATCAGATTGTCGTCTCCGTATTTAACACAATAAACGTGATAATTCAGAGTATATTGTGTACGTCAGGTTGTCACTGACAACATTAAGTTAAGTAATACTTGCAATAAGAACAGAACGCATCGCCTAAAATTACAAGTTTAATTAAAAATTAATTAAAGCATAAACAAATCAGTGCGAAAACAAGACTGTTTTAGTTTTCGCATTTATAATATTTGCTAATTAAATTTTAATAAATACAAAGGACAAATTACGAAAATTACCAAAAAAATCCCCGCGTTAGTTTAAGTCGAACTGTCAAAATTCATTTAAATTTTATAACATGTAATAAATTAAAAAAAGTTTAAATTGTTTGCAGTAAATATAATCGAGGAATGTGTGAGAAACTTGGTTATACTACAGGTAAAGACGACATACAACATCTGCCAATTTCTCCTTCATTATCTGATCGCATATTCAAATTTTCCCAAACTTTGTCCACGCACAAATTAATCTAATGTAAATATACTATTTATAATACTTTGTAAGTTAATCCAATTTTATTTGGTGGATGATATCCGCAAACAACAGGTGTTGGACAAATACATTTAATAAACAGGCATTATTATATCTGCTAAAAGTATCAATATAGGATGCTTTTCATTAAATGTATCCTTAATGGATGTACAGAACGGATTAAGAAATAAGGGGACAGGGTACTTCGACCTGGGGCTACTTCAACCACCTTTACTGACCCTCAAAGGATCCCAGGTGGTCAGTTTCACAGATGAGATCAACAGAAGGTGTTTATTTTTAAATTTTTGATACAACTTTTTCAATAATATGGAGATTCCTTCCTTATTGTCATGTCGGTAAACTTGTTTGATATTGTTGAGAGTAAATGTTTGATTAAAATATGACTGGAATATGTTTCACACACGTGGTGTTACAATACCACGATCCAGGATAAGTTGATATCAGAATGATTTATACGCACGTGATTTCCTCCCCTAATATTTTAATAAAACAATATGGTAAAATAACTTTTCTCAGGTCAATAAATCTCCATATCGACTTGTTAAAAGGCAATAATTGTAGAAGATTCTCCTGCCAAATGTTACACATATAATATAATACATTTGTAATTTATTGTTACTTTAATGGATACACTTGTAAAGTGCGAGTTCTATGGTGTTATACACATATGAGAATATGGTTATATAATGCTAATACAGTGCATATCTATTACGCCCATTTTTACTATTGACTTCTACGTGTGATCCTGGCGTTTGAGCTATGTTCTTGTAGGGTACGCGTGATCCTGATCTTTGAGCTATGTTCTTGTAGGGTACGTGTGATCCTGATCTTTGAGCTATGTTCTTGTAGGGTACGTGTGATCCTGATCTTTGAGCTATGTTCTTGTAGGGTACGTGTGATCCTGATCTTTGAGCTATGTTCTGGTAGGGTACGTGTGTTCCTGACCTTTGAGTTCTGATAGGGTACGCGTGATCCTGATCTTTGAGCTATGTTCTGGTAGGGTACGTGTGATCCTGATCTTTGAGCTATGTTCTTGTAGGGTACGTGTGATCCTGATCTTTGAGCTATGTTCTGGTAGGGTACGTGTGTTCCTGACCTTTGAGTTCTGATAGGGTACGCGTGATCCTGATCTTTGAGCTATGTTCTGGTAGGGTACGTGTGATCCTGATCTTTGAGCTATGTTCTGGTAGGGTACGTGTGTTCCTGATCTTTGAGCTATGTTCTGGTAGGGTACGTGTGATCCTGACCTTTGAGCTATGTTCTTGTAGGGTACGTGTGATCCAGATCTTTGAGCTATGTTCTGGTAGGGTACGTGTGATCCTGATCTTTGAGCTATGTTCTTGTAGGGTACGTGTGTTCCTGACCTTTGAGCTATGTTCTGGTAGGGTACGTGTGATCCTGATCTTTGAGCTATGTTCTTGTAGGGTACGTGTGATCCTGACCTTTGAGCTATGTTCTTGTAGGGTACGTGTGATCCTGATCCTTGAGCTATGTTCTGGTAGGGTACGTGTGTTCCTGATCTTTGAGCTATGTTCTGGTAGGGTACGTGTGATCTTGACCTTTGAGCTATGTTCTTGTAGGGTACGTGTGTTCCTGACCTTTGAGTTATGTTCTGGTAGGGTACGTGTGATCCTGATCTTTGAGCTATGTTCTGGTAGGGTACGTGTGATCCTGATCTTTGAGCTATGTTCTTGTAGGGTACGTGTGATCTTGACCTTTGAGCTATGTTCTGGTAGGGTACGTGTGATCCTGATCTTTGAGCTATGTTCTGGTAGGGTACGTGTGATCCTGACTTTTGAGCTATGTTCTGGTAGGGTAGGTGTGATCCTGACCTTTGAGCTATGTTCTGGTAGGGTACGTGTGATCTTGACCTTTGAGCTATGTTCTGGTAGGGTACGTGTGATCCTGACCTTTGAGTTCTGATAGGGTACGGGTCTTTCACAACACATGAGGTCACCATGTGTGTTGTTCTGTGAATCAAATGTATTCAGTATTAATACTTATCTGAAATATAATGATGAGATGGGGAAAAATGATCAATACATAATTATAGTTTAGTGGGTTTGTTCCATGATAATGTCTCATGTTACACCGAATATCTCCGAGTATAAGTAACTAATTATTGTATAATATTCGCTGTATTACACTCTACCATATAAAGGTATATAACTCATGTACCGGTAATTGATTTTATTACAAACGTACCAATTTAATTAAGCTACGCAGTAATGAAAGCGGTGTGTCTATTCGGAATCATTATGTTATCTGCTTCAATTTCGGCTACAGAGAAGTCGACATAAACTCATTTCTCAACGTAACCAAATTTACTCTATATAGTTGGATAAGATGTCTTAATTTCACACTTATCAACAGAGCCCGTGAGTTTTTCGGCGAGGTTATGTTTCCTCAAACTGCCATAATTATACACATTAACAATAATATTAATTCATGTCACCTGACATATAATTCCCACATCAGACAAATAATCTCCTGGGCCAGTTCGGGGTATGTTTAATAAAATAAAATAAATTATGCTAAAATAAAATAATTTGGTTTAGTGTTGCTTGATTAAAACCCTATCAACAGCTTTATACAGTTAAAAGCGAATAACCACTAACATACAATGTATTATTTAAGCACATCGCCACAGCCGTAGACTGTAGGACCCGAAATCAAACCCGCCACCTCCCGACTGCTCATTTAATGCGATACCCACTGCGCTAGCTAAATGATAAATTATTATTATAGTTTTTATTATTATCATCGTCATCATCACCATTATGACAGATCACACCAATGGGCGCTAGCAGGTTACATGCTTTTGTCACAATTAATGCAAAACAAATGTGCTTTAAAATGTGTTTAAACTTATTATTTCTGTGAGGGTTCGTTTGACCCCCACAAATGGTCATACATGTAGAAGGCGAAGCGCTGACAAACATCTATATGCCTACTATAATGTAGTTGTACATAAAAGGGTCATAACTCATGAGAAAATCATTTGACCGACAGTGGTGAACGAAAATTGGTAACGATACATCAGTCAGTTTATCTCCTTTTCAAATTTAACTTTTTTGATATTGTTATCTTATTCAAATATATGTTTCAGTAAAAGTGAGCTAATTGCGGCGTCGATGCACATGTCCGCCGCATAAACCTTACGTGAACTATATGTGACACGGGGTAGATGTGGCACCACATAGCTGATGCCTCGGTCACATATCCATACGATGTCCGTACACTCGTAGCTTCTGGTCACATGCCTACGGTCTCCGTACACTCGTAGCTTCTGGTCACATGCCTACGGTCTCCGTACACTCGTAGCTTCTGGTCACATGCCTACGGTCTCCGTACACTCGTAGCTTCTGGTCACATGCCTACGGTCTCCGTACACTCGTAGCTTCTGGTCACATGCCTACGGTCTCCGTACACTCGTAGCTTCTGGTCACATGCCTACGACCCCGGAAGATCTTTCGGAGGATGCAATCGTAGGATATCCGTACGGACATCGCAGACAAGTCGTGCGGAGCTCGCAAGGATCTCGGACGCACCTCGTACAATGCACATGTGTTCGTACACACTCGTACGGTGCCCGTACGGGGTCCGCACGTTGACCGTGCGACTCCCCTGCGGATGTCGTGCGAGCACCGGCAAGCTTTTATGAACCTCGCGGTGTTCCAAATTCGCACGGACATCGTGCGATGCCCGTACGAGCTCTACCGGGGCCCTTGCGGTGGCCGAACGGCCATTGCGAGCTGCTCCTGACTTCGAAAATGTCTACTAGCTCGGCGAGACCTCGGAAGCTTTTTGAAACATTTTCAGAGAGTCCCCGAGTCCTCTACGAGTTCAAAAAATCCGTACGATGCTCGCAAGAGTCAACGATGTCCGTACTGAAAACCTACTCGTACGGAGCTCGTAGCGTGGATGTGACCAGGGCATGAGCGAACGATTACACTCACGTTCACATAGAAGAGAGAAAGAAGAAGGAAATTCGCAGTGAAATTGGGGATTCGTATAATAATATCCAGAGCAATGTGTTGATTTTATAATGTTGACTATTATGTACATTATGGAAATATACCATGACATGCATCATATTTCCAGTCTTCAAACTGTCAATGAAGTTTCCAAAATCATGAAAGTATTACGTTATATAGTTTGCATGTACAAGTATATGAACGACAATCCATCCATCCATCCATCCATCCATCCATCCATCCATCCATCCATCCATCCATCCATCCATCCATCCATCCATCCATCCATCCATCCATCCATCCATCCATCCATCCATCCATCCATCCATCCATCCATCCATCCATCCATCCATCCATCCATCCATCCATCCATCCATCCATCCATCCATCCATCCATCCATCCATCCATCCATCCATCCATCCATCCATCCATCCATCCATCCATCCATCCATCCATCCATCCATCCATCCATCCATCCATCCATCCATCCATCCATCCATCCATCCATCCATCCATCCATCCATCCATCCATCCATCCATCCATCCATCCATCCATCCATCCATCCATCCATCCATCCATCCATCCATCCATCCATCCATCCATCCATCCATCCATCCATCCATCCATCCATCCATCCATCCATCCATCCATCCATCCATCCATCCATCCATCCATCCATCCATCCATCCATCCATCCATCCATCCATCCATCCATCCATCCATCCATCCATCCATCCATCCATCCATCCATCCATCCATCCATCCATCCATCCATCCATCCATCCATCCATCCATCCATCCATCCATCCATCCATCCATCCATCCATCCATCCATCCATCCATCCATCCATCCATCCATCCATCCATCCATCCATCCATCCATCCATCCATCCATCCATCCATCCATCCATCCATCCATCCATCCATCCATCCATCCATCCATCCATCCATCCATCCATCCATCCATCCATCCATCCATCCATCCATCCATCCATCCATCCATCCATCCATCCATCCATCCATCCATCCATCCATCCATCCATCCATCCATCCATCCATCCATCCATCCATCCATCCATCCATCCATCCATCCATCCATCCATCCATCCATCCATCCATCCATCCATCCATCCATCCATCCATCCATCCATCCATCCATCCATCCATCCATCCATCCATCCATCCATCCATCCATCCATCCATCCATCCATCCATCCATCCATCCATCCATCCATCCATCCATCCATCCATCCATCCATCCATCCATCCATCCATCCATCCATCCATCCATCCATCCATCCATCCATCCATCCATCCATCCATCCATCCATCCATCCATCCATCCATCCATCCATCCATCCATCCATCCATCCATCCATCCATCCATCCATCCATCCATCCATCCATCCATCCATCCATCCATCCATCCATCCATCCATCCATCCATCCATCCATCCATCCATCCATCCATCCATCCATCCATCCATCCATCCATCCATCCATCCATCCATCCATCCATCCATCCATCCATCCATCCATCCATCCATCCATCCATCCATCCATCCATCCATCCATCCATCCATCCATCCATCCATCCATCCATCCATCCATCCATCCATCCATCCATCCATCCATCCATCCATCCATCCATCCATCCATCCATCCATCCATCCATCCATCCATCCATCCATCCATCCATCCATCCATCCATCCATCCATCCATCCATCCATCCATCCATCCATCCATCCATCCATCCATCCATCCATCCATCCATCCATCCATCCATCCATCCATCCATCCATCCATCCATCCATCCATCCATCCATCCATCCATCCATCCATCCATCCATCCATCCATCCATCCATCCATCCATCCATCCATCCATCCATCCATCCATCCATCCATCCATCCATCCATCCATCCATCCATCCATCCATCCATCCATCCATCCATCCATCCATCCATCCATCCATCCATCCATCCATCCATCCATCCATCCATCCATCCATCCATCCATCCATCCATCCATCCATCCATCCATCCATCCATCCATCCATCCATCCATCCATCCATCCATCCATCCATCCATCCATCCATCCATCCATCCATCCATCCATCCATCCATCCATCCATCCATCCATCCATCCATCCATCCATCCATCCATCCATCCATCCATCCATCCATCCATCCATCCATCCATCCATCCATCCATCCATCCATCCATCCATCCATCCATCCATCCATCCATCCATCCATCCATCCATCCATCCATCCATCCATCCATCCATCCATCCATCCACCGATCGTCTTATGGGGAAGGTATGAAATTTATTATCGGCCAAATTCCACCGAAAAACGGACGTCATTATTGAGGGCTAATTTTAGTGAAGTATTAATGTGAGAAATTACATTTACATGTTAAATGTTTTTCCTTTAATTGTTAACAATAGCTTTTATACATTTTCATTACGAATTATTCGCTACTCCCTAAGCTGGAGTAATTGATAATTAAGTGTAGTTATTATCGGACAAACATTTCTGGATACATGTCAGATTTGCAATTCAACATTTTTGTCAGTAAAGTTAGGACGGACTCCTTACCATTCAATTGTATGCGGCTCTATTACTTATATTTATAAATGTAATACTTCGGGTATCTCATTTTACCTACTTATTGTATGCATAGAAAATAATAGCTCTCTAACTGTTACAAATAATTGCAAATGAGAGGGAATGGGCGAGTTACTGAAAAATTGTCATGATACGATACGTCGATACATGTAGTAAGAACCTGTTCTGTCTTTTCCAGACAGCGCTTAGTTTAGGATATGGCTGCCAACTTGGTGTTTAGTGGTAAGCTTAGTCAGTCGGACCCTCGGGAGTCTCCAGTTTTGATTGTCGGACAACTGAAGTCATTGAAGCAAATCAAGTTTTCTGATGTCAGTTGTAAACTTGAACCGCGGGTCAATGAGGAGGTTTGTATATTTATGCCTTATACACGTTTAATGTTTATTTGTTTGCAAACTGTGTAAAAATAAACATAACATATCTGTTGATAGTTAAAAGTCAACAATCTTGCAGATATAAATTCCACCTTAACTTTTTAAGACTTAATAAGAGAGATTTTGTGACTTTTTTGTAATTTGATGGAATAATGTCTCTATAGGATTAAGAACAATAACAGAGTGGAATCAGCTCAGTGACAATATAGATAGTGCTCAAACCACAGAAACTTTTAAAAACAGACTAAGTCACGCTCAATATTAACTTAACATTTGAGCTCTCTCCCCGTTGAGAATTACGCCAGAAGTGGATCTTGTGACTCTTGTCTACGTAACAGATACAGATTTTAAACAAGGTTAATTCCGGTATTCAGACACAGGCGGTAGAAAATTGTGACGACTTTTCTAACCAAAAATGTATATTAAAGTCCGTAATAAAGAACAAATTAATACCTTTGTAAATAAATCAATCTGTTTTGTTGTGAAAAGCCGTGAAGTAGGGAATAAAAATGCAATCCACCAGAAAAGAACTTTTAAGAGGTAAACGGATATTTTCCATTTTCACTGTCGGCCATTGTACATCTTATGGGAAGTATATGTATAAACACATTTTTTTTTGGGAAGAATAAACCCTTATATACAGAGTATACATGTATTATGAGATCATATCTTGCAAACCATTATTCATGAGAATGCACCTTAATATACAAAACAAGAAAGGGATATTTACAGTTTGCCATTGTATATATACCAAATTTGAATGACTTGCTCAACACAAAAAGCAAGTATATGTTATAATTTGTGATACGAAATAGTTCGATACAACTACTGATAAATAGGATTAGTATAAATTTATACTAAAATAATATTCATGATTCGTTGCTTAAAGTTTATCTGTGAGAACTTCTCAAGTATCTGTTTGTTTGATACATTGACTCGCTGATGTGACATATTTTGTTTGATGCATTGACTCGCTGATGTGACATATTTTAACTAAGCTGCTATGTATTTGTCATTTCTAAAATTTCAGACATTTAATGCTGCCATTGACGGACTTCATCCTTCTCCGACGGATACATGCTCGCTGTGGTTGAACAATGCTACTGTGGCGGCACTTCCTGTTAGATGTAGCAGACATAATACCCCGTCACGTTCTCATGCTTTATCCAAGGTTGTCAAATCTTGTTATGCAGGTGGAGATGAATTTGTTGTGGTAAGATAGCATTCATCTTTCACTGATAGTGTAGTATATCCAAAAATATATCCAATCTTCCTACTGAAACAGAATTCATTATCCCTATCTTCTAAAATTGATTTTTCTGTTGAGTCCTGCAGTCTGAGTATCAGAGATATTAAAGTTCAATTGTTGAAGAAAATAATGTATGAATGTATATTAATTGATTTATAATTGCAATATTTGTACCAAGTATATAATTGAAGTATTTTTTCGGAAAGCTGTTCTGTGCATTCAAATTGTTAATTCTCCTGTGGACGATATGAACAAGTTTACACTTCCCTGTGAGAAAACTTGGACCAATTCAGCACTAAGTGTAAGAAAGAGTATTGAGCTCTGTCATCACTGTAAGGCGGCATTTGAAACTTTAAGGAATTTTACATCAAATAAAAACATAGAAAATATCTTTGTATTTCTATCTAGTGAAAATGTTTCTGTCCTGAACTGGGTAAGAAGTGTTTTTTATAACGCTGTGTATGATATATATAATGTAGCAATGGTGTATTATATGAACAGATTGTCTGTGAGAGAAAAGATGTGTTTGCATTAGCAGCAGCCGTAGCGCGAACATTGCCGTTATTCAATGCTAAATCTACAGCACCAACAACAAGTCGTACTGTGAGTGTCGAGTTCTTGCTTGTTGGGGAAGGTAGTGATAAACCACTTGACGATGATGACAGAAGCTGTTTAGATGCTGCTGCTGTTGGTATTAGACTGACTGCTAAGATTGTTGATGCTCCTTGCGCGGACATGCATACCAACCAGTTCTTGAATGTAAGTTATTTTTTAGCTCATCTGATTCTTTCTACAAAATCAACACCTTATTATTGTCACTAGATAGATGACATCACCTTTCGTGAAATTGTTATTTAGGTTTGCTTCCCTTGCTGACTACATGTATTTTTAAAAAAAAGCTAAAGTTCAAATCATTGTACACATTTTTCATAATCATAAGACTATGTCATCTAAGAACTGTATCCTCTTGCATTTTGTCAGAAATGTCATTTAGTTCTTGAAATGTTATCATTCTTAAATACATGTAATGTTTCAAGACCTAACCATAGCTTTACTCCTGATGGAACTTTGTGATCCTGCTAGTATTACTCTGATTAAGACAAACTTCATTTTCAACTGTTACCTGGCTTAAGATAACCTTACCTACCGTACCATATCTCGGCCTGCAACAAAAACAACGCGTTAATTTTAAGGCCTAGCAACTATTTATAAAGGAAATTATAATATACATTTAGTGATATGGTGTTACTGTGCAAGATTCTATCAAGAATGCATCTAAATCTCGAGACATCAAAAGTTTCAGTCTTGTTTAGAAATGTTATTAAACAATGTCTGTTACTCTGTATGCTTAATTATGCCAAACATTCGTTGATATTGGTTAACAATTGACCTATGGCCAGCTATCACTCAGGGATTCTGTTGACCTATGGCCAGCTATCACTCAGGGATTCTGTTGACCTATGGCCAGCTATCACTCAGGGATTCTGTTGACCTATGGCCAGCTATCACTCAGGGATTCTGTTGACCTATGGCCAGCTATCACTCAGGGATTCTGTTGACCTATGGCCAGCTATCACTCAGGGATTCTGTTGACCTATGGCCAGCTATCACTCAGGGATTCTGTTGACCTATGGCCAGCTATCACTCAGGCATTCTGTTGACCTATGGCCAGCTATCACTCAGGGTTTCTGTTGACCTATGGCCAGCTATCACTCGGGGATTCTGTTGACCTATGGCCAGCTATCACTCAGGCATTCTGTTGACCTATGGCCAGCTATCACTCAGGGATTCTGTTGACCTATTGCCAGCTATCACTCAGGGATTCTGTTGACCTATGGCCAGCTATCACTCAGGGATTCTGTTGACCTATGGCCAGCTATCACTCGGGGATTCTGTTGACCTCTGGCCAGCTATCACTCAGGGATTATGTTGACCTATGGCCAGCTATCACTCGGGGATTCTGTTGACCTATGGCCAGCTATCACTCAGGGATTCTGTTGACCTATGGCCAGCTATCACTCAGGGATTCTGTTGACCTATGGCCAGCTATCACTCAGGGATTCTGTTGACCTATGGCCAGCTATCACTCAGGGATTCTGTTGACCTATTGCCAGCTATCACTCAGGGATTCTGTTGACCTATGGCCAGCTATCACTCGGGGATTCTGTTGACCTTTGGCCAGCTATCACTCAGGGATTCTGTTGACCTATGGCCAGCTATCACTTGGGGATTCTGTTGACCTATGGCCAGCTATCACTCAGGGATTCTGTTGACCTATGGCCAGCTATCACTCGGGGATTCTGTTGACCTATGGCCAGCTATCACTCAGGGATTCTGTTGACCTATGGTCAGCTATCACTCGGGGATACTGTTGACCTATGGCCAGCTATCACTCAGGCATTCTGTTGACCTATGGTCAGCTATCACTCGGGGATACTGTTGACCTATGGTCAGCTATCACTCGGGGATTCTGTTGACCTATGGCCAGCTATCACTCCGGGATACTGTTGACCTATGGCCAGCTATCACTCGGGGATTCTGTTGACCTATGGCCAGCTATCACTCGGGGATACTGTTGACCTATGGCCAGCTATCACTCGGGGATACTGTTGACCTATGGCCAGCTATCACTCGGGGATACTGTTGACCTATGGCCAGCTATCACTCGGGGATACTGTTGACCTATGGCCAGCTATCACTCGGGGATACTGTTGACCTATGGCCAGCTATCACTCGGGGATTCTGTTGACCTATGGCCAGCTATCACTCGGGGATTCTGTTGACCTATGGTCAGCTATCACTCGGGGATACTGTTGACCTATGGTCAGCTATCACTCGGGGAGTCTGTTGACCTATGGCCAGCTATCACTCAGGGATTCTGTTGACCTATGGCCAGCTATCACTCGGGGATTCTGTTGACCTATGGCCAGCTATCACTCAGGGATACTGTTGACCTATGGCCAGCTATCACTCAGGGATTCTGTTGACCTATGGTCAGCTATCACTCGGGGATTCTGTTGACCTATGGCCAGCTATCACTCAGGGATTCTGTTGACCTATGGCCAGCTATCACTCAGGGATTCTGTTGACCTATGGCCAGCTATCACTCAGGGATTCTGTTGACCTATGGCCAGCTATCACTCAGGGATTCTGTTGACCTATGGCCAGCTATCACTCGGGGATTCTGTTGACCTATGGCCAGCTATCACTCAGGGATACTGTTGACCTATGGCCAGCTATCACTCAGGCATTCTGTTGACCAGTAATAGGATTAGATTTTAGTAGTGAATTCAGTTAAACTATTGCACATGGTTGCATAATCCAGTGCATTCACTTGTAAACCTTAGACAAATAATATGGCAGAGCGATCTGTGCGTTGGAGATTTGTATTCATGTGAACGATTTATCCAGATATAGTGGAAGGGAAGTAACTCTGTAATCTAGACAACGTGAGTTGCTTGGAGTGCGGATATTTGTCCTACCAATTGATAGGATTTTCATTATTTAGCTGTTTCTCTTGTTTAACTTATTCATTATTGAATTGCTTTAAGCTCCAACAAGCTGTTGGCAATTTTGTGTGAGTAAAATGTTTCCAGTTTAAATTGAACATCTTCATTTTCAATAATGCAGTTCATATTTTCCTTGTTAAATCTATGTAAGGACTGTATCCATTATTTAAAAATTAAAAAATTGAAAATGGAATATTATTGAGTAAATGAAATTACTTGTCACTTTATTTACATACATACATCCTAGTGTTGTTGTATCTATATATATGTAGGAGATTCGTGAAGTTGGCAAGAAGCTGGGAATAGAGCCACACATCATTGCTGGAACTGATCTAGAAGCTGCTGGATTTGGAGGTACAGTACCCAATGTTTTGTTGATTGAATTTGATTATTTTTACATTGATATTGAATGAGATATTTATTTTGATTGATTGATTTAGTGATTTTAGTGAATGATTTTGATTGATTTATTGGTTAAAATTAATTGATTAAAGAAATGATTGTTGTTATAAGCAGTGTTTATATCTGTAACTGTATACTTAACTAATGTTTGACTGTGTGTCCATCTTGTGACTTTATTCCTCAAAATATTCTGTTTTCAAACTGAACAATTTGAAATATATTCAGCACAATTCTGATGCTCAGTTATTCCTTATATTAGAGGTAGCCAGTTTGACATACATTGTACATATTCAATAAAACAATTATCCGACTAATAGATAGTTCCCACATTTACAATATTTACCTCCCTTGTTTTGAATGGGTAGTCGGCCATATGGACAGGCAAATTTCCATAAAAAGTTAATAGGGAATATTATGTAAATGATGATAAAATAATCAGATATAAAAGATAACTTATTCTTTACGCTCATATGGGCAGATGGCTCGGAAAGTTGAAGAAAAAGTGGTAAATTCTCTTGGTATTTTCTCAATTATCACATATTTGGAAATTACTCCTATAAGGGCTTATCAGTTTAGCCTATCAAAATGGCTGATGATTAAGAACAAGGGAGGTAAATATTGTAGATGTGGGGACTATCTATTGATATCAAACATTTTATTCTATGTTTACACAACTTCGTATTTCAGGTATCTGGGGAGTTGGAAAAGCTGCGGAGAATCTTCCTGCATTAGCTGTGCTTAGTTTTACACCTCCATCAGCAGAGAAAACAATTGCCTGGGTTGGTAAAGGTATCGTGTTTGATACTGGTGGCTTGTGTATCAAATCTAAGGTACTCATGCATTATTTCTTCGTTATAAGCATTTCTTGTAGATTTTTTTAGCTTAATAGGCTACTGTAATAATTGCCATGTGACTAATTCTTTTAACCATCAATTTTCAGTATGTAGAATTCACTTATGTTGAATTGTCTTAAAATATGTTAAAAGTTCCATTTTTCTCCTTCTTTCTAAATACAATTTCATTTCACTATCACAGATTTCTGGCTTGCCTGTTTCATTATGTTGACTCTGATGTCCATTGCTCAGCTGTCACACAAATATTATATATAATTATTATCTTACCTACCTGTACTCTGCTTGTAATGATGTCCATTGCTGGGATCAGCTGTCACACAAATATTATATATAATTATTATCTTACCTACCTGTACTCTGCTTGTAATGATGTCCAACAAAGCGTACTTCAAAGTTTCTTCATTTTTCTGTAATCGGTGTGATAAAACAGTTATGTATGATGTCGCATGTGCCGTAGATGATGGAGTTGATTGTTGTATTCTAGGTTGGTATGTGTGGTATGAAGACAGACTGTGGTGGAGCTGCAGCAATGCTTGGTGCTTTCTATCTGGCTGTCAAAATGGTAAGTTAGTGTACACACGGTGTAAATATTGTGCAAACTATGTGTACCTGACTCCTAGTGTGCTACATGAATCAGGATTTCGACATTGAGAACAACCATCAGTCTGTACTGATTGTCAATGTATCTATTTCTAGCTTTCGTGGACTTTGTGAAGAGTGGATACAACTAGCCTACCTATTCTGTAAGATCTGATATTTCACGAGGATAGTATTTCACAAATTGAAGCTTTTACAATAACACCAAATTTCTGTTACTTAAAATGATAAAGATTTAACAAGTTGTTATTTTTGCCAAAAATACAACTCGAGAATAGTGGGAAAATTTTGTACCTTGTGAAAATTTCTGATTTTACAGAAAATGTATGCCAGATCATGATATTTTGTGACATTTTTTGTAAAATTGATTCTGATAGGCAGTAAAGAAAATAGAGAAATGTGTGCAAGTGTTCATTCTGTATAATTTATGTGTTTTATTGATATTTGTGGCAGTCTCTGAGATTTTTGGCCCAAATGCACTGGGCCTTGTTTCTGAGAAAATTGCAATAAAGATGATGTCATGTTTTCACATTATGACGTCATGTTTTCACGTTAACTCCAACAGCTAGTTGAAACATTTCAGTAACATATTTATGATTCAGCAGCGAGCAGAAGCAAAACAGTTATCGGTAAACATTGAGACAGCCTTTTTCTTAAGGAAAAGAATAATAATATATACATCTATTTGTGAAATATTATTGTATCTAAAAACATATTTGCTGTATTAAATTTGTAAAACTCTAGAGTAGATCTAGTCTTGATGACCCTATTAAAAGTGCTGTAATTCCCTAAAAATGTGGTTTTGCAAAAATATTTGTTTTGTAGTGACCAACAAATATCCCTGCATTCAGAAATGTTAATAACTCAATTTCGCCAAGATATGTCATTTGAGCCAAAAATCTCAGAGAATGACACATATGTGAAATGATAGCAGTTATTATTGAAGATGGTTCATCAGGAAGATGTGATAGACAGGAAGACTGGTTTCTTGAAGTATGAAATATGTTAGACAGCATGTACTATCTGTATACTGGTAATAGTGATCTCATTATAACTTGTTTTCTGACTATCAGGGATTCAAGGAGAATCTACATGCCGTCTTCTGTATCGCTGAAAATGCTGTCGGACCAAAAGCTCAACGCCCCGATGATATCGTGACTCTGTATTCTGGAAAGTAAGTATGAATACATAACATATGATGGTGTAGGATTACTGACATGTTGATGAGTTGTTGTTATTTCGCTTCATTAAGAAGTTGTGAACGTAGTTGTATAGAAGATATTTGAGAGTTTCGGTGTAAGATTCAAATTTATTTCAATGAGTGAAGTGCAGAGGGAATAATTTAACAAGTGGCATAACTGAAGATGCTCGATTTTACACCAAAACATACAAATATTCTATTTATTCCATGTTTCATTGTGGTAATTTTTAAAAAAATTATTCATTTATTTGCATCAAATTTCTCCGTTGAATGAGTATTGCACTGTCGTAATACATGTCTACGTTAACACTTATGATATAAAATTGGATATTTGGAAGTTTTAGTAGCAGATTATGTATCCTCTGTTTATAGGACTGTGGAACTAAACAACACGGACGCTGAGGGACGTCTAGTACTTGGAGACGGGGTAAATATACATGATTCTTAAAAGTCATCTTTCGCATTAAGTCTTCCAATCATGTTACACATGATTGCCCCAACTGGAACCCGTCCTTGCAGATTTTCTATATTCTACTGTCAATGTTGATTTTCTATATTCTACTGTCAATGTTGATTTTCTATATTCTAATGTCAATGTTGATTTTCTATATTCTACTGTCAATGTTGATTTTCTATATTCTACTGTCAATGTTGATTTTCTATATTCTACTGTCAATGTTGATTTTCTATATTCTCCTGTCAATGTTGATTTTCTATATTCTACTGTCGAGGTTGATTATCTAGATTCTACTGTCAAGGTTGATTTTCTATATTCTACTGTCAATGTTGATTTTCTATATTCTACTGTCAATGTTGATTTTCTATATTCTACTGTCAATGTTGATTTTCTATATTCTACTGTCGAGGTTGATATTCTATATTCTACTGTCAAGGTTGATTATCTATATTCTACTGTCAAGGTTGATTTTCTATATTCTACTGTCAAGGTTGATATTCTATATTCTACTGTCAAGGTTGATTTTCTATATTCTACTGTCAAGGTTGATTTTCTATATTCTACTGTCAATGTTGATTATCTATATTCTACTGTCAAGGTTGATTTTCTATATTCTACTGTCAAGGTTGATTTTCTATATTATACTGTCAAGGTTGATTATCTATATTCTACTGTCAAGTTTGATTTTCTATATTCTACTGTCAAGGTTGATTTTCTATATTCTACTGTCAAGGTTGATTTTCTATATTCTACTGTCAAGGTTGATTTTCTATATTCTACTGTCAATGTTGATTTTCTATATTCTACTGTCAAGGTTGATATTCTATATTCTACTGTCAAGGTTGATTATCTATATTCTACTGTCAAGGTTGATTTTCTATATTCTACTGTCAAGGTTGATTATCTATATTTTACTGTTGATTTTTCAGGTTGCCTATGCATTCAAGGATTTGAAGGCAGACATTATTGTTGACATGGCAACCCTGACAGGTGCTCAGGGTATAGCTACTGGTAGGTTTAGTTTTTGATTATCATGCTGTACATAATAAACAAGATATATCTTGAAAAAAGATGGTCAGCACAAATGGAAAATTAAGATTTGTTGTGCAACATAAAAAAACTGCCGAGGTGTTACGATTGCTGGTCACTCCAGATCCAAAATGGATTTCAGTAAATTCACCGAAATTCAGTGTATTGTGGTAAGTTAACCTCGGCTAAGCCTCGTTTTTTAGAAGACTCGTTTAATAAATTCAATAAATAATGACCACTCATATAGGATCCTCTATTATATTACAGGGAAATATCACGGTGCCATCTTGTGTAATAATGAAGATATGGAACTAGCATGTGTGAAAGCTGGACAGACTTGTGGAGATCTTGTACACCCAGTCCCATACACACCAGAGTTACACTTCTCTGAGTTCAATAGTTCAGTTGCTGATATGAAAAACTCTGTAGCTGTAAGTATTGTAGATCTACATTATATTGTCACTTACTGGCATTGAGAACTGGTTGTAATATAAGTGTTTCTCTGATGCAATGTTTTCAGCAAGCAGAAACTACTAGGCCATGTGAACATGTGGTTGAGTTTTACAATTCACTGCCTTAGTCCACAGTGGGTTACTTAGCTAGTTACCTGAAGTTTATAAAATCAATGATTTGTCGTTAACACAAACACTCACATCACCCTGATTCCATAAAAGATCTCCATTTAGATATCTTGTAAACTCTATTTATACAGATAATTATGCTTCACCATTTAAAGAATATTGAGGGGGCATAAAGTGTTACCCCTGTCAGTCTGTCCGCAAATTGTTTTCCAATTCATATTGGACGCATAAACGTAGAATTATAAAATACAGGTCACATTTTGTTTACAATCCACCAATTGGTTAGGAGTACTCGGCCTTTTTCGACTTAAAGATTGGTTTCTAATCAATACCGCTTGAAAAGCCCCTAATAGGTGGCATCTATGTCCCATTGACACATCTCGTATATTTAGATATGTAGAGCATTTAGACTAACAAAAGAGCAAAGAACAAATTCTTGCGAAACTGAATAATGAACAGTCACTTTGACAGAAACAACAAAAATAGTATAATTATATAACTGTGTTTATATGTTTACAGGATCGTTCCAACGCTCAGGTATCATGTGCCGGGTTATTTATAGGATCACATTTAGGATTTGATTATCCGGGTATATGGTTACATGTAGATATGGCAGCCCCGGCTCACGTTGTAAGTCATCTATCAGTAAAACTTCTCTTGTTGTTGTTGTTGTTGTTGTTGATCTCTGCTGATGATTTAGGGACAGGTACTGGTCAGAACATATATTTTATCGAATAATCAAATGCTGAATCAGTATTTGAATATTTGGACGTACAAATGCTGAATAAGTATTTGAATATTTGGACGTACAAACGAATATTCCCATATCCAAATATTCGTTGACATCCCTAGAAATAATATACAATAGTATACATACATGACCATTTGAACCCACCTCAAAATTAAGAACACAATTTTCAAGTTTAGTTTCACTGTTTTGGTCTTCAGTAATCAACCTCAATAATTAATTATACCCCCACAAACGAAGTTTGAGGGGGTATATAGGAGTGAGCTTGTCGGTCGGTCGGTCGGTCGGTCTGTCTGTCGGTCGGTCTGTCTGTCGGTCGGTCTGTCGGTTTTCATGGTTTCCGGACGATAACTCATGAAAGGCTAGACAGATTTGAAAAATTTTTGGTACACAGGTGTAACATCAGAAGATACAGGTCAAGTTCGATATTGGGGCTGGTGGGGCCAAGGTCAAGGTCACTGTTACTAAAAATAGTTTCTCTTGGTTTTCATGGTTTCCGGACGATAACTCATGAAAGGCTAGACAGATTTGAAAAATTTTTGGTACACAGGTGTAACATCAGAAGATACAGGTCAAGTTCGATATTGGGGCTGGTGGGGCCAAGGTCAAGGTCACTGTTACTAAAAATAGTTTCTCTTGGTTTTCATGGTTTCCGGACGATAACTCATGAAAGGCTAGACAGATTTGAAAAATTTTTGGTACACAGGTGTAACATCAGAAGATACAGGTCAAGTTCGATATTGGGGCTGGTGGGGCCAAGGTCAAGGTCACTGTTACTAAAAATAGTTTCTCTTGGTTTTCATGGTTTCCGGACGATAACTCATGCAGGCTAGACAGATTTGAAAATTTTTTGGTACACAGGTTTAACATCAGAAGATACAGGTCAAGTTCGATATTGGGGCTGGTGGGGCCAAGGTCAAGGTCACTGTTACTAAAAATAGTTTCTCTTACTTTCACTTACTAGCAAATGGTTATTTCTAGCATATTGTTTGATATATTTTGCATTGATTTAGTTCCATTTTGCCCAGCTTTTTGTGAGCAATTCTATACAAGTTCAGTTTTTTATTTCACAGGAACTGTTGATTAGTTCTTACTGTTCTGTTGGCAGCATTTTTGGTTTATTACATTCAGATACTAGCAAATGGTTTGTTTTTGTTGTTGAAGACTCGCCTTTCAGTGAAAATAACGGGATTTCTTTTAAAATCCATTGAAATAAGGCATAATATAATGTTATATCCAGGTAGTTTGATTATTTGATTAAATCTGTGAAACTGCAGTCAAGGACAATGGAACAAAATGTCTTGATTGCGAATATAAATTGTATCAATTTAATACGCTTTGTTGCTATATTTGTTCGAATTTGAATGCAAAATGTTCAGATCTTGGGAGTTAAAATCAAATATATTGGTGTTACTAGTTCATACTCTAGTCGAATGTATCATTATATTTCTTTGTGACAAAGTGCTATATATTACTGTTCATTTTTTCTATTTTATTGATTTTGACCTGACTCCCATACTGTGGTATTCATATCACCTCCGAAATATTAAAATGTACACAATTCTTATTATAACCCCACTTCAAAATATGCAATGGGGGCTATATGGGAATCACCACTTGTTCCGTCATGTCACATAACATGGTTTTCCATGAATTATTTCTACCAAGCCTAGTTGTGTATATTGTCGGCACATTCTGATTGTGGTCCTGTAGTGATAGATAGTGATAGATAATTTCATTGTCTTGACTGGCGGCCATCTTTGAATTTATCAAAAATATGTCTGACAAAGCGGTATTGTGGGGGTATTAATCACCTTCAGTGATAGCTCTAGTTGAGATTTTACTGTACAATACATAAATGAATATTGGAACTTACTTAAATGTCAATGTAATGTAGTATGAACAAGAAATCATATACTATAGTATACATAACATTAACATTTGAACATTATACATACACAGGGTGACAGAGCTACAGGTTATGGTCCGGCCTTACTGAATACATTGTTTGGTCAGAGCTCATCTAGTAAACTACTACAGTCAGCGGCCCCGGCCTCATCCTTGTGGGACAAAGAACGTATGGAAGTGGAAGAGAATAGTGATAACTCGAAGAGAGCAAAGATTCAGGCAAATTGAACGCTGTGGATGGTCACCTTGATACCATGGTTTATATAACTATACATTGTTTATATGTGGAATAATTGAACGCTGTGGAAGGTCACCTTGATACCATGATTTATATAACTATACATTGTTTATATGTGGAATAATTGTCAGTATTGTGATATCTACAATTTTTGTGCTTCATAATTAACACATGTGATTATTTAATACTTTGATTCTGCCACGTTTTTGTGTGGTTTCTGTTCTAATAATGATTTAATGGCGGCCTTCCAAATATGGTCATATAGAGCTTTTTTTCATGCAAAATGTTTTGAGTAATATTAAGAGTCCTTTCCAAACCAAAATAGAAATAGCATAGTCCCCAAACACAGGCTTACTGTATATTCATGTGAATGTCAATAAACGGTAAAATTAAATAACCAGATTGTTTGTTCACTTACAGTAACACAGTATGTACATGAGGTCAATATGAGTATACTTCAGTGATATACACTGCCATCCAAAAAAGTTTCTTCACACTTGAATATTTTGAATTTCGTTACTTTTTCTTACAAAATTTCAAATAAAACATGTAAAATTATTCATCCCACTTCTGTGATGGATAGTTAAGAATCAGCAATTTGCACATCTCAGCAGCAGCATCAATCCGCCTGCATCCCAAACCAATGTATGTGTGTAACTGATTGGTCTGATCAGAAAATAAGATAATTTGTTTCGGTATAAATTTATAAATACTTCTACTGAAAATAATTGCTTTTCGTTTTATTGCATGTGACACAAATATGAAAATACATTAATTGCAATGGGAAATTTTCGAAGTGTGAAGGAAGTTTTGGAGGTCAGTGTAAATATAGTACTATCTATGCATTTGATGTATTACTATTATCTTCCATGTATATCAAGTGCTTTATATGATGTACATTCTATCATACCATGTATTAAAGTGTCCAAGGTTGAGCTGTGTCATCACAAAACCTGTATTAGTGACCAAATATTCCATTTTCAGGTTTTTACATTTTCTAACATGTATATTTTTCTACTTTCACTTCATACCAAAAAATATTAAAATCAGACATCTTCTTTTTATAGCAATTCCAATATTAAGCACAAGATGGAAAAGTAAGCTACATAATGACATTGCTTCAGAATGTACACAATTCATCAAAAAATCATCCGCTCTTCAAATGGGAAATAAACAAATTATGCAAAACTTAATTATAAATCACAATTAAGCTTCTAAAACATCTTTGGACAAAAAACTTTGTTTGTAACATTGGAACTTTTATTCTCTAATACAGGATATCATAAGCATGTCTCTAATACAGGACATCATAAGCATGTCTCTAATACAGGACATCATAAGCATGTCTCTAATACAGGACATCATAAGCATGTCTCTAATACAGGACATCATAAGCATGTCTCTAATACAGGACATCATAAGCATGTCTCTAATACAGGACATCATAAGCATGTCTCTAATACAGGACATCATAAGCATGTCTCTAATACAGGACATCATAAGCATGTCTCTAATACAGGACATCATAAGCATGTCTCTAATACAGGACATCATAAGCATGTCTCTAATACAGGACATCATAAGCATGTCTCTAATACAGGACATCATAAGCATGTCTCTAATAAAGGACATCATAAGCATGTCTCTAATACAGGACATCATAAGCATGTCTCTAATACAGGACATCATAAGCATGTCTCTAATACAGGACATCATAAGCATGTCTCTAATACAGGACATCATAAGCATGTCTCTAATACAGGTTTTGTCATGAACGCACTCATTTAAAAGTGTCAAAAAAATTCAGATTTTGTCATGTTTGCAACATTTAATTTATATTCTGTTTACATGGTTATACTTCCAGTTTTTGTGATAATCTGCATTTATTGTTCAGATTTGTTTGTGAATGATTTTGTATATTTTTCCTATTGAACAAAAACAACAAGTACTCTCAGTATTTCACTTTTATATACAAGTTGTGTATTGTGATTGGTTGATGTATTTCACTTCTATATACACTGTGTATTGTGATTGGTTGATATATTTCACTTTTATATACACTGTGTATTGTGATTGGTTGATGTATTTCACTTTTATATACACTGTGTATTGTGATTGGTTGATGTATTTCACTTTTATATACACTGTGTATTGTGATTGGTGGATATATTTCACTTTTATATACACTGTGTATTGTGATTGGTTGATTACAGATTTAAGTCAGCAATGATTTATGTGCCAATAATCCAAAAGGAGAACAAATGTGTCATGTTGTGCTTTTTTCCAAATGTATGAACAGTTTAATAATATGCATATTTTGTTTACTTTACATGGGACGTATATATTATTTTTCAATGTTTTCTAGTATGTCAATAATTGTATAACTAAATTCGCTATTTCTTTCATTTTCATGTTTACCTAAATATCGATTATAGGGGTGTTGTATGCAACCTATTCATCCGTTTATAATTGAAAATATGATTTAAACAACCATCCCACCCTATACCCAATATAATGGATAAATCTATAATGAAAGCCTTATCGAATTGGGTTTATGCATACATGATTTATATGATAATAAATCCACTCTAGGATTTACATGTTAATTCTCAAATGAAGGAATAATCACTTAATGTTTTATTATATTTTTTCTGTCCTGGTTTGTATTATAATATAATTTGGGAATTTATAAGTGAACCCAAAGGGGTTTGAACCCACGACCCCAACTACGTCAGCGCCTAGCACTGAAGAAACTGCGACCATACCCACTGCACCACAGAGGCAACGCTAAAAAAGGTTGTTCAAAAGACGCTTACATGGTTGTCGTTACTTCAGTATATGGGATATAGGGTGTGTGTAATGTCTTTTGATAATTTGTTCATATAAATATCTGATAGCTTTGTGTGGTATGATGATATTGTCACCTGAGGGTTGACAATATTTAACAGTCAAGCAAAAAGCTGCATGTTATTTATTTTATTATATTGAAAAAATCTAAGATTTCGTGCTACTACTAATGTTGCAAGCCATTTACACACCTTATTTTTGAAAATGCTATGATAATGCCTACATACAGACATACTCTAAAACATTGCATTTAACATGTAACTTTTTATGCCCCCACTCTGAAAGGGGGCATATAGATTTGTCCGTCCGTCCTTCTGACGTCACAAAATCTTGTGTCACTCATATCTCCAAAAGTATATGAGCCTTTTCAGGAATGTTCACTAGCATGTGAAGTTGTGCACCTTGGGTTTCATGTTTAGCTGTGCCCAGTAAGTGCAAAGTTATGGCCCTTGACTTAGTTAAAATATAGCATACAGAGCGTGCAATTTTGTGTCGCGCATATTTCCAACAGTATATCAGCTACACTCGCCAAACTGTACAGGAATGTTCATCAGCATGTGTAGTTGTGCACCTGGGGTTTCATGTTTGGCTGTGTCCAGTAAGTGCAAAATGATGGCCCTTGAATTTGTTAAAATATAGCCTACAGAGTATGCAATCTTGTGTCATGCATATCTCCAACAAGAATTTGAGCCAGAGTCGTAAGACTTTACAGGAATGCTCACCAACCTGTATAGTTGAGCACCTGGGGTTTCATGTATGATTACACCCAGTAAGTGCAAAGTTATGGTCCTTGACTAATCACTTGGTAATTTGGATACCCATTCACAAAATATGAGCAGAATAATATAATTTGCTTTTGTGACAAATGCTGCAAGTGGGGGCATCTGTGTCCTATGGACACTTTTCTAGTCTTAGAACTGTCCAGTGATAGCGCTGCGTCAGATACAGGTATTTCCTGTGATAGCTCTAACTGTAGGTTGGGATAGAAATTATCTGCATGGGAGATTTGTGTTCATGGTTTTGAAAAACATGTTAGAAAAGTGACAATACAGTGTAATAGAATACATCTGTATGAAGACAGCGCCCACCAATTTTCTCATATTTATCACTAAGAATATTATTATCTACCTTAAATATGATTGTTTGTTGAAGACAATAAGAATGTCCCTTCATAGGTAGTACATGGGTATATGGGAGGTTTATATTGAGTGTGACATAGAGGTACAATCAGATAACACACATTTTGGTTCTGGATATATGTGGCATTCTCACAGCTTTTTGGCCAAAATGCGCTGAGCATCTTCTCTGAGAAACCGCAGTCAAGATGACGTCATGTTTTCACATTTATTGCAAAAGCTAATTGGAACATTTCAGATTTATGACTCAATAGCGAGCAGAAGCAAAACAATGTTAATTTATTCATCAAAAAAGAACAATATACATATATTTGTAAAAAAATATTGTATCTGAAAACATATTTGATGTACTAAATTTGTGAAACTCTGTAAGACCCTGAAAAATGTTGTTTCTTGTAGTGACTTACATATATCCCTGCATTCAGAAATGTTAAGAACTCAATTTCGCCCAGACATGTTTTTAGGGCCAAACATATAAGAGAATGGCACATATCATTAGTGAAGTTAGAAATGTCATAATGTCGCCATTTCATTACAAATGTGACCATGACTATTAAGGACAAGAGGTGTTTACACAATTTATGGTAACAATGATCATGTTGGTGTTCATAACTCTCTGATTTTATTCACCTTTTATTAAAAACAATCGATAGATACTAACAATAACAACAGAAAGCAATTTGTTATACACCGATACATGATTCTTACATCTACAAGTAATTTGTGGCATGATTTATGTTCTTACAAAAAAACCTGTGTTCTTTTTTCTGAAGTTATTTACTTTCATTGATGTATGCAGATTAAACCTTCCTTCTAGCTGTCTATGTTGTTTTTTTGCTGTATATCTATAACTGGACCATGTCTTAAAAACAGGTAAATACCAAATTCTGCTTATTTTGTAACAAAAATTGAAAAAAGCAGGGAAGGCCAGTTGTTCACACAGGACTTCCCTAGACATCTCCAGACAAAACTAGAGGCACTTGATGCATGCAGGGAGGGGACATGATTGTTTTGTGCTTAACACAATAGTTCTCAACAGTATTTCAGTCATACACAGCGGTCAGTAAACGTAAACGTAATTTATTTGTTTAAACGCCTATTTCTACATAGATAGTAACTACATATACAATGGCGTTTTACATAATAACTGGTAAAGGTAACAAAGATAAAATATGATAAAACATACACATAATCAAAACATTAAAATCAAATACATGTAAATGAAATTGTTTAAGAACCTACATTTTAAGAAAAATGTAAAAATATTCATCATCAGTGTAGTATTTACTTTAAGATATCAAACTGATAAGATATTAAAATATTATGAATGTTGCACAAGGAAGTATAATATAAAAAATATATGTGACCAACGAGATTTAAAATAAGTCATAAAACCGGTTAAAGTAGTGTGTCTTGAGTTTTTTCTTAAAAACGTCCAATGATACAGATTGTTTCACACTCACAGGCAAGTCGTTCCATAATTTCGGACCAGTAGTTTTAAAACTTCTATCACTAAAAGTTGATTTCTTGTTGAATGGAACGTCATATTTTACACATGAATTTAGAACAGTGGATCTCAAACCTGGTCTACGTGGGACATGCTGTGACAGTATCTCAGTCAAATAGATAGGGGCATTACCAATGGTACAATTATACATAAAAGTTAATAGTTTGAAATTAATTCTAATTTTGGTAGGAAGCCAATGTAATTCGTATAGAGCATCTTTTGAGCTATCAAATTTTCTGCGATTCAGGACAAGCTTTGCAGACATGTTTTGAATACGCTGCATTTTGTGTAGTTCAGTGTCAGCTATCCCATACAAAATGACATTGCAATAGTCCAGGTGAGAGATAACTAAAGATAAAACAAGAGTCTCTGTTGCGGCTTTGGTGAGGTATTTTCGGATGTTTTTTATCCTAAAATAGTTCATCATAGCTGCACGGCATTTGCGTTTAACATGTTCCTTAAAGGTCAATGTTTCATCTAAAAAGGCACCTAGGTATCGGACTACACTTCCACGAGTAATGTTGTCACCAGCAATGTTGATAACTTTGGTAGAACATTTGCTTAACATTTGTCTGCTGCCAAACATAATAATCAGTGTACTATCCAGTGCTCTTGGGTTACCAACCAGTACTAATCAGTGCTCCCGGGTTACTAACCAGTACTAATCAGTGCTCCTGGGTTACCAACTAGTACTAATCAGTGCTCCTGGATTACCAACCAGTACTAATAAGTGCTCATGGGTTACTAACCAGTACTTATCAGTGCTCCTGGGTTACCAACCAGTACTAATCAGTGCTCCTGGGTTACTATCCAGTACTAATCAGTGCTCCTGGGTTACCAACCAATACTAATCGGTGCTCCTGTATTTTGCTAAGAAACGACGACAAAATCGACAAATAATCTAACGCAAAACAACACATCATATAAATTGTTGGTTACAGGCCAAGTTATAATTCGACTTTCTGTGTGAGCGCCATGGTTGGTTTTTTAAATTAAATGTTATTTTGAGGCACTAACAACATGAACACTAAGTCTTGTGAATTATATTTATAATGGCGATCACATGTTCCTATTGGAACCAAATAATACACATGTACTGCTATATTGTTTGCTCGTAAATATATGATGCACTGTGTGAACGGATTATGTTGGCAACCAAACTATGGTGTTGAACAACAAACACTGAATGCTTTTTTCAACACCATAGTGTGTTGCAATGGTAAATATCATTGGTGAAGTGGAACGCACTTTGGTAGTATGTTTTTACTTTATCATTTTAACATTATTTTCAATACATGTATCTGAGTTTACAATTAATAAATATTAGTATTTCAAACGGTATTACAATCACACTAATAGCTCCCGAAATATTTATTAAGATTACATAGTTCTCAACTCTGACTTTCTTATCGAGCACCAATCTGTCTGCAATCACAATACTGCTAGCGGTTAAAACTGCAGTAAATGGAATTATTTTTTGATGCGACTGTGTCAACTAAATCGTTATGGTCTTCTGACACTGTAAGTTCTTGTACAATCAAAATAATGTGGGTCATTTTTATTCGACTAAACCATCTGTTTGTTTGCAAACCAATCCTTATCATAACTGGTTTAAGTTTTTCAACCAAACTACAACAAAACTGAAACCTCAAACCTTAACTAGGTCTTGCAAAACAAATTTGCCCAAAGTACAAGCTGGAACATACGATAACATATACGGTCCCTGGTACAAGGCAAAACTTTATGATGCATAAAGAAATTAAATCCAACGTAACGAAAGATATTGTTTATGTTGTAATTTAAATGAATTAGAAGACGAATTTCACTTCATGTCCTTGTTTCGAACTTTCACGTAGGAAATATTATTATTACAAATGACCTTCTATGTTTAATTTGTTAGAATTACTTCAATCAAATGAGAATTTTTTTTTATATAACTTGGCCTTATTCATTAAACACGCACTTCACCAGAGTCATACTTAATGTTAGAATTAATTGAGTTTATTCTCATTTCTTTTGTTTTGTTATTATCTGTTTATACAATCACTTGTGATATTCATCTTTATGTATGCAAAGGGTAATTGAAGAACAAATATTACAATGCTATTGATGTTATTCATTAATATATGTAATTTTGTTTCCACATCACATGATGTATTTGTGTACATATTTGCTAACGATGATGAGCTGTAATCGCTCAAGTCGATAATAAACTTTATGTTCTGTTCATAATTCAATATATCATTTTTCGAAAGAGGCTACAATAAGTATCATGAATGTATAATACATTCTGATAAATTAGTACTGCCAGGGGCAATTTCATTATGCTGGCTAAACACAGCGGGGTGGCTAATTAAGTCGCGAACGATAATGATCATGAAATCATATCATAAATCGGTAAATCACGGAGGCTTCCGAGTATTTCGACCACTGATTTGCGACACTCTCATCGATAATTATCGGCTAATCTGATGATGAAGATTCTTCGGTATGATTTCGTCTTAAAAGAGTAAGATAATGCTCAAATATGTATTAAGGTATTACATCCATCATTAGGATGCATCGTAATCTGATATAAGCATGGTATAATTTGAAGGCATTTCATCATAAGAGATAGAACATGTGAAAAATACCATCATTATATTATTAACTTGTTTTTCTGGGTCTGAAATATTAGATATGTTATGAACTATGGAACAAAATTAATAAATTTGTAAACATATTTATTAACGATCTTTACTCAAATAATTGTTTCTAAACCTCAACACAGTAGCATTTTAATTGATATCAAAATTATAAGGGTTACCGCATACGTACGTACATACGTTTTTCCCCAGACTTTCATGGTCTGTTTCAATTATTTTAACAAAATGATGTCACTTAAAATACAGCACGTCTTTAAAGCAAGAGTTCTTCTTATCGAATGCTTAACGAAGGCTTAGCGAATACTCCGGAGTTTGTCGCTATGTACCGAAGACTTCGTTCGTTAAATGAAACTAACGACAACTTTTGGTAAGCACATATTTAACTAACGATGACTTAACGATGGCATAACGATCATCGTTGGCTTAACGAATGCTTCTGGTTACTTACCCCAGGACTAATTACTTCGACCAATAGATAGGGTGTGAGTTCGAGACACATTTTGCCTCCCATTTTTTATCGACAATATGATTTTTTATCCCTTACTCAGTGCTTGTCAATTACTTGTTGTTTGTCGTTTCTGTCTGTTTATGTTTGTTCTCTCGTATCGTCTAATTGCTTAGTCGTTAAATCAAACGTGTTTAATATATGTTAATAAATAAGTGATTTGACATTGGCCCTGTTATTTGTCCCGAGGACAAATAACAGGGCCAATGTCAAATCACTTATTTATTGACAATTTTATTAAATAACTTCATGTACTTATAAATAAAGGATTCAAAATCGTGTGTTTTTTCTGTATACGCTAAAACTATGAATTAGTTCCGTGCTAAAAACTGTCGACGAACGTTTATAATACTGACTTTAAAATAAAATGGCTGCCGTTTCCGAATTTCCAGCTGCGAATCTATATCATTTTTTGGCCCTGTTTAATTAGCCAATCAAATTCTTTAAAATGCGGGCCAATATCAATATCAGTTAGCGGCCCCGGGCCGAAAAGTGATATAGATATTGGCACTGTTATAGAGGAGGCCTTTGTATTATTGGACGAGGCAAATGCTGTGTTTAAGGGCTAATAATTAATAGTTATTTAATAATGATAGATATAGCGTCGTCGCTAAAATGTTCATTTGAACCCCTTACGTTTTTCGAAGTAACCATATCAACTTTGTTCCATATACTGTGAGTGTGTAGCGATAAATGTACATGTTAATCTACTGAACGATGATATCGTGCACTTTAAAATCATGAAACCATATCGTTATTAGTGAAAAGCTTATAAATACACATCATAGTCTTTACAATGTTTTTAATTAATGATATTCAAGCGAACATTAATTAGTATAAGTCGAGTACATACAGTTGTAGATGACCAACGAAATATATAATATTGTTATGCAAAAAAACAACTACCTTCCGATGGTCTCGAACTCGGACCCAAAATTAAAAAGCTTAATTAGCATTGTAGTGCGCGGACTCGCTATCAAGTGAGCTATCACGGCTGTTACTTTAATGAAATCAATATCACAATAAATAGTTTTGCTTGTTATTTGATTTACCTATTTTGATCAATAAAGGTAGTCAAACTATGTAAACATTGCATGACGTCACTCTCAATATATCGTGGTATACTTATAACATGGTTTTGTTGTTTGCATAATGTGTTGTGTTAACCAATCAAATCTTACGTTAACCACCAAGGCAATTTCTCTTCAACCGAACAACGTTTGTAACCTTCAGGCGGATTGGTTAACCTTTCGATAAAGGGTACGTTACCTTACCGAAATGCATTGAATTTCGGTGAATTTACCAAAATCCATTTTGGATCTGGAGTGACCAGCAATCGTATCATCTCGGTATTTTTTATGTTGCACAACAAATCATAACCATTTAAATTGCACCGACCATCTTTTTTCAAGATATTTCTTGTTTGTAATACTTGGATGTTCTCTTTGGAATAAATTACGCCATAGTCTTGTATCAACATCTTTATTCTACTTTTGTAAGGATGCCTTGACGCACCTCTTCCAAATTATTATTTTTGAATTCACTGAATCTAAGAAAACTTGCACAGTGTATACATGAACATGTTTCATCGTGCTTACTCGTACATAATACAAGCACGATGTGGTATTGTTGAACATGGAGAGAATATTGACAGAAGATTTGTATTTACCTATAATGTAGAACATTTAATACAAGCAGCTTACTGTCAATGTATTCTGTGTTCGCCCAGTATTCGTCAACGTCGGAAAGGAAGTAAATTATTGGTGAAACGGCTTTGTGAACAATTAGAATTCCTGCGAGACTACATATATAATATCGCTTACCAAAGGTTGTCATAATTTTTTATTTTTCTATGTACATGACGATTTATTATATACATGCTCGTGTCAGTTTCCATGGCTTCAGTATAACAACAAAAACATTGTGATAAACATGAATGATTCGAATAATATAACGTGGGAGTATTTTCCAGCGGATTATTTCGAGACGACAGTTTCTGTTCGAGTTCTATTTGTATGTTTGGGGATCATCTCTTTAGTCTGCAGCTGTGTGGCTTTTATTGTTCTTCATAAAACCAGAAAAATACCAGAATCCGCGATGTTTCTATCATCAGCGTTAATGATGTTTGATTGTTTATTTATTACAACATCAACTGTGAGGAAGTTTCTATCAAATCCACTTTATAACACTACAATGAATGTTGTCAATAACGCATTCTTACAACTAGGATTTATAACAATAGGTATAATGTCAGTTGAACGCTTTCTTGTATTTTATCGTCCTATGTCGTACATGAGACTTTTTAGAACGCGATTATTGCGCAAAGTCGCATACCTGATTTGGATAATTACAGTCTCCGCTTTCCTTTTTGTCAGGTACGGTGTGTGCTTTTTCCAATACAAATCCATGCTAGTTTTTGAACAACCTGGAATGTGTAACAGCATTGTAACGGTGCATTACGCAATAGTTGTCGCCTGTGTGTTAACTACTTCTATTCCTTGCTACTGTTACGTTTACACAATTGTGAAAACACAAGCTACACGTGACGGAAAGATGCTCTCATTCTTTTCAGCGGCCATTATTTTGCGTAGTTACAAATCGACGTCACTGGTTCTTGTGTTCTTCATCGTGATGTTTTGCTCATCAATAGCTTACGCTTTACTCATTATTTCTATACGTTATGTAGGTATGGAGATAAAGGACATACGAATGACAATGGAGATAATTTCCATCATAAATTGTCTATTGGACCCTTTCTTATATGTTCTTTGGTTCAAAGAAAGTCAAATGGAATTGCTGAAAATATGTTCATGTTTTAGCTCGTCGTTTAAAACCAAAGCAGAAGAAATGAGATACGAGGTATATAACATTGTTATCGCAGAGAAGAACCATCAACAACAATGCCGTCAACTACCCAACACTTTCTGAAATTGTGAGATTGCATGTGGAACCGACTAGTAATGGGTCGTAATGACTTAAAATATGTCGTTGTGTGGCATTTCTACAGAATATTAACGGTGTATTATGTAATATACAAGTTCTTGATGGAGTAACATAAAGTAAACTAAACTGAGTGTTTTCTATGGTTGCATATTTCTGCCACCAGTTAACCACTTAATTAATTAGATAATTATGTGGTTAACTAGATAAGTATCGTGATCAATTTCCATGCCAGATAAATATCCTAACACGAAAAATTGTCTGACTGTGCCCACAACTGCCATCATTTACCCATTTAAACCCAGTACGGACACTTTATTTTAGATACAAGTTTACAACTTTTATTTCCAAACAACCAGAAGGTCATAGACCCATGTGGTACATATAAACATACTTTTATATAAACATTTATATATTTATACATTTCTATTGTAGATAAGTGTTAAGTTGTTAAAGCGATAACTATCTAGTTAAATACTAGTAAGTAGTTAACTGGTGGCAGAAATACTATCAGAAAATAGTGTTCATTAACTGACTAAGACTACGTGTGGAACTGTTGTTTGTGTAGTGTACACGTTGTTTCGTGTGTTTCCAACATGATCCGCCTCTGCAAGCGTCGTTTGCTGCTCGTATACATCTCTGTCATAATCATACTAAAATATATATATATATTTTATCAAATATGTAATTAGATCGGTTAATCGGGCGTCGAATTTTGTAATCATAATTTTATCGTACTTCGTACAACGATATCATATACCACAGTAACATTTTCGTTTGTTCAAGATAAACCGACAAGTTTATATTCTATGTAGATCTGTAAGTAAGAATACTTTTATACGAGAGTGACAGGTTATCGCAATCACAAAGGAAATGTTGGAATAGTCAGACAGCTTAACATGCTGTCGATAGACGAGAACGAATACAAAATACATCACCACTGACTAACAACATATGTGTTGACACAGTGTAACAATACAATACAATACAATACAATACAATACAATACAATACAATACAATACAATACAATACAATACAATACAATACAATTTATTTTAAATAGGCAAGACCTTTTAACAAACAACATAATCTCAAATATAGAGCTTTTACAACCGACTATGTAGCTATGTAGTAGCATATAGTATACATATAAAGAACACATAGTATAACACAGCTGCAACTAAAGACATAAGCAAATCTTTCACATATTGACACATTAAATTTTAAAACAGAGTACATGCAATACAGTGTACTATTAAATGATGTTAAAACAGCAATACCTGGTTAAGTCATACTGGCAAAGATACAAAAGGTACATAACACTAAGATATTACAAATGGATAAAAAGCAAAGGCACATATAGATTTCGTATTTATCCATAGTCTAAAAAGCATGGACACAATGCAGCTGAATAACCGGTTTGTAGAGTCATTTCAATTTAGGCAGTCGTTGACCACTGTTGGTCACAAATGGTTGGAAACTGAATAGCTAGTCTTGTGATAATGTTTAGCTACTAAATGTCTCACAGACAGACGCGCCACTTGGCTTTTATGAAAGCCTGGGACAGCAGCTTTCATATACATTTTGGAGATTTATTAGTGAACCTTTGGGTTAATGAACCCAGGCATTCATAAAAGCCAAGTGGCGTGTCTGTCTGCGAGACGATCAAGTAGCTCAACATTATCACAAGACGTTACACACACCCCATATCCCGAGTACTGAAGTGACGACCACCATATAGGCGTCATTTGAACAACCTTTTTCGGGGTTGCCTCGAGGGCGTAGTGGGTATGGTCGCAGTTACTTCAGTGCTAGGTGCTGACGTCGTAGGGGTCGTGGGTCCGAACCCCTTTCGGTTTAATAATAAATTTCCAAAATGAATAGCCAGTACTAATGAAATTCGGTCTTACATAAAAATTCGCAGAAAGGTCGGTTGTTCAGTGAAAGAGATTTGTGCCGACATTACTCGTGTTTAGCGGGCTGGTGTAACGTTATGGTTCTATTAATAATCATCATGATCGTATAGTAATTTGTTTATTAATTATGAAAGCATATTATATTAATGTTTCACATATAAATATTATTAAAATTCAAATTCATTGTCAACTCTTACGAAAAACAACTTCACCTACTTAATTACATTCCGAAATCATTTTGCTTTCAAACTCTACTCGTAACCGTAACTTCTAACTTAAAATTATAATGACAATTACTATTATTAACACATGCACTATTGTTTTGGCACCTTTGGTGCCTTTCCGCTAAAAATATGAACCATTCAAATCGTCTAATGTGTTGCATACTTATTTCATTTCATTTGTTTTGAATAGAAAAAGCAAGCATAAGGGTTCTAAACGAAATAGTGGGTGCTTGATAATTTATTTAATATTCATTCTTATACACAAATATCTTTGTTTTGTTCTGTGTTTGCTTATATTACATGTTGATGTTGTATTTGTAACATGTATATTTACTGTCTTGACCATCTCATATTTATGTTTATTTTGTTAATGGTCAAATGCACTGTATGTGCAGATTGTACCAATAAATGAAGATGAGTCATTAATTTAATTAGATATATTACCAGATGATTACGTTGAAGATATTATTTCACCTAGAAAGAGTCAAGATAAGGTATCTAATGAACATGGTAGATATTTGTTAGATATGTGTAAAACAACTGGGCTTAAATTACATGTATTATACCTCACCAGGTAACAGTGTTATAGATCTGGTGTTGTGTAGAACAGATATGTTCAATTATATTGATGAGTTTATGATACATGATCCAAAAAATTTATCTGATCACTGTGTTGTTAGTTTTACTTTACAATCTTGTTTACCAATTATTTGTAATGAGAATACATCTATGTTAAATAATACAAACAATGTGAAAATAACAGAAAATTACAAATGGAACAATGATAAGAAAGATGCATACTTGAATGCATTATGTAGTGAAGAAATGAACACCAAATTTGTTGAGTTATGTGATAGTATTAGCACATCTGTAACAACTGATGACATTACAAGTAATGTAAATTGTTTTTATAGATATATAGACGATGTTTGTGATCCGTTGTTTAAAAGAAAGGTGAATACAAAGAAAGAATGCACGAATGTTAACAAATGTGATATTAGTAAAACATCTTGGTATGATAATGATTGTAAGATAGCTCAGAACGAATTTTATGCATATTTGAATGAATATAGATTACAGAAATCAGATGTAACTAGAGCCAACATGACTATGGCCCGAAGTAGATATAAAACATTAATAAGGAATAGAAAGTTTAAATACGAACAATATCAAACTAAACAGTTAGAAAATATGAGACATAAACATGCAAAAGAATATTGGAAATTGTTGAAAAGTACATGTGTTAAAGAACCTACCAACAAACAGTTAAATGCAAACATTTTTACAGAATACTTCAAAGCAATCAATGATCCAACATCTCATTGTTTCCAACCAGATGAAGATATCTTACATTTTAATAACAAATATTTAAATGCAAATAAGATAGAAAGTATTCATTTACACTTTTGTAAACAAATATTGGGTGTAAGATCACAAACACAGAATAGTTTTATTTATGGAGAGCTAGGTAGACACCCATTAAAAATAAGGCGTTTATGTAATGTTTTTAGATACTGGTTAAAAATTGTTCGATGTCCTAAAGAAAACTATACTAACGTTACACAAACTATATTAGAAACAAATGGTTTTGCTGATGTATTGCTGAATCAAGGAATTGGTGATGTAGACGCTTTTTTATCAATATTCAGACAACGACTTTATGATAATTATTTACAAATTTGGTAAAGCGATGTAGAAAATTCATCTAGAGCTAGAACTTTTAAATTATACAATGCTTTTGGTTTTCAACCTTATTTAGATTTTATCAACATTGAAAAGTTTCGCTTTGCATTTTGTCGTCTACGAACATCTGCTCATAGATTAGAAGTTGAAGCCGGAAGATGGCATAAGCCTGTACAAATACCATATAAGGAAAGAAAATGTAGATTATGTAATATCCTTGAAGATGAGTTTCATTTTTTATTATGTCCATTTTATCAAGAAATTCGTCAAGTTCATATTAAAAAATATTATTGGAAAACGCAAATATCATTAAATTTATTTTAATTTGTTTTCCTTTCTGGCTCCCGCAAGGGTAACCTCGTTTATTTATTTTTTTGACAGGTACATAAATGATCAGGTACAATTGAATATTTTAACATTATACACAGAATATTAATAACATATTAGTGATATACACGTTTCTTATTGTTAAAGCTTAGTGCTTTTTCTTAGTACCTATAAGCATGCGGATTCATGCAACTAAGAGTTTTGAAATAAAAAGGTACAATGTCACAATTGGAGTAGTATATTTTTTGTTGAATTATTACTAGTCGTAGGTTCACACTCAGGATTTCAAAATTTACTTACAAAAAAAGGGGGGCAGTTTTGGGCAGACTAGGTCTCTGCATATGTCTGTAGAATATTAATCTTTAGTTTGTCATCAATGGTGAATATTTTCTCCATTCATTGTCAAATTTAAGCATTTTGTTATCTTTTTTTGCAATATACAATGCAGTCTTTAGCAGTATGTTAACTTGATTTTTAAATGAATTAGTAGTTGGAGCTATATTTTGTAACTTGCAGTGGTATAAGTTATATTTGGCCAAGATAATTATATTCATTGTTGCCTTGTCAAATATTTCATTACCTAAATTAATATCTGTAATTGTCCAATTCGGAGTAGTCTCGGGACATTTAAGGTTGATCCATCTTTTGACTTCCTCCCAGTAAGAGAAAGAATATTGACAATCCCAGAGGAGATGTTTTATAGTTTCACTTTGTCTGTTGCAAAACGAACACAATTTGACAGTTTTAATTCCCATTTTGTGTAATAAGTGATTAGTTCCAAGAATCATGTGGTTAATTTTAAATTGGAACCATTGTAGTCTTGAATCTGTATGTATATTTCCAGTTGAAGTCAACATTTAAGTTTTATTCATCGTTCCATTTTATTCTAGCATTGGGAACAGTATTAGCTTTGTTTAAAAAATCATAAATGTATCTGCAACCTTTAGTTTGATTTTTGATGATTTTCGTACTAAATGATTGCAAAGGATTTTCTTCTTTTATTCCAAAGTGGGGAAAAGACATAAGAGCTAAGAACCTTCTGATAGTGACTAAAATCACACCCGCATTAACAAATCTGGTGTAGCAAACACTGCTTCCACCAAATTTAAACATGGAATTATGCCATAAAGGCAGTGAGCAAAAATCACTCCATTTTTGTGGATATTGCCTCATAAGGATTAAAAGACATTCAAAAACATTTTTCCAAAACTGGTTTCTTATAGTTGGGAGGTTGGTTTTCAAGAAATCGTCACCAAATTTACTAAACTTTGAAAGAAAAGGACACATACTTGAAACTTAATTGAAGAATTTTGTATAATAGGACAGTATAATCTCCTGACCCAAGTAATTTTTAAGGAAGTCGTAAATAAGTCCATATTGACCATTCTAATTCCTCCACACTCATAAGTTTGAGTAAAAATATTTTTCCTTTTTACTTAATCCGGTCCAGAATTCCAAAGAAATTTAAAAAGTTTTGTATGGTTTTTAATAATATTAGCATTTGGGGTAAGTAGACTTAATATGAGGTGATTTATTTTTTAAGGTGCTAATGTTTTGATGTCAACATTTTTTCCAATGGGAGAAATTATTCTTTTTGACCAATGAGTGAATAGTGATTTGATTTCTTCTGTTTTTGAATTATTAAATTAAAGTTTGCATGGTATTTTGAAGAGATTTTTCAGTTCCATCTAGCATGATAGTGGTATCATCTGCATATTGAGATAGAAGAAATTCTATATTATTCAACATTATTCCTTTGATATTAATGTTATTCTTCATAAGAAGTGCAAGAATTTCTGCACACAAAATGAAAATGTAAGGGGATAGGTGATCACCTTGGCGGCAGCCTCGTTCAATATTAAACCAGTCGGATAGATGTCCATTAATAGTAATACATGATTGGATGTTCGTATAAAATAGTTTTACCAATTTTGTGAAGTTTTCTCCTAGATTAATTTTTTTTTAAACTTTGTACATGAAAAACAATGAAACTGAGTCAAAAGCAGTTGCAAAATCAATTAACAGAAGCATTCCTGGTATATTTTGTTTTTTCCGTATAGTTCATAATGTCATAAACTAATCTAATATTATCACCCGTATCTTCCTGATAAAAAACCGATTTGGTCTTCACTGATCAATTTAATTAAAACTGTTTTAAGACGTTGGGCAATACATGCTGAAGCTATTTTGTAAGAGACATTAAGCAAAGAAATAGGTCGCCAGTTTTTTATGTAGTGCTTGTCTTTTTCGCCTTTGTATACAAGTTATAAGCCCCTGTTTAAGAGTATAAGATAATTCACCTGTGTCAAAGGCATAATTAATTGATCTCATGAGAAAATGACCTAAATCATTCCAAAATAATTTAAAGAAAGCTGCTGTAAAACCACTACTGCCTGGTGAAGAATCATTTGACATATGTTTGAGACTTGAGAGCATTTCACTGTAGGATAAATGATTTTCTAAGTTTTGTTTTTCATCTTCACTCAGTTTTGGGGTTTCAGTATTATTGAATACATTTTTGGGATCTAAGTTTTCCGTGTCTCTAAAAGAATATATTTTTTATAGTGATTAACAACTTCGCTCAATATATCTTGTTGGTTTGTAAGTAATATACCTGAAGAAGAGTATAAAGAATTTATTAGTTTGGAAATATAGTTTCTGTTTTCTAAATTACAAAAATATTTAGATGTGTTTTCTCCCTCTGAAATCCATTTTGCTCTGGATCTAATAAAAACACATTGCATCTTCTTATTTCTAATTGCATACAATTCTTGTTTTTTGGTTTCTAAAAGATGATAATCAATATTTGTTTGTTTTTCAAGAGAGTTTATTTGAGCTATCAAATTATCTTGCCTTTTGTCTTCTTGTTTTTTTTTGTATGATGAGTACCATATAGTTTTTCCTCTTATCTCCATCATCATTATCTCAAAAAACAATTTGTCATCTATATCGAATTTTATTAGTTCGTTTCTAATGTTTTCTAATGGTTCTGTATCCAAAAAATCCTATCAAAAAGGCTAGACTAGATTTTTTCTTAATCTCGAATAATCTGTTTACAGAAATGAGTAACTCTGAAATTGAGACAGGCTACAGAACTGATCATTCACTAATTTGATTAAGAATTCAATTTGGTAAATTTATAAAAGGTCATTCATACTGGAAATTTAACAACTCACTTTTAAAAGATATTCAATATGTAAATCACATCAAAGATCTTATAAATCAAGTTAAATTGCAATATGCTGCAGTTATCCAAAATGATACAGAACCATTAGACATCATTAAATTTATTGACTTGATCAATTCAAATAACTATTATAAGAAATCTTGCAATGTATACTTACAAATCATTTGAAATGAGAAACAAAACATTTTATATGAATTAATATACTCTCATGCAGCTTACGTTTCCTATGTCCTACTTTATCTTGTTTTTTCTGTACAATGTTTATACTTATATAGGTTCATTAAATCGACGCTTTTTAGATAGTATCACATTTTGTATTTACATCTACATTGTACTAGAACTGTTGAAACTATATACATGATTATTAATGTGGCCATTGACCACATATATTGTACATGTTGTGAATATTTAATAATTGTGTATACTTATAGACTGTAAAATCTAATGTATTGAGAAATAAACATCTGTATTTAAACAACGCGCTTCATGTTCAACAGTTGATTGGTCTAAAATGTAGGTCAAAATCAATAGTATACAGCTACGCCGAAAAACGCAATATTAGCAAATGCAAAGAAGGTTTTATATGCCAAATTCTCCTCTAGATAGCGAAGGTAAAGCAGTACATATACCAGTAAAAAGGGGCCGAATTGTGACTGGAAGGTACTACTGTGATATTGTATTGAAATCAAAGCGCTGAACGCGCAGAAAGACTGGGGCAGATAATTAATTAATATACACAGATAGTTTTATGAGTTCACATTTATCATAAGTTTTCAAAAGTTTGATAAATTTGTACACAGGTGGATGTATATAATAACATCGTTTAATAAAAAAATTTCTTATAGCATTGTAGCATGGGCATATACAAATAAAGTGATATTCGTCTTCAATATCATTTGAATTACAACATAATCAATATATCTCATGTCGTGGTATACGATTCCTATTATATCTTCCAGTTTGTATTCTTAATGGATGAACTGATAATCTAATTCTACAAAAGAAAAACTTTTTAGTAATATACTAGCGGAAAAAAGAAACTGTGCATGTGTATAATATGCTATAACTTAGGAGGTATGTAAGGAATCGCAATAAAAATTTCAACAGGGTTTTATCTTACCTTTATTTAACACCAGCTCAATTGATATGGTTATTGAATCAGCTGCGTCTTAGATAGAGATCAGTTTTCAGAGACGTTCTCTAAACAAAGTTCAGCTCATCAATACCGCGTTGTCCACCATTGGAATCGATGCATGCTTGACAACGACGCCGCATTGATGTGACAAGTGTTCTGAAAAATGCCTGGGGAATACCATTCCAGATTCTGACAAGCGCACGTGATAGGTCAGGTAACGTCAACGGCTGATTTTGGAGGCCACGTAACCGTCGCTGCATCTCATCCCACACGTGTTCTATAGGCGACAAATCCGGTGATATTGCAGGCCAGGGCAGCACATTCACATTGTTCTGGGTCAAAAAGTCGGTGACGACCCGCGCGACATGCGGGCGAGCGTTATCCTGTTGCAGCGTGGCGTTACGTTGCTGCACAAATGGAAGGACGTGAGGCCGTATGATTTCGTCACGATATCTGATGCCTGTAAGTGTGCCGTCTACAACCACAAGTGCTGTTCTACCACGGGATGAGATGCCACCCCACACCATGACACTACCTCCGCCGAATGGACGTCGTTCAATCACACAACTGTCATGGAAACGTTCACCAACACGACGGTACACTCTAGAACGGCCGTCGCTGCTGTCGAGATGGAACCTGGACTCATCCGTGAAAAGAATACGTGCCAAGTCCTGTTGCGTGAAGTGTACGTGTCTTCTACACCAGGCAAAACGTGCTACACGATGACGTTGCTGCAGAACAGGACGTATGGCAGGACGTCGTGGACGTATGCCTCGTTCACGCAATCGATTACGTACCGTTCGGGGACTGATTCTTCTAAGGCCAGGAATACTTCAAGCCGTCAAAGAAGCAGTTCTGAGTCGGTCACGGAGATGAACCACCCGGATGTACGTATCCTGGCGAATAGACGTTACGCGTGGACGTCCTGATCGAGGCCGGTCTCTGGTTGCCCCAAACTGTTGGTACCGTCTCCACAAGGCGTCTACAGTATTTCGGTGAACGCCAAATTGTCTGGCAACGTCAGTATGACGTACACCAGCTTCGATCATGCCTACGGCGCGGCATCTGTCAGTTTCATTCAACCTTGGCATGACGTATCAACGACGTTTTTAAAAATTATCCTGGTTTTGTGTCTTACATGTAACAACACTATGTTTTAACACAGGTTTAGGCGACAAACGTGTTTGCAATTGACTGCTGCGCGAAAAAAACGTGAAAAAGAAGACGTTAGCCTGACAGGCAAACTACCCGTGCAACTCATGCACTGGCCAGTGTAAATGACCGAGAGGGATACACAACTTACCTGTGTAAAGTTTCAAGCTTTAATTTATAAAATTGAAGGATATATGAACATTTTACACATGCACAGTTTCTTTTTTCCGCTAGTATATCTAAGTAAGATTCATATTCAAACATAGGTTTTAATTCTTTATATAAAATCAGCACAGTACTGTTTTCTAGAGATCTATACCACTCTTGTTTAAATGTGTCAATAAGTCTACATTTAAACTCGTACACAAATGATTTAACGTCAATTCGCGCCATTTCTCTTCAACCGAAAATTATGTGTAACCTTGAAGCAGATTGGTTAACATTGTGTATAGTGTATTTCAAGATTTATCCAGTAAGTAGTGTTGTTATTCATCACCACGTGGAATTGTCCGGTGTTGGAATTAAGAAGACTTTCTTGGTTTTATGTACCAGTGGCGAACATTTATATTGTTTAAACAGATCAATCGCTATGTAACAAGTTTATTAACATGGATGTGTGAGTTCCCGACTTATGCAATAAGTAATGATAAACTATATTGAAACAGACTATACTGTGGCTATTACTAATCACACTACGGAGTGTATCCAGTCTCCTACGCAGTATTTTCTATATTAAGACAGGCGAGTCGAAATGCGTTCACAGACATTCAGCGAGCCACTTGCAACGACTCACTAATGTTCCAAATGTAGGACAGTAAACATGTGTAAAGAAAGCTTATGCGAGTGTGCACTGAATAGACGGCTTTCACTGTCGTAGAAATGCCGCTGTGACTATGGAAATTGCTAGAAAAACTAAATAATTCGAACGTAAGTGACTATCGTTTCGTTGGCATGCCAAAATTAGTCCAATGCCTGTAAATGTGTAGTGATATAAGGTCATTCAAACAGCTGTCGATGCGGAATCTGCGTATATTTTAAAATGCGTCATATCGTTATTTGGCATCTTGTTACTCGAATTCGCCACGCTAATAAATTTTGTAATGCGTATCTGTACAATCCTCGATGTAAGAACGAAACACTACCTTCTGTAAATGCTAAAATTTTAATGACATGAAATAAACCGATTAGCTGGATAGTCAAAATGTCCTTCTACACGAAATGCTGTACATTGTGTACACATTTGATTGGTTTTAACGCTGGAAAATACCTTTTGCATGTATGTATTTGGAAAATACCCATCTACATTTGTATTATAAACTCAGTTGTTACGTGATCGTGCCGACCAATGGTATAAGGAACGAACGGTGATTTCGCTCACTGCGACTAAATCATTGGATATAGCAGAAAGGCTGAACAGGTCAATTATACTGTGTAATACAGAAGCGTGTGAATGTAACATTAGTGGAATCAAAGCGCTGTAATGGAGCGTACTACGCAGTGATCTCGGAGTTTCTATAGTATAGCGTAATTGAATGACCGGCAGTCGTAACATTAAGCATTTTTTATGTTGTACAACCAATTTTAACCTTCATATTGCAACAAATTTGCAAACTTCAAGTTGCGCCGACCATCTTTTTTAAAGATATTTCTTGTCTTGAAATGACGTCACTTACAGACGAGGTTGTAAATCCCACAGCAGCGCTCATACAAAATAAACTTCTTTACCAGTAAATTTGTTTTGATGACATTGCATATGAAAATTTGTGTTTCCAAAGGTTGATTGCCATGGCAACCATTTCATATGTTTTGATTTTTTATAATGGAAGCTGTTAAAAATATTCTAAAATACTTATTGTGTAGGCAATTCCTTGCGCCCCTTTTCCCCAAGCGTATGTACCCTTGCACCTCCTCAGTGCCTGGTGTTTTGTGGACTGTTGACAACAACACTGTGCATGAAATGTAAGAAATCTATCCAATTATCTAAACATTGTTCAAATCAATTATCTTGTGTCTTATTTAAGAATACTTTTTATACAGGTGTACATATTCAATATCTATATAATATTTTTACAACAAGTTTTTGACGATAAAAGTCCAGTTTTTACAAAATAAAAATGTCTATCAGCTATATTTTGACAATGTTTGTACACTAACTGTCGAATCGCTCATTACTGAAAATCTACAAAATTAATTAAGCACAGATTAGTTGTGTATTTGCCATTCCCCATGAAAAAACAAATTGCCCTATTCTGAATAGCAGCAATACAGACAAACTGTCTTGTACCCCATACAACTGTGCCATCTGCAATTAAAGGCCAGACTAATGAGCCATATGATTCGAATTCACATGGACAGGTATCCATCCGACTGCCTTAAGTTTTGCAATAAGAATACCCATCGCTCTGCTTGCTGTTTGTGACACACACCTTGCCATAACAATATAATTTAGAGATTCATTTAGTAACTCACCAAGACATGTTTATTTGTCAGTATACTCCAAAGCATTACGATCATTAAATTTAATATGAATTCAGATCTTGACATAGATGTCTTACACAAGACTGAACATGTGCATAAAGCGATTTAAGTGCTCTTAACATTCTGCTATTGACACCCATTTCTGCAATACGGTTCCACAAACCGAATCGATAAACTCTGTCCAACGCTTTTTGAAAATCTATAAAAGCGGCGTCCTTTTTCAGCCTAAATTCAATGATAGATGTTAAACTTTCCAAATGGTCGATAGTACGTCTCCCTTTTCTGCAACCGTTTTGCTCTTCTGCTATCTAGTTATTGCTTTCTATCCATTTTAAAAGTGCGCCATTTAACACTGAACAGTTCAATTTGTCCATTGTAGATGCTAAGATAATCCCTCTATATTTTTTTCTTATTTTTTTTATTTTACATGATTCAGGCCACCAGCCCATAACATCAATATACAACATACATCAAATAAACATGTACATGTGTGCAGCTAAACAATGTCATATGGAGGTTATATAATGCATGAATAACAATTTCAATAGAATGTAACAGCATGTGAAAATGCATCTCATAACTGTTCAAGTAAACTTTTTCTACAGAGCATTGCATAATGGATGTAACATGCTACATTTTTTATTACAGATTCATTCCTGCTACTTAATAATATATAAAGCTTATGAGTATTTGGATTCAAGTAATATTTCATTGGAATGTACTTTCTTCTTAGGTCATCATATGCAACACATTTTAACATAAAGTGAAACTCATCTTCTAAGGATACATTTGTACATAATTTACAAGTTCTGTTTTCCAAAGGGACACAAGTATATCTACCTCTTTCTATTTCTAGATGACTTACTCCAGTTCGAAACTGTGCATAAGAATGCCTAAATTTTCTGATATATAGTACTGATAGATATGGTTCACTTTCATATGAGGATTTTATGTACCTATACACACAAAGTTTTGAAAATGTACTAAGCTTAATATTCCAATTTTGTAAATATATATCTTTCAGTCTGCGTTCGAAATTTTCCAAAAACATTTTCTCATTTTGTACACCTTGTTGTAACCAAACATATGCAAAGCCATTTTCACACAGCAACTTTTCAATGTATTTGGTCCAATTAAAATGGTTAGTCTCAAGTGTCAATAACATATTATAACATTTTCTAATGTATGTCGCTTGGTAGTTTTAAGATTCTAAGCCAAAATTTAACACAACGTTTGGCACTCTCTAACCATAATGGGTATCGTGCACAGTCACCCAATACTACAGCATTTGTAGCATTACTTGTAACACATAAGAATTTTTTACATGCAAGATTGAGTATACGTTATATTGGATCTCTAACTCTAGTTCCCCAGAGCTCTGTGCCATACAATAGTATTGGGACAATTTTGGTATCAAAGATACAAAATACATCTTATGCGACATTTGGCCATATGGATACATAGAATAAAATACTGCTGTGTATGCCCTTTTAGCACGAACTGCAATATATGGTATGTGGTATCTTGGGTCTAACATATTAGATTTTGCATAGGGGTTAATTATTCTTTTACCCCAATAATGTGCCTATCTGATAACAAACGTTAAAAAGTCCATGTAGCCTAACAATACCTGTATTATTTCTAAATATTTCATACGAAATACCATCTAAGCCACATGCTTATGTTTACCAGTTTGACTAATAGTTCTTTCAATTTCAAATACAGATATATTATCATTAAGTTCTGACATATATACATGGCTTTCATCAGCCGAAAAATTACAACATAACCATTTTTGTTATCTTTGTGAGAATCTTTACTTCAACGAAATTTTGCACACTGTGACACAGGACCATAATATCAAACATTTCAGCAGCTCAGATGGGCGATTCGTGACCATCATGACCGTCTTGTTTTAGTTTTATCTGCATTTAAAGTAAAGTTCCATCTATTGTAATAGTCAGTGAGTATATAAAAAGCTAATTGCATTTCATTGCTGTTATTGGCAAGAATGACTATTTCATCAGCGCATAAAATGAGAAATAATTTGAGCATGTCCACATCATTACCTTCTATGGCACTAGAAATGAAAGAATCTTCTTAATCAGTTAAAAACAAATTTGTATCGTAATTATAACTGAAACAAGAGGGAGATACACATTCGCCTGGTCTAACGCCTAGAGCACCGACTATCGCTTTGTCTAACGCCTAGCACAGACATTCGCTTTGTCTAACGCCTATAGCACATACATTCGCCTTGTCTAACGCTTACAGCACATACATTCGCCTTGTTTAACGCCTACACACATATATTCGCATTGTCTAACGCCTACAGCACAGACATTCGCCGTGTCTAACGCCTACAGCCCAGACATTCGCCTTGTCTAACGCCTACATCACATATATTCGCCTTGCCTAACGCCTACAGCACATACATTCGCCTTGTATAACGCATACATTTCAGACATTTGCCTTGTCTAACGCCTACAGCACAGACATTCGCCTTGTCTAACGCCGACAGCACAGAAATTCGCTTTGTGTAACGCCTACAGCACAGACATTCGCCTTGTCTAACGCCGACAGCACAGCAATTCGCTTTGTGTAACGCCTACAGCACAGACATTCGCCTTGTCTAACGCCTACAGCACATACATTCGCCTTGTCTAACGCCTAAAGCACATACATTCGCCTCGTCTAATGCCTACAGGACAGATATTCGCTTTGTAACGCCTACAGCACATACACTCGCTTTGTCTAACGCCTACAGTTTTGGTTTGGTCAGCTTCCTCGTTCATTTTGTCAGACATACATTTTCTGACAAAAGACTTATACTTAAATATAACATTTACCATTACTTTTCTATTTTCATCGCTAGGATTTAGTCAATAATTAATTTATAAATTTAGCAAAAAAGAGCAGGATAAATACATTCAATATGGCAACAAAAAGCTGGTAATCGACTAGATAGCAGTATGACAGTATAGACGTAGTGTATAAATCGTCATATTGTTCAGTCTGTACCAACATAATGTATTACTTTCAAATTTCCTGTTGAACATATTTAATTGACACATGTAACATGATACACTGAAGTGAACAAGTCATTATGGATCACAATTTATGCTCATGAGCAAAATGTTAGATACAATCTGATTCTTTGTTTGTCTTGTCATTATTTTTCAATCAAATTGGAAATACGAGACGTTCCGATATATTTATGTTTGCTATAATTATAAAGTTAGATAATTAAATTTTCTTTCTTTGTACCGAGCAGAAAATGAGCAAAATCCGTATGTAGTAGAAACGTATAAGCTGTTCCACGACACAGTCTGTATTACTGACCATAAAATATTTTTTTAAACTAGGTTTTTACAATTTCTAACATGTACATATATTTTTCAACTGTCATTTAATACCAAAAAATTTAAAATCGAACATCTACTTTTCTATTTATGGCGATCCAATATTAAGAGCAGACCAGAACAGACTTCTCAATAATATGACCACCTCAATAATATGATCACCTCAATAATATGATCACCTCAATAATATGACCATCTCAATAATATGATCACCTCAATAATATGACAATCTCAATAATATGACCACCTCAATAATATGACAATCTCAATAATATGATCACCTCATTAATATGACCTCCTCAATAATATGACAATCTCAATAATATGACAATCTCAATAATATGATCACCTCAATAACATGACCTCCTCAATAATATGACCACCTCAATAATATGACAATCTCAATAATATGACAATCTCAATAATTTGACCTCCTCAATAATATGACAATCTCAATAATATGATCACCTCAATAATATGACAATCTCAATAATATGATCACCTCAATAATATGACAATCTCAATAATATGATCACCTCAATAACATGACCATCTCAATAATATGATCACCTCAATAATATGACAATCTCAATAATATGATCACCTCATTAATATGACCATCTCAATAATATGATCACCTCAATAATATGACAATCTCAATAATATGATCACCTCATTAATATGACCTCCTCAATAATATGACAATCTCAATAATATGACCATCTCAATAATATGATCACCTCAATAATATGACAATCTCAATAATATGATCACCTCAATAACATGACCATCTCAATAATATGATCACCTCAATAATATGACAATCTCAATAATATGATCACCTCAATAACATGACCATCTCAATAATATGATCACCTCAATAATATGACAATCTCAATAATATGATCACCTCATTAATATGACCTCCTCAATAATATGATCACCTCAATAATATGATCACCTCAATAATATGACCACCTCAATAATATGACCACCTCAATAATATGACAATCTCAATAATATGACAATCTCAATAATATGACCTCCTCAATAATATGATCACCTCAATAATATGATCACCTCAATAATATGACCACCTCAATAATATGACCACCTCAATAATATGACCACCTCAATAATATGACCACCTCAATAATATGACCTCCTCAATAATATGATCACCTCAATAATATGACAATCTCAATAAGATGACCACCTCAATAATATGACCTCCTCAATAATATGACCACCTCAATAATATGACAATCTCAATAAGATGACCACCTCAATAACATGACCTCCTCAATAATATGACCACCTCAATAATATGACAATCTCAATAATATGACAATCTCAATAAGATGACCTCCTCAATAATATGACAATCTCAATAATATGATCACCTCATTAATATGACCACCTCAATAATATGACAATCTCAATAATATGACAATCTCAATAACATGACCTCCTCAATAATATGACATCTCAATAATATGATCACCTCATTAATATGACCTCCTCAATAACATGACCTCCTCAATAATATGACCACCTCAATAATATGACAATCTCAATAATATGATCACCTCATTAATATGACCTCCTCAATAATATGACCTCATAAATAATATGACCATCTAAATAATATGACCACCTCAGTAATATGATCACCTCAATAATATGATCACCTCAATAATTTGACCACCTCAATACTTTGACCAGCTCAATAATAAAACCACCTCAATAATATGATCACCTCAATGCTATGACCTCCTCAATAATATGATCACCTCAATAATATGATCACCTCAATAATTTGACCACCTCAATAATATGATCACCTCAATAATATGATCACCTCAATAATTTGACCACCTCAATAATATGATCACCTCATTAATATGACCTCCTCAATAATATGACCTCATAAATAATATGACCATCTAAACAATATGACCTCCTCAATAATATGATCACCTCAATAATATGATCACCTCAATAATTTGACCACCTCAATAATATGATCACCTCATTAATATGACCTCCTCAATAATATGACCTCATAAATAATATGACCATCTAAACAATATGACCACCTCAGTAATATGATCACCTCAATAATATGATCACCTCAATAATTTGACCACCTCAATACTTTGACCAGCTCAATAATAAAACCACCTCAATAATATGACCACCTCAATAATATGACCATCTCAATAATAAAACCACCTCAATAATATGCCTTTCTCAATAATATGACCACCACACTGATAAAACCACCTCAACAGTAAGACCACCTCAAAAGTAAGAACACAATTATCAAACCCATTTTCATTGTTTTGCTCTTTATTTTATTCAACCCAATATTAAGACCAACTCAATAAGAAGACCAGTTTTCAAGCGTCCAATTGGCGGTCTTATTATTGAGGTTTTCTGTATATTATTGCAAAGGAACCACAGTGTAGGCAATACATAACATAAAATAAGATCCGATGAACTATATAGATAGAAAATAGACAGTGTTATTGTATGATACATTCTGTTAATCAAAGAGTCTGCAAATCTACAAAGTCTTCCCAGCTTCGGTCTATTGTTGACTTGTCCTGTGATCTTTTCCATCCATTAATTATATTTTGCTTGATCAATAGATATATACCACCATACCTATAGTTAGTGAGTTTCTTTCTGTTAACATTAAACCCTGGCACAGATGTATTGTCTGTATCATGAGTTTTTGTTTCCTGAAATCCTATGATATCAAAATCGTTGATAAATGATACTAATTCAGGACATCGTAATTTCGAATGTATTCCACATACATGTACTGTATGATTCTATTGTTTGGCCTACTATTAGTTACGGTGACGCTATTTGAAAATTTCTTGGCATCGGCAGATACACGCCTAATGCAGCCGTTGTCGGAGAAATGGCATGGATTGTCCCAAATATAAGGCAATGGAAATCCGTTTCCTTGTTGTGGGCCCGTCTGTCTTGTATGGATAATACAATAATAAATAAATGTATTGCACTCTTTGCTAATTCTTTATCAAATAGATTATGTAAAAATTGGTTTCATGCTTTGATAAATATGTTGAATATCTGTGATTTACAAGATTTCTGTGATATAAATGTTGCTATTCCTATAAACATGTGCTAGTTGATAATGTTACATCTCCTTTACATTCAAAATATTGTGTAGATTGGAAGCTACAGTCAATGATGTCACAGGACCATCGGGCCGAGGAGGTAACACATTACATACATATCGTTTATTTAAAACTGATATTTGTGTCGAAAACTATTGTAAACACATTATGCCCCCGCTCCACGGGGCCGCGTTCAGTAAATTCCGCTGTGGAGTAGCTCCTCTACGAATAGAGACCGGTCGTTATGAACGTATCCCAGTATATGGCCGAAAATGTCCGTTCTGTGACAACATTGAGTCGGTAATAATAGGCCGAGATATGGGAGGGTGAGAAAAGAGGATCAATATTATACCAAGTAAAATAACTACACATGGGGAAGGGAAACTTAACATCTAAAATATTAAATAGAATAATCAAACAGCGATTTACAGTCTTGGAAAACAATACTGCAAGAATCATAAAACTGTCAAAGGCTTGGCACTGTATAACACGATCGCCCATATGACACAATTGTTAATATATTGCCTTTTAGTGAGTTCGATACAAAGATTTATCGACGTGGGTTTCGGACACGTGATATCGGACCAGGTGGGTAAATCCTGATATCGATTGAACTTGAGTGGCAACATTTACGTACAGCTGCCATGTTATTTATGAAAATCCAAGCAGATGTTTTGTCATATTTTTTTCAGAAGTGCACCATACCATTTTCTATTAAATCTGTCGCTGTCGGTAATTAAAAGATGACAAATATGCAGCATCGTCTATATTGGTTGTTGGCATGGCATCAAGGTTTTTCACTCCGGTTAATTATTATTCTCGTTAGGAATCGTTATGGACGAGTATTTGACACTGTCATACAATATGCGTGATCTAAAGTGTTAATGTCTCGATAAAGTCGTAAAATGTTAACCATGCCTAAAGCTATCTATTCTAGATAATAAACATCGTGTAATCTTATCTTATGAACACACAGGTATGAGTTTTAAAGTCAAGTTCTGGGTTCAGATTAAAGTAGACTTTATTTGTGTTAAGGGCAATGATTATTTATAAACACTATTTTACATTTTTGAGAAGCTAAAACTTCTTCATACATGTACTCTGTGATGACTTACGTCTACAGAAACAATGTAGTTTGTTACTTATCATGTAGCATGATTGAGATGTTGAAATGAATTGTTATATGCTACTACTTCATAAAAAAATTATTGTTGTACTATGTGATATTGTACATTATGATGAACATTGACATTAATAAATGTTGCATTGTTATCTAGAACCATACCAGTATTTTAATTATATCCATATTGAAGTAACAAGATCACTTCTGGTCAGTGTTTATAAATGCATATCTGTATAAAGCTACTAGTTTTTATTCCATTAATACGCATTTATCTTATTATTGTTGTTGATGCTATTTTATGTATGTAACACATCATTTTATATCTCTGCATTTAACCAGTAGTTGAAATCTCTTTATTATTATCATAATTTTAATCAAAATATGTCAGTTTGCTTAGAAATGGTTCATACCGTAATCTAATGTAATACATGAATGACAATTGCTGTGGTTTCATATATTACAGATCTGTCTTTTTAATATGGCATTTAAAATCTAATTACTGATGTTTATTAATTATGGTTGTCATATCAATCGGAGTCAATAAATATACACATTGATTTTAAAAATAAAGATAGTAACTGAAGAGACTTGTAATTTATTTTTGAAAACATAACGTTGTAACCGTTTCATTATGAAATGCTTTTAAAGTTGGTTGCAGAAATGCGTTTTTTCAATTATTTCAAAACTGTTACCACGGCAACAACAAAAAAAACATTAACAAATATTCCGTTTCATTTCTTGTATACATCATATACAAAAAAACATAGTTGTGGCCAATATTTTTCTTTAAGAATGCATTTTTTCATATTTTTGTAAAAAAAATCTTTTCGTTGCTATGGTAACAGTTTCATTAATAAGGATTTAAAAAATGCAGTTTTGTAAAATTCAACGGATGGTGTTATACATTTTGTATACATCCATGTGCAAGAACACCAAATACATTTGCTACAACGTTTTGAAAAAAACAACATTTTTTTATCAATTTTCAAAACTGTTACCATAGTAACACAAACAAATAATATAAAAAAATAACTCTTTTAATATTTCTTATATGGATCAGAAAAAAACCCATAGTTTTGTGTAATATTTTTTTGTTCAGAAAATGGATTTTTTCATATTTTTGTAAAAAAATATTTTCGTTGCCATGGTAACAGTTTCAATAATAAAGATTTAAAAAATGCAGTTTTGTAAAATTCAACGCATGGTGTTATCACAGCAACGTTTTCGAAAGAATTTGACACAGGGCCAATTTTGGGGGTAAGTGCACCTAGCCCTTTTTGCCAAGTAAAATCAAGATTCACTGAAAGTGTCTTGCAACAAATATCTGTTGTACAATACTAAAATAACATGAAGCCTACGTTTGCTTCACACATTTAATGAAACATTATTCTGGTGTTTACATTGTGTGAGACTGATGAAGAACAGTAATATATATACATCCTACTTCTTTACAGTATTATTGTATTCTTGATCCAATCTGTCAATCATGTTTGTATCTTGTGTTATATTACAGTATTATTGTATTCTTGGTCCAATCTGTCAATAATGTTTGTATCTTGTGTTATATTACAGTATTATTGTATTCTTGGTCCAATCTGTCAATCATGTTTGTATCTTGTGTTATATTACAGTATTATTGTATTCTTGGTCCAATCTGTCAATCATGTTTGTATCTTGTGTTATATTACAGTATTATTGTATTCTTGGTCCAATCTGTCAATCATGTTTGTATCTTGTGTTAAATTACAGTATTATTGTATTCTTGGTCCAATCTTTCAATCATGTTTGTATCTTGTGTTATATTACAGTATTATTGTATTCTTGGTCCAATCTATCAATAATGTTTGTATCTTGTGTTATATTACAGTATTATTGTATTCTTGGTCCAATCTGTCAATAATGTTTGTATTTTGTGTTATATTACAGTATTATTGTATTCTTGGTCCAATCTGTCAATCATGTTTGTATCTTGTGTTATATTACAGTATTATTGTATTCTTGGTCCAATCTGTCAATCATGTTTGTATATTGTGTTATATTACAGTATTATTGTAATCTTGGTCCAATCTGTCAATAATGTTTGTATCTTGTGTTATATTACAGTATTATTGTAATCTTGGTCCAATCTGTCAATCATGTTTGTATCTTGTGTTATATTACAGTATTATTGTATTCTTGGTCCAATCTGTCAATCATGTTTGTATCTTGTGTTATATTACAGTATTATTGTATTCTTGGTCCAATCTGTCAATCATGTTTGTATATTGTGTTATATTACAGTATTATTGTATTATTGGTCCAATCTGTCAATCATGTTTGTATCTTGTGTTATATTACAGTATTATTGTATGCTTGGTCCAATCTGTCAATAATGTTTGTATCTTGTGTTATATTACAGTATTATTGTATTCTTGGTCCAATCTGTCAATCATGTTTGTATCTTGTGTTATATTACAGTATTATTGTATTCTTGGTCCAATCTGTCAATCATGTTTGTATCTTGTGTTATATAACAGTATTATTGTATTCTTGGTCCAATCTGTCAATCATGTTTGTATCTTGTGTTATATTACAGTATTATTGTATTCTTGGTCCAATCTGTCAATCATGTTTGTATCTTGTGTTATATTACAGTATTATTGTATTCTTGGTCCAATCTGTCAATCATGTTTGTATCTTGTGTTATATTACAGTATTATTGTATTCTTGGTCCAATCTGTCAATCATGTTTGTATCTTGTGTTATATTACAGTATTATTGTATTCTTGGTCCAATCTGTCAATCATGTTTGTATATTGTGTTATATTACAGTATTATTGTATTCTTGGTCCAATCTGTCAATAATGTTTGTATCTTGTGTTATATTACAGTATTATTGTATGCTTGGTCCAATCTGTCAATAATGTTTGTATCTTGTGTTATATTACAGTATTATTGTATTCTTGGTCCAATCTGTCAATAATGTTTGTATCTTGTGTTATATTACAGTATTATTGTATTCTTGGTCCAATCTGTCAATCATGTTTGTATCTTGTGTTATATAACAGTATTATTGTATTCTTGGTCCAATCTGTCAATCATGTTTGTATCTTGTGTTATATTACAGTATTATTGTATTCTTGGTCCAATCTGTCAATCATGTTTGTATCTTGTGTTATATTACAGTATTATTGTATTCTTGGTCCAATCTGTCAATCATGTTTGTATCTTGTGTTATATTACAGTATTATTGTATTCTTGGTCCAATCTGTCAATCATGTTTGTATCTTGTGTTATATTACAGTATTATTGTATTCTTGGTCCAATCTGTCAATCATGTTTGTATCTTGTGTTATATTACAGTATTATTGTATTCTTGGTCCAATCTGTCAATCATGTTTGTATCTTGTGTTATATTACAGTATTATTGTATTCTTGGTCCAATCTGTCAATCATGTTTGTATCTTGTGTTATATTACAGTATTATTGTATTCTTGGTCCAATCTTTCAATCATGTTTGTATCTTGTGTTATATTACAGTATTATTGTATTCTTGGTCCAATCTGTCAATCATGTTTGTATCTTGTGTTATATTACAGTATTATTGTATTCTTGGTCCAATCTGTCAATCATGTTTGTATCTTGTGTTATATTACAGTATTATTGTATTCTTGGTCCAATCTGTCAATAATGTTTGTATCTTGTGTTATATTACAGTATTATTGTATTCTTGGTCCAATCTGTCAATATGTTTGTATCTTGTGTTATATTACAGTATTAATGTATTCTTGGTCCAATCTGTCAATCATGTTTGTATCTTGTGCTATATTTACCATTTTAATTGTTTATGTGTATTTTTTCATACATCATCTTGCTTTTGTAGTGGATGCGCGCTAATTACGTGGTATTTCTCCAGCTATATTTCCCCCTATGCCCACGAGGTTCATACACTTACCTTTATTTACAACCAATGCCATATTTTCATCAAAATATTATTTAGTAAAATAACGCCGCACGAATAAGTCAGGATCTTCAATGATCAAGAGATCTAAAGTGTCTACTTATGTTATTGTTTTATTAAATATGGGTGTGTAGTTAACAGTAGTAACAGTAATAGCATTAACAGCAACAGTGTTGCTACATTCCATTGCTTGTGATAATAGCAGTAACACTGATATTACTGTCTGCAGGAAGAGTCCTAATGCTGATCCTTGTGCCAGCAGTAAACGCATACACTTCTAAATTCTCAAATACTGATATTGAAGCAGCATTACAGTCATAAAGGAAGAGAGTAAATGACTACATTCATCAATTTACAAAATCCCAAAACCTGTTCGAAATAATGTAAAATGCTTACGTTATTCTAATGATCACACGAAACGGACTGCCTTGTACACTACTTACCTAGACACATCTCTCACAGATCCCCGGGACACAAACAGAAAAGACACATCTATCACAGATCCTCCGGACACAAACAGAACAGACACATCTCTCACAGATCCTCGGGACACAAACAGAACAGACACATCTATCACAGATCCTCGGGACACAAACAGAACAGACACATCTATCACAGATCCTCGGGACACAAACAGGACAGACACATCTGTCACAGATCCACGGGACACAAACAGAACAGACACATCTATCACAGATCCTCGGGACACAAACAGAACAGACACATCTCTCACAGATCCTCGGGACACAAACAGAACAGACACATCTATCACAGATCCTCGGGACACAAACAGAACAGACACACCTCTCACAGATCCTCGGGACACAAACAGAACAGACACATCTATCACAGATCCTCGGGACACAAACAGAACAGACACATCTCTCACAGATCCTCGGTACACAAACAGAACAGACACATCTATCACAGGTCCACGGGACACAAACAGAACAGACACATGTATCACATATCCCCGGGACATAACCTGAACACTGCCAGTCGGGGAACTGAAACAATAAGTGGGAATAGTGGACAACAAATTTCAACACAACATTTTTTAAACACGAAGAGAATCGTGTAAGTGGAAAAGATACGCCATTGGACTAGAAAGTGGTTTGCGCAATTGAAACTGTCTAATGATGTTGCAATCTCTTTGTACAGGTTTCGAATAACATGAAACATAATAGGGAAATCTGATTTAATTACCCTCTTGTTTTATTAAAGGTTTCATATTCGAACAACAGCTATGGCATCCTCTGACACTGCTGCTGGATACGGATTACGCATACATAGCAATATCTAGTATATTCAAAAATATAAGAAAAAGACAATTTTTAACAAAGATCGTTAAAATCGTTAAAATGGACAGCATAATGGAGCACTCAGATTAAATCTAAAAAGTGCGTTCGAAAGTACATATTTTAAACTCTAATATATCTCTGCACACAGTATCTACCTCTATTGGAAAGTATTTAAATTCAGAGATATTGTTTCAGCCCCTTCTTATTTCAATGTAAAAATTGTGATCTTAAAAACCTCAAAAAAGGACAGTGAAGTAGAAATCACAGCAAACTAATATTTACACCATCATAAAGTGAAAGGTTTGATCGCACACGAAAGATACCTTTAACAGATTTTGATTTATCGCGGTATTTTCCTTCTATAATTCTATAGGAAATAAGTCGGACCGCAGTGACACGAAAGTTGGATATGGCTCGTTTCGCACCTACGATGCTCACACCTTGAGTACATTTCAAAATCGTCCAGATTATGTCTGAATTAATGTACTTTTTTACAAAGCTGAAACGATGGAATGAACATTACGGTTAACCTGTGAATAACACTATCGAAATTCTAATTTGAAGACAGAGATGGATCATGTGTGGCGGGGTTAGGATAAGCAAACACGGAATATATCAAAGTGTGATCATGTTGCGTGTGACTAGCTTGTTCGGTTTGATAAGGCGTAAACAATGTTTGTTTCAGGTTTCCCGACCTACCCTATTTTTTGTCCCGACCCTAGAACATTTTTTCGCGTGTTAGCATTCTTTTTCTTTTTGGTAAAATTTCTTATTTTTTGTAACATTTCTGTGGGAAATTTTATTAAGGCTCATATTTCTGCCCAGTTATTAGACGCGTTATGAGTGTTCCAGCCATAGAGTATTATATTCAACTTGAATAAACATTATCCTTGTTAAAAGGGAAAGGCGGTTTGTCTTTTAAATTGGCTGCGTTTGAAAAAAAAAACAATATAACAAAAACAATCCGACCTACCTACACATGTTTTGAGGGGCATGAACCCTGAAACAAACATATGTTCTAGGCCTAAGTAGACCGCTGCTTATAAAATAACAATTCCGAATTTATCTTCACGAGGCGTCAATTGACTAACCCTTCCTCATATCGACTATAAAAATACAATAAAAATACATTAAATGTATGGGTCATTCACCTTAAAGTCTGCCATTTTCCAAATGCCATTTTCTTACTGTAGAATTACGGTCAATAGCTCCAGCAACATAATGTTGCAGTGTTATACGCAGTGTTCTCCCTTTGCAGCTTGTCGAGATACCACTGAGTAGAGATGTTACTTGGATAAGCCGTACTAGGTACTGAATCTCAAGGGCCATGTTGATCATTTTTGACCGAGTTTTACCTATTTATAGCCAAAATACCTATAAATTAGAAACAATGACACTTCAGCCAGAATCCTAAAGGTCGAAATGTGGCCTTAGGAAATTCCAGGGGCCAAAGGGTCAACTCAATGCAGAAATACGGGGCATTGCTGTATGGAGTACATCAAGTTACTTGTCGCAAATTCAAGTTGAGTGAATGCATTTGGAATACGAATACTTCAAGTCATTCACATCATCTTAGTTAGGAGTTTGGTTTATAGATAACACAAATGCGTGTTTCTGCTGACGTTTATTCTGTGGAACTGCCCAGATGTTACAAAGTGGCGGGAATAACATATGATGCTGAGCATACTCTGTGTACATAATACAATCAACTATATAACATCTTCATTGTCATGATTATGAAATAATCGGTAGGATACTTTGCTATCAAAACGAACACAAGTATGCAGAATGAAAAACGAACACGAACATCAGTCACTCTTGAAGGAAATGAAGATATAAAGCCCACGGAGGACACACACTTAGCACATCTGCTCGCCCATATGGGATATCCCGGTGGCGAGGGTAAACAAACTCAACTCCACCACTTAGCATATATGCTAGACAGAAGACAGACGAACAGTGTACAACGTGATCATATACATTTGCACTGTACGTAACAACTAAATATACGTTTGGAAGAGGTCATAACATATACAAATTATATAATTTAAATCGTTCCTCATATTTCCGCTGTTCATAAACAGCGCTAAGGCGTCATCTATGAACTTCCAGCATTGTTTTGGTTTAAACTTATTTATTTTACATCGATTGTGAAACAAGTTCTTACAACTTATACTTATCACTCTCGATGACTGCTTCCTGGCTACCAACCAGTTCTCGCGCCAAGTTTAGGGATTGTGAAGTTCGTGAACAAACTCCGCTCAACACGGGGCTTGAACTCACGACATTCGGATCAGGAGTCAGGCGCTCGATCCCAAGACCACTGCGCATCCATATATACCACTGCATTGTTTTGTTCAATTTGACCCCATTGTTGATTATTTAAAGAGTGTTGAAATTGTGAAATACTACAAATTATATCAGTTTACAAAAAGGGATATGCAAAAGGACACCCCCATCTAAACAAGATTGATACTAGCATAAAACTCCTTAAAAACACATCTTTACGCGAAAACAGAGGAGAGTTTACATCATTAAGATAAGATAAGATAGATAAGATAATCTTTATATCAAGTCGGTTAATATTAAACATAATAACACTAGCTACAAAAGCTATTTTCCGACATAGATTTCCAGTAACAAGCAAACACATGATCTAAAAGAGAGGTTAAATAAGACATACATACACACACGGTTACAAATGGACAAAAGTACACGTATCTAGGAATTTGACATTAAACACACTAATTAAAACTCAAACAGTAAGAGGTACAACTGAGATTATTAAGAGGCAAGGTACATTGTACATGTATATACAGCATAAAAATATTAAATGATCAAGTTAAGAAGCAAACACTTAAAATGTTAAAAGGGTATGCACAAGCACAGTATAAAACATGAAGGTTAGGCAGCTAATTCTGCTTCTTCCATTTTTGAAGTCACTGTTTACGTAATAATGATTTAAGGTTGTAAACCGTATGAAATCATTCTATTCCAAGTAGACTAGTTTACGTGTATACCGCAGAAATATGGTTAACAGTCTTTAAAGCATATGGCGTTGCACTGTGTTAATGTATGTACGTCATAGCTTCTTCGTGAAAAATGCTCATTTATTTCAAACACAACCGGGGAAATAATGTTGACCCTTCGGGCAATTATTGATGACAAATATGAATTAATTGTAGCTAGTAAAACAAATATAATATTCGGCTTTTAAATTTTAACTACCGCGAAAATATACAAGGCCCTAGTATATATTAAGATACTTAGAAATTGTATTCTTCCTATATTTTGTTCCAGTTAGCATATTTTCTTTCATATAAATGTATTCTTAGAGGTCCTCTAGCCTCTGTTTGTAATCTATGTGAAACTCTTTAACGGGTTAACGCTTCACAAAATGTATTATGATTATTAAACTGCGCCGATTAAATTTTTTAGTGTTCTGTGACCTTCAAGCGCCTGATTGAGAATGATTTGGCGGGAGTAACTGTCAAAATCACGGTATTGTTCTCACCTTTTTTAATGCCCATTGTTTGACACGCTTTGTTAAAGTCATTATCGCCTTTCCTACATTTGTATAAAAGTCCATTGATCGCCTTACAAAACCAGCTTTGGTCAATGTCTTGCGTCGTAGTTTTGATTCATATTAGTCACTAGTATTCGCGATATTTTCAAGCCTGCTTATTTACCGTTACAATTTACCGTTGCGTTAATAGATCTTTTATAATTATGAAATTGAACTACAGTTTTCGGTTGTTATATATTGACATGACATTTGTCTTATCAAATTTTTCAGACCAAAAGCATGTTAAAATATTCTTTTCAGATATGTTTAATTTGTTATTGCCTGGCCTGGATAAAGTAAAAATACAGGCTAACATATCATAATTATGCTTGAACGTTGAAGCATATGCATTCATACATTATGTGAATTAGGAAGCGAAGTGATCTCAATATTAAGACCACTTCAATAAGAAGACTAAATTTCAAGGGTCTCAAGGAATGAAGGATAGTCTTATTATTGATGTTTTACTGTATAGTATCACAGTGCTTCGATATTCTGTCAGTAATTAAATTTGTAACTAGTGTTCCTTTCCATGTATAAACATGTTTTGACCTTTTATGCCATTTTCTATCTGTGTAAATGAAGAAATACACTCAAACACATTCCTGCACTACTACCCCAACACTCAAACACATTCCTGCACTACTACCCCAACACTCAAACACATTCCTGCACTACTACCCTAACACTCAAACACATTCCTGCGCTACTACCCCAACACTCAAACACATTCCTGCACTACTACCCCAACACTCAAACACATTCCTGCACTACTACCCCAACACTCAAACACATTCCTGCACTACTACCCCAACACTCAAACACATTCCTGCGCTACTACCCCAACACTCAAACACTTTCCTGCGCTACTACCCCAACACTCAAACACATTCCTGCGCTACTACCCCAACACTCAAACACATTCCTGCACTACTACCCCAACACTCAAACACATTCCTGCACTACTACCCCAACACTCAAACACATTCCTGCACTACTACCCCAACACTCAAACACATTCCTGCACTACTACCCCAACACTCAAACACATTCCTGCACTACTACCCCAACACTCAAACACATTCCTGCGCTACTACCCCAACACTCAAACACATTCCTGCACTACTACCCCAACACTCAAACACATTCCTGCACTACTACCCCGACACTCAAACACATTCCTGCACCACTACCCCAACACTCAAACCCATTCCTGCGCTACTACCCCAACACTAAAACACATTCCTGCGCTACTACCCCAACACTCAAACACATTCCTGCGCTACTTCCCCAACACTCAAACACATTCCTGCACTACTACCCCAACACTCAAACACATTCCTGCACTACTACCCCAACACTCAAACACATTCCTGCACTACTACCCCAACACTCAAACACATTCCTGCACTACTACCCCAACACTCAAACATATTCCTGCACTACTACCCCAACACTCAAACACATTCCTGCGCTACTACCCCAACACTCAAACACATTCCTGCACTACTACCCCAACACTCAAACACATTCCTGCACTACTACCCCAACACTCAAACACATTCCTGCACCACTACCCCAACACTCAAACACATTCCTGCACTACTACCCCAACACTCAAACACATTCCTGCACTACTTCCCCAACACTCAAACACATTCCTGCACTACTACCCCAACACTCAAACACATTCCTGCACTACTACCCCAACACTCAAACACATTCCTGCACCACTACCCCAACACTCAAACACATTCCTGCACTACTACCCTAACACTCAAACACATTCCTGCACTACTACCCTAACACTCAAACACATTCCTGCACTACTACCCCAACACTCAAACACAAGAAGGCATGGCGTAACCTTTGAGAAATTCAATAACCACGATTGGTCAACAAGAACTTGTGACTCATTCTGAATTGTCATATCAACATAATGTTACTTAAATGTATGTACTCCATGTTAGTTCAGTTTGTTGTAGATATTCAACCCAAGGACTCATGTTCTTTTATATATTATGTGATCAAGATCTTGCACAAGTTTGATGGAACCTAAGTAAAGTATTTTGTACAAGTGCTCAGATGAACATTATTTTGGCTCTTTTGTTGTGTTCTTATAACCTGGGCAGTAATATCATTGATACAACATTAGAAGCCTGATTATCTCCCTTAGACCACAGTTTGGTAATACAGCTCCGGCTACATCTACATATATAGCAGCCCTATTATCTCCCTTAGACCACAGTTTGGTAATACAGCTCCGGCTACATCTACATATAGCAGCCCTATTATCTCCCTTAGACCACAGTTTGGTAATACAGCTCCGGCTACATCTACATATATAGCAGCCCTATTATCTCCCTTAGACCACAGTTTGGTAATACAGCTCCGGCTACATCTACATATATAGCAGCCCTATTATCTCCCTTAGACCACAGTTTGGTAATACAGCTCCGGCTACATCTACATATATAGCAGCCCTATTATCTCCCTTAGACCACAGTTTGGTAATACAGCTCCGGCTACATCTACATATATAGCAGCTCTATTATCTCCCTTAGACCACAGTTTGGTAATACAGCTCCGGCTACATCTACATATATAGCAGCCCTATTATCTCCCTTAGACCACAGTTTGGTAATACAGCTCCGGCTACATCTACATATATAGCAGCCCTATTATCTCCCTTAGACCACAGTTTGGTAATTCAGCTCCGGCTACATCTACATATATAGCAGCCCTATTATCTCCCTTAGACCACAGTTTGGTAATACAGCTCCGGCTACATCTACATATATAGCAGCCCTATTATCTCCCTTAGACCACAGTTTGGTAATACTGCCCTAGTTACATCTACATACAGCAGGTATCATTGTGGCATTCAGGGTAACGTCTCCATATATGTTCAGTGGGACTTTGTTCATTCGACAACCTGAATATTCAGTATCATTGAATTGATTGATGTATCGTCTTATGCACGTCAAAATTTCGGATGTGATGAATGAGGTCCGACTGTATATATCAGATATCACACATGGTGAACACAATGAGATGAATGAGGTCCGACTGTATATATCAGATATCGCACATGGTGAACACAATGAGATGAATGAGTTTTGATATAACCACCAAAATTGCAAGATCGTAAACATAGATGACCAAAAGGTTTAAAACTGAAGTCAACAGATCTGTAATTATTTTCAGTTTAGACTGTCCTAACAATGTCGGATGTGTCAGATACAAAAAGGATCCTGAAACAATGGGAGGCAAGATTCTTCAAAGAAACTGGAAGGAAGCCAAACAAAGTAAAGTTGTTTTCGATTTAAATTTTTGTTGGAAGAAACCAATTTTTTTATGTCTTGTGTACCCACTAAATAACAGTTGTGTTAGCTGAATCAAGATTTTCTGTCAAGACTGTTATGCTTGATCCTTTACACTGACTACAGATTGAAATACTTAACCAGCATAGGAGCTCACCAGATATCATATTGCAAGATGCAGCTTCATTTAATAAAGTTCTGTCAGTTTTATTGTGTCCACTCGCTGTACAGGAAACCCTTATTTCCAATCACAGTACAGGACACCCTCATTTCCAATCACAGTACAGGACACCCTTATTTCCAATCACAGTACATGTCACCCTTATTTCCAATCACTGTTTGGGACATTCCTATCTCCAATCGCTGTAAATCTTTGTATTACATTACAGGTTGATATTGATAACGCACCGGATAGTATAAAAGGTAAGTTTTAAATTCATATAATTTAGTTGAATTCTAATTTGTAGAATGCTCTTAAAAGGTATGGACATTATACTTTATAGTTTAGCTTACTGAATATTTCAGCTCTGAGGCCATCCTTAAAAAAATGTTTGTTGGTGTAACCCTACCCAGCAAAATGTAGGAGTGTTAGTAGGTAGGTAATTATTAGAGCCACACACTTCAGGGGATACAACTTTTGGATGTTGTTGCTATTGAGAGGTTAAATTGGTAATTTTTCTCTGGTAAATTGATAATGTTGTTGAAGAGAGGTTGTTGCTCAAGGGAAGTTGCACTCTATGTTTGACTGTGGTTTGTTTCAGAGACATATACCAAGTACACAAAATTACGCAAAGGACAAAGTACACCTACTTCATCTGCAAAGGGAGATAACTCGAGCATACCTGGTCAGAATCTGTGTGTATCGTCGGATATCAGGCATAAAGAAGATGATGATGATGATGGAAAAGTTACAGAAGAAAATGAAAATGTTGAGAATGACAAGAATTCTGATGAAGTTTGGGGAAGTCAGTTTGATAGAAAGAACGTGACCGAGCAGAACGACGTTCTAGAAGCTAAGAAAGCTGACAACAAACCATCATTTCTGAAGAATCTGGGAGACAAAATGTATCAACAGTCCTTGAAGCTGAACAAACTACAGGTACATACTTGTCCATTCATTTTCATTCATATTGCTTTCTAGTTCTACATAACAAACAAAGAAATCTATTTCCATTGTTGCCTTTGTGATATGTTAGACAGCAAACTTCATGTACAAAAGTTTACGAAGATTCTGATATCATTGCACTGTTATATAAATATCAGATCTTTGGCTTCCTGTTTGACAGTATATATTGTCAACATGAGGGAAATACTATTACTTGAGGCGAAATATTTTCTCGAATGTTGACAATATGTACTGTTAAACTGGGAAGCCATCTGATATCTATTTTATTATATTGAAAAAAATATAAATGAAAAAAAATCAACACTACTAACTGTTTGTTTACAGTTGTAGTCATTTTGTTGTTTGGAATAGTTGCAAGGGCAATATTTCTATTTAAGGGTCTACCATCATGAACTTGGGAAACCAAAATTGTCTATTTTTTACCTTGTGATAGTATACTATCACCCAGTGAAAAGCGTACTGTCAGGGTAATAGTACTCATAATGAGTATATGGAAATTTAACAATGCAAAGTCACGTGAGAAATAATAATCTAACATATCTGACTGTAGCATCATGTGTATTGTAGACCACAGAATAATCTAACATATCTGACTGTAGCATCATGTGTATTGTAGACCACAGTTCCATTTGGAATACCTACATGGAAGAAACCAGATACTCCAAGACCAGTGAGACATCTGTCTATGTTCAGTCCTAACAGTACATCCTCTTTAGATGACAAAGGTTTGACTGTTTCTAAAAATAGCAAAATCATCAGTGCAGGAGTTATTTACCTTGAGTTTGGTCTCAGTTCTTAAATTCAAAAGTTTATTTATTGATGTGAGGTCTGAAGAACACTGCTTTGAATGGTGCATTGTTACATTTACAAATTTAATGTCAAAGCAGTTATTAAAGAATTATTGACATAATTCAATACATACTCTACCAGACAACAATGTAATTAAGGGTAGGTTTGGGTACAACCCATTCTTGCTGCATAGTGTGTTGGTACATTGCAACCCCTCAAAACAGCCGTCTCTTCACCAATAACCTCTCAAAGCAGCCGTCTCTTCACCAATAACCTCTCAAAACAGCCGTCTCTTCACCAATAACCTCTCAAAACAGCCGTCTCTACGCCAATAACCTCTCAAAACAGCCGTCTCTTCATCAGTAACCTCTCAAAACAGCCGTCTCTTCACCAATAACCTCTCAAAACAGCCGTCTCTTCACCAATAACCTCTCAAAACAGCCGTCTCTTCACCAAGAACCTCTCAAAACAGCCGTCTCTTCACCAATAACCTCTCAAAACAGCCGTCTCTACGCCAATAACCTCTCAAAACAGCCGTCTCTTCACCAGTAACCTCTCAAAACAGCCGTCTCTACGCCAATAACCTCTCAAAGCAGCCGTCTCTTCACCAATAACCTCTCAAAACAGCCGTCTCTTCACCAATAACCTCTCAAAACAGCCGTCTCTTCACCAATAACCTCTCAAAGCAGCCGTCTCTACGCCAATAACCTCTCAAAACAGCCGTCTCTTCACCAATAACCTCTCAAAACAGCCGTCTCTACGCCAATAACCTCTCAAAACAGCCGTCTCTTCACCAATCAACTCTCAAAGCAGCCGTCTCTTCACCAATAACCTCTCAAAACAGCCGTCTCTACGCCAATAACCTCTCAAAACAGCCGTCTCTTCACCAATAACCTATCAAAACAGCCGTCTCTTCGCCAGTAAGCTCTCAAAACAGCTGTCTCTTCGCCAATAACCTCTCAAAACAGCCGTCTCTTCACCAGTAAGCTCTCAAAACAGCCGTCTCTTCACCAATAACCTCTCAAAACAGCCGTCTCTTCGCCAGTAAGCTCTCAAAATAGCCGTCTCTTCACCAATAACCTCTCTAAACAGGCGTCTCTTCGCCATTAACCTCTCAAAACAGGCGTCTCTTCACCAATAACCTCTCAAAACAGCCGTCTCTTCACCAGTAAGCTCTCAAAACAGTCGTCTCTTCAACAATAACCTCTCAAAACAGCCATCTATACGCCAATAACCTCTCAAAACAGCCGTCTCTTCACCAATAACCCCTCAAAACAGCCGTCTCTACTCCAATAACCTCTCAAAACAGCCGTCTCTACGCCAATAACCTCTCAAAGCAGCCGTCTCTTCACCAATAACCTCTCAAAACAGCCGTCTCTTCACCAATAACCTCTCAAAACAGCCGTCTCTTCACCAATAACCTCTCAAAGCAGCCGTCTCTACGCCAATAACCTCTCAAAACAGCCGTCTCTTCACCAATAACCTCTCAAAACAGCCGTCTCTACGCCAATAACCTCTCAAAACAGCCGTCTCTTCACCAATCACCTCTCAAAGCAGCCATCTCTTCACCAATAACCTATCAAAACAGCCGTCTCTTCACCAATAACCTATCAAAACAGCCGTCTCTTCGCCAGTAAGCTCTCAAAACAGCCGTCTCTTCGCCAATAAGCTTTCAAAACAGCCGTTTCTTCACCAATAACCTCTCAAAACAGCCGTCTCTTTGCCAGTAAGCTCTCAAAATAGCCATCTCTTCACCAATAACCTCTCAAAACAGCCGTCTCTTCGCCAGTAAGCTCTCAAAACAGCCGTCTCTTCACCAATAACCTCTCAAAACAGCCGTCTCTTCGCCAGTAAGCTCTCAAAATAGCCGTCTCTTCACCAATAACCTCAAAACAGCCGTCTCTTCACCAATAACCTCTCAAAACAGCCGTCTCTTCACCAGTAAGCTCTCAAAACAGCCGTCTCTTCACCAATAACCTCTCAAAACAGGCGTCTCTTCGCCATTAACCTCTCAAAACAGGCGTCTCTTCACCAATAACCTCTCAAAACAGCCGTCTCTTCACCAGTAAGCTCTCAAAACAGTCGTCTCTTCAACAATAACCTCTCAAAACAGCCATCTATACGCCAATAACCTCTCAAAACAGCCGTCTCTTCACCAATAACCCCTCAAAACAGCCGTCTCTACTCCAATAACCTCTCAAAACAGCCGTCTCTACGCCAATAACCTCTCAAAGCAGCCGTCTCTTCACCAATAACCTCTCAAAACAGCCGTCTCTTCACCAATAACCTCTCAAAGCAGCCGTCTCTTCACCAATAACCTCTCAAAACAGCCGTCTCTACGCCAATAACCTCTCAAAACAGCCGTCTCTACGCCAATAACCTCTCAAAACAGCTGTCTCTACGTCAATAACCTCTCAAAACAGCCGTCTCTTCGCCAGTAAGCTCTCAAAACAGCCGTCTCTTCGCCAATAAGCTTTCAAAACAGCCGTTTCTTCACCAATAACCTCTCAAAACAGCCGTCTCTTTGCCAGTAAGCTCTCAAAATAGCCGTCTCTTCACCAATAACCTCTCAAAACAGCCGTCTCTTCGCCAGTAAGCTCTCAAAACAGCCGTCTCTTCACCAATAACCTCTCAAAACAGCCGTCTCTTCGCCAGTAAGCTCTCAAAATAGCCGTCTCTTCACCAATAACCTCAAAACAGCCGTCTCTTCACCAATAACCTCTCAAAACAGCCGTCTCTTCACCAGTAAGCTCTCAAAACAGCCGTCTCTTCACCAATAACCTCTCAAAACAGCCGTCTCTTCACCAATAACCTCTCAAAATAGCCGTCTCTACGCCAATAACCTCTCAAAACAGCCGTCTCTACGCCAATAACCTCTCAAAACAGCTGTCTCTACGTCAATAACCTCTCAAAACAGCCGTCTCTACGCCAATAACCTCTCAAAACAGCCGTCTCTACGCCAATAACCTCTCAAAATAGCCGTCTCTTCACCAATAACCTCTCAAAACAGCCGTCTCTTCACCAGTAAGCTCTCAAAACAGCCGTCTCTTCACCAATAACCTCTCAAAACAGCCGTCTCTTCATCAATAACTTTCAAAACAGCCGTCTCTTCATCAATAACCTCTCAAAACAGCCGTCTCTTCACCAATCACCTCTCTTTAACGAAAATGTTAAATTTTCATGCAGTAATATTTAAGCTTTCTAGAGCCATAATCTCTCAACAACAGCCAAACTTTATGCTGTGGAGAAATTGCGCCGTATATAACAATAGACTGTATGATACTAGTGGATCATTTCCTGTGCTCAATGTCTTGTACCCGTACCAAAGATGTGACAGTAATTCTGAAATTTCCTGAAAATTAAAATAGGGAGGCACAGTTGGAGAGGGATATTGGCAGTGTAGAGCGCCTGACTGCTTTATCCAAAGGCCGTGAGTTCGAGTTCGCTCATCGCAGGGTTTAATCCTGAACTTCACAATCCCTGAATTTGGTGCGAGTACTGGGTGAGCCAGGAAGCAGTCATCGAGAGTGATTAGAATAAACTGTAAAAACTTGTTTCGCAGTCGATGTAAATTAATAATTTTAAAATGAAACGGAATGTAAATGTTCCAGGGGATCTACTGTCATAATTCATTATGTACTGATGATTTCATTCAATGATTTTGGATTGAAAAAACATAATCATATTTGTGACAAGGTGTGTTTCATAGAAGGTTTTGTTATATATGACTGGTATACATGTATGACCAAACGTTCAAACTCACTGCATGTTTTATATATTTTGTTCATTGCATTACAGAGTCAAATACAGAAACAGACGCAAGTGGTTCAGAGATTCCAGTTTCTGATGAAAAACCGGCAGCATTCGGTAAAGTCTTTCAAAAAGCCATGTTGATAGCCAAGCACAAGGGACAGTTTCAAGATAACTCCGTTAGTTCAGATGTTTATATGAACAAATATACAATGAAGTCAAAGTCTAAACAATCTTTCTTGCCCAGTAGCTATTCTGGACTTCTTGAAAAACATCGTCAGAATTTGGTTATGGAAGAAGATGTTACAGATGAAAACACAGATAAGTTTGCTGTTGAAGAAACTAAAGATGATGATGAAGATATGGAAGTAGGTAATGAAGGTGGTGGTCATTCTTGGAATATGTCAGTGTCTAAACTTATACGTGAAGATGAACTAGAGGCTAAGAGGGATAAAGCTAAAAAAAAGAAAGTTGAAAATGCTCAGAAAAAAGCTGTTGAAAGAATGACTGCAAATACCAAAGGTAAATCATTGTCAGAACCAAAGTCAACAGCATACAAGAAACGTGAGCCTGCAGAATGCTCAGAGATTGGGAAACCTGGTGCTAGTGTTGAAATAAGGAAAAGACCTGGCCCTGAAGAGATAGATGAACTTAATGGTAGTGAAGTCAATGTTAAAGATGCTGGTGATGTAAAACATGTTGCTGAATTTGATTTTGATAATCATAGTGATGATGATAGCCCTGTTAAAGCAAAATCTAGAAAAAAGACATCAAAAAGTGCTACCGGTAGTTCTAAATCTAACAAGAAAGTTAAGAAGTTGCCTAGCAGTGATGAAGATGTTTCTAAAGATCCTGATAAAGAGTCTGAAGATAGTGACATAGAATCTGGTTCAAAAAAGAGAAAGAAAGCAAGTAAGAGTCAGCCAGCAGCGAAGAAAAGGAAAACCGCTACAGATAATGTGGTAATATAGTCATACAAATAGATCTCCATGCATTTTTATGTTATTTGATCATTACAACTAGCCGTGAGAAAAGCATTGTATATATACCAATTTTCTAAACTTCTTTATGTCCTTCTATGTTTGTCACAAAGTTTGTCCTGATGACTAATGAACGGCTGGTTGGATTTCAGCCAAACTTGGTGGGAATTATCAATGTGTTTATTGTTTATTGTCAGGATGCATTCAGATCAGTGATTTTTAGTGGAGTTAGGATCCTTTGAATTTCTCCATAAATATAACGCTCCAGTGTCGGCAGACATTCACTTTTACTTATAAGAAATAATCGAAATTCAATCAAGATTATGGTTCCAAACAGTCTTGTAGATTTAACATTCTTTTTTATTTTTGATGAAATGTCTTATTAAGCGTATTTATTCAAAAAATTGTAATAGAGTAACTTGCACTTGTTAAAGATGTAACTGGCTCATTTGAAGGTAAAATGTTTGATCCAGTATCGTTGTTACATTGGCCAAAGCATCATTACTAAGAACCATTGCAATGTATAACCAATAATCTCGTTTTATCATATTACTAACTGAAAAAACTAGAAAAATACACCACTTGTTAAAATTAGGAAGTTTTTATCAACAAATACAGATGATTACATAATGAGTTAAGTCTTTGATAATGCATATTTATTGATACTTTAACTGTATGAAATAAATTATTTCCTGTTTGTGTAAGTACAAATGACCTCAAAAATGAGCAAAATGTACTTTAAACAGAAATGAGATTCAGAGTAAGAACAAAGCTTTATTATTCATATTTGTTATTACTTTAATCTGGGAGACTTTATATTTTATGAGCAGGTAGTAGATGATGAAAGTAGACCTGTGACATCAGTACCTGTACGAAAACCTACCAGGTAAATATAATAGCAACTCCAGCTGGTTTTTAAAATTTGTCTGTTGCCCTACTTATTTAGTTGATGAAAAAGATTTTGTTAAAAGAAACTCATAACAGTTTAAATTTTCAAGATATCTCATTTAGGACTAATGTTATGCCAAATTGTATATGTGGCTTTTCTGCCAAGTTTGGTCCATATTTCTCCTGATTTTCTAAGATGTGTCGCCGAATAGACGGAACCGAAATGTCAATTTTTCCAGTAAAATTATTATAGTATTTTAATAATTGAGATATCTTCTTGAAATACAGACATGACAATACATTTAAAGAATTGATTATAAACATTAAGCACTTATATTTGGTCATCGAGAATTTCGATTTATAGAATTAATTGATTGTGAAAATATTTATGTGATGTGAATTTTTTTTTTTAAGAATTAAATGTACATGAGAGTAAAACAATTCTGAGGTGATGTCATCGTTCTTTGGTTTTCTTTTCCGTTCTGTTGTTAATATTGTAATCGCTATAGAAAGAAAAGTGGACGTCTGATTCAATATTTGTGGTATTATCTAAAACTAAAAAATATATCTGTTAGAAAATGTATATGGGTAAAATGGGTTTCATGGAATAGCACATTTATTTGAAGATATAAAGTGTTGTCAAGTTTGTGCACTCATATGTCACACTAACACTTCTGTGTCTAAAGTTGAAAGTTTTAAGGTAAAATCTTGATTGAAACTTCAGTTTTATTTTAATGACTTTTTATCATGTACACTTTTTACAATTTTTTTATTTCAGGTCCAAACCATCATCTGGTGGAAATTTTATAAGACTAAATATGAAAGTAAAGACGTACCAGAGAAAAGGACGTCACATGACCGGACCTCAACATAAACGTATGATGTGGAAGCAGAAAATGCAATCACGAAGTAAAAGTTTGGGTGATGCATGTTTCAAATGTGGACAATCGGGGCATTGGGCAAATAAATGTCCTGGTGGAGGTAGGATTTATTTCCGTAAAGGACGAACCTTTAAAATTGACCAAAGCAATGTAGGACATTTCATAGTTGGTGTGGTGGATCTTGTTATATTTGTTAGACTGAAACTCGTTGTCCTTGCCACAATGATAATTTATTTTATTATCAGGTGATTTTTTTCTTCATTTTTATATCACCGATAAAACACAAATTACACATCATAAACGTTTGACTATTTTAATTTGTTTCCAATTTTATATACTACAATTTCTCACTTTAATTAAACTGTTATAACTCCAAATGAGGGTAAGTCCAAAATATTACTCCAAAAAGTCCTAATGTTCCTCAGTCTATTAAACTGTTATAACTCCAAATGAGGGTAAGTCCAAAATATTACTCCAAAAAGTCCTAATGTTCCTCAGTCTATTAAACTGTTATAACTCCAAATGAGGGCAAGTCCAAAATATAAATCCAAGAAGTCCTTATGTTCCTCAGTCTATTAAACTGTTATAACTCCAAATGAGGGCAAGTCCAAAATATAAATCCAAGAAGTCCTTATGTTCCTCAGTCTATTAAACTGTTATAACTCCAAATGAGGGTAAGTCCAAAATATAAATCCAAGAAGTCCTTATGTTCCTCAGTCTATTAAACTGTTATAACTCCAAATGAGGGTAAGTCCAAAATATAAATCCAAGAAGTCCTTATGTTCCTCAGTCTATTAAACTGTTATAACTCCAAATGAGGGTAAGTCCAAAATATAAATCCAAGAAGTCCTTATGTTCCTCAGTCTATTAAACTGTTATAACTCCAAATGAGGGTAAGTCCAAAATATAAATCCAAGAAGTCCTTATGTTCCTCAGTCTATTAAACTTATAACTCCAAATGAGGGCAAGTCCAAAATATAAATCCAAGAAGTCCTTATGTTCCTCAGTCTATTAAACTGTTATAACTCCAAATGAGGGCAAGTCCAAAATATAAATCCAAGAAGTCCTTATGTTCCTCAGTCTATTAAACTGTTATAACTCCAAATGAGGGTAAGTCCAAAATATTACTCCAAAAAATCCTAATGTTCCTCAGACTATTAAACTGTTATAACTCCAAATGAGGGCAAGTCCAAAATATTACTCCAAAAAGTCCTAATGTTCCTCAGTCTATTAAACTGTTATAACTCCAAATGAGGGTAAGTCCAAAATATTACTCCAAAAAGTCCTAATGTTCCTCAGTCTATTAAACTGTTATAACTCCAAATGAGGGCAAGTCCAAAATATAAATCCAAGAAGTCCTTATGTTCCTCAGTCTATTAAACTGTTATAACTCCAAATGAGGGTAAGTCCAAAATATAAATCCAAGAAGTCCTTATGTTCCTCAGTCTATTAAACTTATAACTCCAAATGAGGGTAAGTCCAAAATATTACTCCAAAAAGTCCTAATGTTCCTCAGTCTATTAAACTGTTATAACTCCAAATGAGGGTAAGTCCAAAATATAAATCCAAGAAGTCCTTATGTTCCTCAGTCTATCATTACTAAAAACTGTCAACCCTAATACAAGGTCACCCTGAGCTTTAATACTAGAACAAACTATGTAAAAATCATGAAACATGAAATGCACATGCTCTGTCTGAGTTACATTACTTTACTCCGTTTACAATTATGTTTGACCTACGAGGAGTTACTTCACTCTGTGGACAATACATTGATCAAAACATTCGTGGTTTCACGACAGATGTAACCCTATTTTTATTACTAGAACATTGGAAATATGAGGAACGACTATATGTACAAATGATTATAGATATAGACTGAATACAATTTTGCTGATGTTCTTTTCACACTCTTCATTTACTTTCAGGTGGTCAATCTAGATCAAATTACGAGAAGGAACCAGTCAATGATGAAGATTTTCCCAGCATGCAAGAGGCAGCCATGTTGGCTAAAGGATGTCGCCAGAAAAAATCTGAAATTTCGAAGTCATGTAAGATTACTGGGCATATCTCATCTAACGGTGATGATTATATCAGTGTATCTCATCTAACGGTGATGATTATATCAGTGTATCTCATCTAACAGTGATGATTATATCAGTGTATCTCATCTAACAGTGATGATTATATCAGTGTATCTCATCTAACAGTGATGATTATATCAGTGTATCTCATCTAACGGTGATGATTATATCAGTGTATCTCATCTAATGGTGATGATTATATCAGTGTATCTCATCTAACGGTGATGATTATATCAGAGTATCTCATCTAACGGGGATGATTGTATCAGTGTATCTCATCTAACGGTGATGATTGTATCAGTGTATCTCATCTAACGGTGATGATTATATCAGTGTATCTCATCTAACGGTGATGATTATATCAGAGTATCTCATCTAACGGGGATGATTGTATCAGTGTATCTCATCTAATGGTGATGATTATATCAGTGTATCTCATCTAACGGTGATGATTATATCAGTGTATCTCATCTAATGGTGATGATTGTATCAGTGTATCTCATCTAACGGTGATGATTGTATCAGTGTATCTCATCTAACGGTGATGATTGTATCAGTGTATCTCATCTAACGGTGATGATTGTATCAGTGTATCTCATCTAACGGTGATGATTATATCAGTGTATCTCATCTAACGGTGATGATTATATCGGTGTATCTCATCTAACGGTGATGATTATATCAGTGTATCTCATCTAACGGTGATGATTATATCAGTGTATCTCATCTAACGGTGATGATTATATCGGTGTATTGCAAATAGGCTGAATAATAAATAATTCATTCAGAATAAAAATACTGTGAACAAATATGTAAACATGAACATATACATCGCCTGTGTGATAGTAATTGTGAATTACTTTTATTTGTTAAAGAAATATTTCATGTTTAATATTTATACATGTTTATAATTGTTGAACTATTCTAGGTAAGATTCCAAATGTTGGTGATGGTAGTGAAGGTACTCAGGAAACTGGTGATGTGGATGAAGATGAAGATTTAGAGATACAGTCTGGTATAGTAAGGTCAAGGTCAGAGGTCCCTGTTGTTCTACCTGCCATGGAACCCTTAATTCAATGTGAAGATGGAGATGAAGTCCCAGGTATGTGATTACAGTGGAACTTCAATAACAAGACCTCCATTGCTTCTTTAGAACTTAGTCGAAGTTGTCTGGTGATCTTAATTTCCAGTTGAAATTGGACGAGAGAAGTTAAAATGTGGTCCATGAACATTTTTTATCAGTTCTATAACCATTATTCGGCTATAAATTAAAACCTCACTTAAAGACCACCTCAAAATTGAGACCACTATTTTCAAATCCATTATTCATAATTTATTGCTATTTTGCTTTTTATTCAACCTCAGTATTAGGACCACCTCAAAACATAGTGATCTATATGAACTTGAAAAGACAACGTTTTTGAGACTTTTCTTGTATTGTATGTAGGTAATTTTGTAGATGTGAATTTGAACTTAATTTCTTATGTACTAACTCTCATCACCGACAATTCAGATTGTTTTACCATTCATGTAGGAAATACAATAAACGCACTTTATTGAATCAAAATAAATTTATGATAAAACTTCTCATTGTTGTATCAACAGTCTGTACTGTCTGTGTGGAAATACTAGTGGGGTTTTATTTGTACTATACTAGCAGTCTGCACCAATACGCCAAATCTAGTCAATGCCAATATAAAAGGTGCACCAATAAGCCAAATCTAGTCCATGCCAATATAAAAGGTGCAGCAATACGCCAAATCTAGTCAATGCCAATATAAAAGGTGCACCAATATGCCAAATCTAGTCCATGCCAATATAAAAGGTGCAGCAATACGCCAAATCTAGTCCATGCCAATATAAAAGGTGCAGCAATACGCCAAATCTAGTCCATGCCAATATAAAAGGTGCACCAATACGCCAAATCTAGTCCATGCCAATATAAAAGATGCACCAATACGCCAAATCTAGTCCATGCCAATATAAAAGGTGCACCAATACGCCAAATCAAGTCCATGCCATTATAAAAGGTGCACCAATACGCCAAATCTAGTCCATGCCAATATAAAAGGTGCACCAATACGCCAAATCTAGTCCATGCCAATATAAAAGGTGCACCAGTACGCCAAATCTAGTCCATGCCAATATAAAAGATGCACCAATACGCCAAATCTAGTCCATGCCAATATAAAAGGTGCATCTGTACCCTTGATGAATACTTGTTTAATAGACCCTAAGACACAATATGGTTTAATTTTGGTGGAAGTGTCGATTTACCAATTCAAACTTCCCCAATATAAGACCATAAAAGAACGTAAATTTTAAGGCATATACAGTATTTCAACTGAAAATTGAGTTATCAACAAGTACTTAATTTGTTGTCTTGACTGTGTGTTATTTATTGAACTGTTCTTTATCACATGACATAACTATTCGCAATATAGCTGTGTACTTATATTACGCTTTTGAAGAAAGGAAACGTTTTTTGGAGGTTTTTAATTAGAAAGTGTCCACGTATCTATTATACAACACCCTGTATATGTCTATGTCACTCACTAACAACTATCATGTTTGTATATATGAATATATGATGTTATGTTTTTGTGTATGAGCCGGAGGCCTTTATACAATAAAACTTTGAATAGAATTGAATTGAACTGATGGGAGAGCACTCAGCTTGAGAAAACCAGAATTGTTGCATACACAGTAGATTCCCCTTGGTCAGTTTTCCATTGATATAGTCAATGAAGGTTATTGTGTTACTGTATAGGACAGGTGTCCGGTGTTACTGTATAGGACAGGTGTCCGGTGTTACTGTATAGGACAGGTGTCCGGTGTTACTGTATAGGACAGGTGTCCGGTGTTACTGTATAGGACAGGTGTCCGGTGTTACTGTATAGGACAGGTGTCCGTAGTTACTGTATAGGACGGGTGTCCGGTGTTACTGTATAGGACGGGTGTCCGGTGTTACTGTATAGGACGGGTGTCCGGTGTTACTGTATAGGACGGGTGTCTGGTGTTACTGTATAGGACGGGTGTTCAGTGTTACTGTATAGGACGGGTGTCCGGTGTTACTGTATAGGACGGGTGTCCGGTGTTACTGTATAGGACGGGTGTCCGGTGTTACTGTATAGGACGGGTGTCCGGTGTTACTGTATAGGACGGGTGTCTGGTGTGACATATGAACTGTTTGTTGCCAACTGAAGTTTGGCTTAACAAACATTTTATCATTTAAGAATTTCTTAAGGTTGCATGTAGTCAATAACTAACTTGAGCTACACCATGTATGCTTCAACAAAGTATGCACTAACTGATACCTGGGCTGATTTATCTCCTGGTAAGACCTTTTATATTATGAGTGCCAAGTAAGGAAGCCATTTGTACGTCTGTGGCAGCTCGGGATCAAACCCACAGCATTGTATTCAATGCTCACACTTCGCAAATTTAGCTGTCGTTGTATGTTTTACTTCATGTGTTGGTGAGAATAAGAAACCTATAACCAACCCCATGTTTTCTGCTTGTTGTATCAGACTATGTAGCATATTCACTGAATACTCCTAGGATCACTTGAAATACATGTATGTAAGAATATTTCTGTGACTGGGTTTTTCTAAGTGAAAGAAATTATATAATTTTATGGTTTTCTGTACCATTTTATGGATTTTCATGGCTGCTTTTAACCTTGTTTTTTGAAATGTCAATAATTTGAAATAGTTGCAGTATTAATGTAGCAAGTAAATGTTTTTATTACATTTGAAATCTACTAAGTTAAGTGCTTATAAAAATCAATGAAAACACTCCCATCATATGTTGGAAAGCTATACCAATCAAATGAAGTGATTATGCCATTTTGATGCTCACTCAATATAACTTGCACTTACATGCCAGACAAAAACATCCCTCAAATAAGAACTAAGTCAAGAGTGTTTTACATAAATGCAGGTGTTTGTTTTCTATTTTTTCAGCCACTCCAAGTTTTGTTATGAAAGGTCTGAAGAAATTTGGGTTTGAAAATTTCCGTCCTGGTCAGGAGGAAGCCGTCATGAGGATTTTATGTGGTAAGTCATGGTTTGACTATGAAGGAGTAACTGATTAATAGTTGATTGATTGATTGATTGATTGATTGATTCGATTTGATTTGATTCGATTTGATTGATTGATTGGCTTACGGATTATGATCCTTTTTTGAGTAGTTTATATGGTAATATTTTAGGTTCTTATAACAGTATTTCAAGTTGTAATTGTTTTATAAGAAAGTCATATAAGCAGGACCTTTCCTAGTTGTCCAAGGAGCTGAACGTTTACTCACATGCCAGATAGACTCATTTTCCCAATCTCACGAAAAGTTCCCAATTGAATCTGATTAATTTAACGGGCAGTAGAATGAGCAATTGATGCTGTTGATGATTAAAAATGAATGTTTAAAATGACAAATTGTTGACTGTGTCAATATAATTTTGTCTCTAACTTTCACAATTTCCTGTGAATAAATTCCCAATTTGACCTCTGGTGACCTTTTGCACAAATCCCCGAAAACACCACGAGTGACCATCGTGCTGTAGTGTAAAGTGATTTAGTTGCCACACAATCTGCGTTGTTTGTAGCATTTGAATATCAATGCCTTTTCGGGTAATGTAACATGAAATTGACTTGAGCATTACTTCTATGGTTTGCATTTTACTGAGACTTGAATCAGTCACATATAAGACTTCTTACAGAATACAGTGGGTTATTTCTTACTTACTTCCTGTTGTTACCATGGTAACTACCATGATTCTCTCCTTGTTTTGTGTGATTGGGTTAATGTACTGTAAGAATATTGTGTTGGTCCAATGTCCTTGCTAACAATATGCTGAGGCTGGAAAAAGATGAAAACAAAACAGAAGAGAATCAATGTAGATATTTTTTTTAAATATCAAGTCGGACAAAAAAAGTGGAGTTTTTACATATAACTTAAGTTCCAAATATTGAATGTTTGTAATTGTAAATCATCTTGTTCCTGTTATTTTGCATCAGCACCTGTGCACTGTATGATAGGTGATTGTGCAACATGTATATACTTGCAATATCGGCTGCTGGCCTAAATCACAAATACATTTGTACTATATTATTGTACTGTATTGACAGCTTTTTTTTCCTTCATTTGATTTCAAAAGTAAGAGTTCAGGCTGTAAATATAAGTTAACATGGTACAAAATAGTGAATAAGTATTGACTTCCTATCAGGTTGTGTCATTTAACTGATATTGTAATTTTTGTCACCAATGTTTGGCAAAGTGTTGTTTGGTATCAGTACACTTGAACAGAGCTTGACCAGTTAACTCAGTGGATAGAACACTCCACTTCCAGACTTGAGATTGTAGGTTTGAATCCTAGGTGAAGTGTTTGTTTTCCATGAGGGACAGTGTGACTGATGATATCATGTATGTTTTCCATGAGGGACAGTGTGACTGATGATATCATGTATGTTTTCCATGAGGGACAGTGTGACTGATGATATCATGTATGTTTTCCATGAGGGACAGTGTGACTGATGATATTATGTATGTTTTCCATGAGGGACAGTGTGACTGATGATATCATGTATGTTTTCCATGAGGGACAGTGTGACTGATGATATCATGTATGTTTTCCATGAGGGACAGTGTGACTGATGATATCATGTATGTTTTCCATGAGGGACAGTGTGACTGATGATATTATGTATGTTTTCCATGAGGGACAGTGTGACTGATGATATTATGTATAATAGTTTTCATCTGTCCTCCACCGATACAACACAGAGTATACCTTCCAACAATACAAGCAAACAACACTTTAAATGTAGAATCTACAGGTAATTTATATCAACGTCTTGATTCGATACTTTCACGTAATGAATAAAGTGAATAACAGAATGTATTGCAGGGATGATCAGGTGTCAACATATTATTATTCCAGGTTTATCTACACTTGTCGTGTTGTCAACAGGGGGAGGTAAATCTTTATGTTACCAGTTACCTGCCTACCTGTATGCACAGAGATCTACATGTATTACCCTGGTTATCTCCCCGCTTGTATCATTGATGGAAGATCAGGTGAGTACTTTGAATCATGACAATCTATGTTTTACCCGTGTTACCCAGTTTTACCCAGAAATTAAATTACAAAAATATTCAGGAGTGTCAAAATTCCGGATTAATAGAGAAATCTGGATTCAGCGCTCCAGAGATTGATTTTCAGATCGATAAAAATCTGATGAGTTTTTCTTGGGGGATGGTGGGGGTGTATTGGGTAAAACTGCTACTGAAGTAATTGAATTGAGTACAATTTTTTAAAATGCATATGATAACAACCGGGGTGTTTCGTGTACAAGTCAGTGGATAAGGTCTTTGATACCAGTTGCTTACAAATTTTTCGCGGACAGGACCCTTGCTTAGTTACATACAGGTAAGGTGAAAGAGAGAGAATACGTAACTACAGGGAAAGCCTGAAGGTCATGTTACATACAGGTAAGGTGAAGGTCATGTTACATACAGGTGAGGTGAAGTTCATGTTACATATAGGTGAGGTGAAGGTCATGTTACATACAGGTGAGGAGAAGGTCATGTTACATACAGGTGAGGAGGTCATGTTACATACAGGTGAGGTGAAGGTCATGTTACATACAGGTGAGGTGAAGGTCATGTTACATACAGGTGAGGTGAAGGTCATGTTACATACAGGTGAGGTGAAGGTCATGTTACATACAGGTAAGATGACATAGTTGGTAAGCCAGTAGTTGTAGAGGTGTTTACCTCTATCAGGGCTAGTATATTACAGGGTTATGAAAGGGACGGCGTACCATGATTTATCATGCCTCGGATGATCATGTGACTCACTACACATCAGGCGCCATTTGCAAATTAATGTTTTGTTATAGGGAAGACAAAATGTAAAATCAACTAATTAAAATGCATTCTTTTGCAACATTATTAATTTTTCTGGATGAGGTATGTATTGCTTCGTTGATATGTATATTTTTAATACCTCACTATGCGTAATTAGTTCCTAATTAACGATTCGAATGTGAGTGACCAGAATTGTGAAAGTCATGGCAGACGGTCAATTATCTTTTATGTAGTATTTTGTAAGTGTTATAATGGTATAATTAAGCAATTAAAACTGTTCAATTACTAGAAAACAGAAATATCATATTTAATTTTGTGGCTTGCACTAGGTCATAAGTGCTCAAATTGTCCAGATATTTAGAAAGAATCAGTGAATTTGGCCAACTTTCGCGTAATGCGAAAAAATGGCTTCCAATTTGAAAATTACGTCCATGATTATGTGAAGAATAGCAGTCTAATACGCCTTCTATCACATAAGATTTTAGCGTTTTTATGCAAAATAAAGACAGTTTGGTGGCCTGCAGGTAACAGAAATCATGTAATTGTACTTTTAAGTGCTTTTTTATTTGTGTGAAAACTGATTTTTTTCTTTTGAAAGTTCATTGAATTTGTCAATTGGGATTTGATACCCGTGAATGCCATTAACATGTGAGAATTTAAATAACACTATACTGTCTTACTTAAGATGATATTTTTCCTAAATCATTTCTTTGTGATATAAATATAAAATTTAGCAATTAATTGTCAGTATAAAAATATTTACACATAAACACGAAGTGAAACGCGTCGTCTGCTTAGAGCGTGTTATCTACCATATTGTGAAATTTACACATAGGTAAAATCGCGAGCTGAGGCAAGATAAATCGATGAGATAGCGTTATATAGTCCGATTCATAACATGGGTAATCTACTAGCAGAGCGTTATATAGTCCGATTCATAACCAGGGTAATCTACTAGCAGAGCGTTATATAGTCTGATTCATAACCCGGGTAATCTACTAGCAGAGCGTTATATAGTCCGATTCATAACCCGGGTAATCTACTAGCAGAGCGTTATATAGTCCGATTCATAACCCGGGTAATCTACTAGCAGAGCGTTATATAGTCTGATTCATAACCCGGGTAATCTACTAGCAGAGCGTTATATAGTCCCATTCATAACCCGGGTAATCTACTAGCAGAGTGTTATATAGTCCCATTCATAACCCGGGTAATCTACTAGCAGAGCGTTATATAGTCCCATTCATAACCCGGGTAATCTACTAGCAGAGCGTTATATAGTCCGATTCATAACCCGGGTAATCTACTAGCAGAGCGTTATATAGTCTGATTCATAACCCGGGTAATCTACTAGCAGAGCGTTATATAGTCTGATTCATAACCCGGGTAATCTACTAGCAGAGCGTTATATAGTCCCATTCATAACCCGGGTAATCTACTAGCAGAGCGTTATATAGTCCCATTCATAACCCGGGTAATCTACTAACCCTGCCCCTATGTAGCTTACAACATTTTACATCACTGACATGAACAGATGCCGATACATTCTCTTATTTTATATATTTTTGCAATTTTTAAGGTTTCCTTGCCTCTGGTTAGTTTCAGGTTTATGATTACTATAAAATTGTTCATTACAGATGGGAATGTATCACCTGTATTCTGTTGCTTCATATCATTATCAGCATCATTATGTAATCATTAAAGATTCATTTGTACAATCGTATTTCAAAATCAGTTTTTGAATCAAAAAATTTGATTGAAGTATAACATCTAAGAGTGGATAGAGTCATCATTATAACATCTCATAGTGGATAGAGTCATCATTATAACATCTAATAGTGGATAGAGTCATCATTATAACATCTAATAGTGGATAGAGTCATCATTATAACATCTCATAGTGGATAGAGTCATCATTATAAATCCGTTATGAAAAATAAATTGGTTCTGCCATGAGATAATGAGTTGCTCCAAGAGAAAACCTGTAGTAGTGAGAGAAAACCTGTAGTAGTGAGAGAAAACCTGTAGTAGTGAGAGAAAACCTGTAGTAGTGAGAGAAAACCTGTAGTAGTGAGAGAAAACCTGTAGTAGTGAGAGAAAACCTGTAGTAGTGAGAGAAAAATCCATGTTCTGATTTTTACATTTTCTAACTAATACATATTTCTAGTTTATTTGATACCACAGAAAAATAAACTGCAAAATGATGATGCTTAGTGATTCAGCCTTGTCTTTCATCTACTTATTAAGGTGACAGGTTTGCCGAATGGAATTTGCGGAGTATGTCTTCATACAAACATGACACCAAGTCAGCGAGAGAGTGTCCTCAATGCTGTCAAGTCGGGCAATGCTCAGTTTCTGTTGGTGTCACCTGAGGCTATAGCTGGTGGCAGTATGTCTCTGATATCATCCATGTCCTCACTGCCTCCCATAGCGTTTGTGTGTATAGATGAGGCACATTGTTTGTCAGAATGGTCACATAACTTCAGACCTTCTTATCTTAGATTGTGCAAGGTAAGTAGAGATTTTAATCTGTAACAACTTAATCTCTCTTTGTTAACTTTTGTATACAGTGCAACCTCTCCAGGGCAACACCCTGTACAAGATGTAACACCCTGTACAAGATGTAACACCCTGTATAAGATGTAACACCCTGTATAAGATGTAACACCCTGTACAAGATGTAACACCCTGTACAAGATGTAACACACTGTATAAGATGTAACACCCTGTACAAGATGTAACACCCTGTATAAGATGTAACACCCTGTACAAGATGTAACACCCTGTACAAGATGTAACACCCTGTATAAGATGCAACACCCTGTATAAGATGTAACGCCCTGTATAAGATGTACCACACTTTACGAGATGTAACACCCTGTATGAGATGTTACACCCTGTATGAGATGTTACACCCTGTATGAGATGTAAAACCCTGTATGAGATGTAACACCCTGTATGAGATGTAACACCCTGTCTGAGATGTAAAACCCTGTATGAGATGTAACACCCTGTATGAGATGTAACACCCTGTATGAGATGTACCAAGGCAACACTCTGTATGCGATTTACCAAGGCAACACCCTGTATGAGATGTACCAAGGCAACACTCTGTATGAGATGTACCAAGGCAACACTCTGTATGCGATTTACCAAGGCAACACCCTGTATGAGATGTACCAAGGCATCACTCTGTATGAGATGTACCACCCTGTATGAGATGTACCACCGTGTATGAGATGTTACTCACTGCACGAGATGTAACACCCTGTATGAGATGTACCAAGGCAACATTCTGTATGAGATGTACCAAGGCAACACTCTGTATGAGATGTACCAAGGCAACACTCTGTATGAGATGTACCAAGGCAACACCCTGTATGAGATGTACCAAGGCAACACTCTGTATGAGATGTACCAAGGCAACACTCTACCAAGGCAACACTCTGTATGAGATGTACCAAGGCAACACTCTGTATGAGATGTACCAAGGCAACACTCTGTATGAGATGTACCAAGGCAACACTCTGTATGAGATGTACCATGGCAACACTCTGTATGAGATGTACCAAGGCAACACTCTGTATGAGATGTACCAAGGCAACACTCTGTATGAGATGTACCAAGGCAACACTCTGTATGAGATGTACCAAGGCAACATTCTGTATGAGATGTACCATGGCAACACCCTGTATGAGATGTACCAAGGCAACACTCTGTATGAGATGTAACAAGGCAACACTCTGTATGAGATGTACCAAGGCAACACTCTGTATGAGATGTACCATGGCAACACTCTGTATGAGTTGTACCAAGGCAACACTCTGTATGAGATGTACCAAGGCAACACCCTGTATGAGATGTACCAAGGCAACACTATGTATGAGATGTACCAAGGCAACACTCTGTATGAGATGTACCAAGGCAACACTCTGTATGAGATGTACCAAGGCAACACTCTGTATGAGATGTACCAAGGCAACACTCTGTATGAGATGTACCATGGCAACACCCTGTATGAGATGTACCATGGCAACACTCTGTATGAGATGTACCAAGGCAACACTCTGTATGAGATGTAACAAGGCAACACTATGTATGAGATGTACCAAGGCAACACTCTGTATGAGATGTACCATGGCAACACCCTGTATGAGATGTAACAAGGCAACACTCTGTATGAGATGTAACAAGGCAACACCCTGTATGAGATGTAACAAGGCAACACTCTGTATGAGATGTAACAAGGCAACACTCTGTATGAGATGTACCAAGGCAACACTCTGTATGAGATGTACCATGGCAACACCCTGTATGAGATGTACCATGGCAACACTCTGTATGAGATGTACCAAGGCAACACTCTGTATGAGATGTACCATGGCAACACCCTGTATGAGATGTACCAAGGCAACACTCTGTATGAGATGTAACAAGGCAACACTCTGTATGAGATGTACCATGGCAACACCCTGTATGAGATGTACCAAGGCAACACTCTGTATGAGATGTACCATGGCAACACCCTGTATCAGATGTAACAAGGCAACACTCTGTATGAGATGTACCATGGCAACACCCTGTATGAGATGTACCAAGGCAACACTCTGTATGAGATGTAACAAGACAACACTCTGTATGAGATGTACCAAGGCAACACTCTGTATGAGATGTACCATGGCAACACTCTGTATGAGTTGTACCAAGGCAACACTCTGTATGAGATGTACCAAGGCAACACCCTGTATGAGATGTACCAAGGCAACACTATGTATGAGATGTACCAAGGCAACACTCTGTATGAGATGTACCAAGGCAACACTCTGTATGAGATGTACCAAGGCAACACTCTGTATGAGATGTACCAAGGCAACACTCTGTATGAGATGTACCAAGGCAACACTCTGTATGAGATGTACCAAGGCAACACTCTGTATGAGATGTATCACCCTGTACTACAGGAGCATGGATACTGTTGTTACAGAGATTGTACTACAGGAGCATGGATACTGTTGTTACAGAGATTGTACTGCAGGAGCATGGATACTGTTGTTACAGAGATTATACTACAGGAGCATGGATACTGTTGTTACATAGATTGTACTACAGGAGCATGGATACTGTTGTTACAGAGATTGTACTACAGGAGCATGGATACTGTTGTTACAGAGATTGTACTACAGGAGCATGGATACTGTTGTTACAGAGATTGTACTACAGGAGCATGGATACTGTTGTTACAGAGATTATGTTACAGGAGCATGGATACTGTTGTTACAGAGATTATACTACAGGAGCATGGATACTATTGTTACAGAGATTGTACTACAGGAGCATGGATACTGTTGTTACAGAGATTATACTACAGGAGCATGGATACTGTTGTTACAGAGATTGTACTACAGGAGCATGGATACTGTTGTTACAGAGATTATACTACAGGAGCATGGATACTGTTGTTACAGAGATGTTGTAGCTCAGGAGAGGGTTGCACTACAGTAACCTTTCACAGTTCCTTTCCTTGACATTTGGCGTGACATTTGGCTATGATATTTCTTTGTTTTCTACGTCTATGCTAGTGGGAAGATGTAACACGTTTGTAGGTGTTGATAATTAGTTCAAGGAAAGCTGGTAAGCATGGATACTGTTGTTACAGAGATGTTGTAGCTCAGGAGAGGGTTGCACTGCAGTAACCTTTCACAGTTCCTTCCTTGACATTTGGCTTGACATTTGGCTATGATATTTCTTTGTTCTCTACGTCTATGCTAGTGGAAAGATCTAACACGTTTGTAGGTGTTGATAATTAGTTCAAGGCAATCTGGTAAGTTCAATGACTGTCATATGTTTCTGAAAAATGTTGAAAAATGATGTTGAACCAAATAAAGCCAAGTATCATATGTGTTCATTCTTGTGTTGGTCACAATTGGCTGTGAGATTGATGATCCTTGTTATTTCTGGATGTCAGTTTGCTGAAATATTGCTACAAATACCAACCTCAAGATTGATTAATATTTAGTCTAAGAGCTAGTTTCATTTTTGATTAGAGATGGAATTTAGCCTTCAAGTTATATTATTTTATATTTTGATGAAACAAGCACTTTCATGATCTATTTTTAGCTCACCTCAGCACGGAGTGCTCATGGTGAGCCTTTAGGATCGTTGTATGTCCTGCGTTCATCATCGTCTATGTCCGCCGTCCGTCAACTTTTTCTGTAAACAACATCGCCTTCTTAACCAGCACATAGATTATGACCAAACTTCCTAGGAACGATCCTAAGGTGGTCCTCTTTCAAAGTTATATAAATGGTTTTGGTCTGTTGAATAAGTAGGTCTCGGGAGCTAAAAATATATTTTTAATGTGAAATTTTTTATTTTTTATTGAACCTATACCTATTTAGTGGCACAATAGTCTAATTCAGTCAGAATTGCAGTGTACTCAGGTGAGCAATATAGGACCATCATGGCCCTCTTTTTATAACTTAATATAGATATGTTCTGTGTCAGTGAAAGTACCCATTTCTAATATTTTGATACTATGATTATTTGTCCAGGTACTAAACGAGAAACTTGGTGTTAACTGTTTCCTCGGTCTGACTGCCACAGCGACTGCATCCACTGCTTGTGATGTAGCTCGTCATCTCAACATTTCTGACTTCAAGAAGGCAACAGTGCGAGGTTCTCCCATCCCTGGTAACCTGATACTGTCCGTGTCACGTGATGAGAGTAGAGAGGAGGTATGGATGCATTTACTTACATGGTTACTATAGTAACCTTGCAGATTTGTTGCAAGGGTAACGAGCATACATAATTAGGACAATTGTGAACAGTATTTGCCCATAATACTTCATGGCTGCTTTTGTTCTTTTAAAAAGTAAAAAAGTAAATAATATGTTGACTGTGTCAATCCCAAACCCCCTTACTGAATTCTGGCACAAAAAGTTTTATCCAATGAAATGAGCTGCAAAATTTCCGGCACATTTCTATCTAGTCTGCCTTCCTTAGAGGTGAAAACCCCATAGGATATAGTCCTAACTAAATGTTGCACATGTATTTTGCTGTTATGGGATATTGGCCAAATGACCACCATCATATTGAATATAGATCATGTCATTATTTGTAGCATTGACAAACAAGTTAACAGCAACCATAATGTTGGAGGTTAGCAGACCAAGGTTCGCATACAATTTATTGAGAGCAAAAAGCCTGTAGCTTCTTTTTCAGTAATTATACCAAATATGATGTTGTGAATGAGGTGAAACAGAGAGAATACGTAACTACAGGGAATGCCACATTCATTTCGACGAATTTTATAGGACTTGGTCCAATTATAGCAGACTAATTTTGTTTTTATTGTCTCCTGAAAAGATGTCATGTTGCAGTTACAGGGTTTTAGATCAGCACCGTTGATATGTCGTTCTCTTATTACCAAATAGGCGCCATTATTCCTGATCTCGTAGAAAAACATTCTTCTCTAGGACTGAACTCACCAATTTGATGACTGTTGGTATTGAGATACTTGTAGAGTTGATAAGGGAACATTGTAAGGGTTCTATGATATCTTTAGTAAAACTTGTGATATGGAGAAACCTCAAATAACATAAATTACCAGTTTACCTGATTTTTTCCACACATTTACCTGATTTTGATTAGTTTCGCTAAAAAAATCTCAATTTGTCCAGGGTCCCTTTTCTCAGATAGAAAGGAGAAAAACTGTTATTTTGATAAAATATATTATTCTTTATGTCTCTATGGTAGTTTGTATACATTAACATGTCATCGTCATAGTGATACAAGGATAGACTTCTGGTTGCCATGGTAATGATAATCAAACTATGAAATTCATTTCAGGTATTATAGGGCATTCCAAACGTAATTGGCCAACTTTCTCTAACTATAACAAAATGTTATTAAAACATGAATGAAATTTCTTACTGTTACACTTAAGCATTATTTCTCTGAATGAAACCATCCTTAAGTATTTGTTATCTATTAGAAAACAATTTACTATGATTTGCCCTCAATGGAAATGATTCAATCTTCCAGTCACACACGTCTTCTGCTTCGGGGAATACTTTTATTTCTTGTGTGTTCAGAACTTGCCAGCAATATTTTAACACTACTTGAACCTACTACAGCTGTAATACTCTGGACAATTTGTGGTTAAATCTTCCCAGACCTTACTTGACACTGTTTGAACCTTTTAAAGACTGGAATGATCTGTAAGTTACATACATCTAATGTTACTATAGTAACTGGGTTATAGTTGCTGTTGGATAAACTCATGTAAATGTTGAAGAGTACATGTGCTACGACTGAAGAGTTGATCATGTTTAATGTAAATTGCTTGTTTCCATGGTAGTGGACCAGGGCCTGGGATTATAATAGATACTGTGAAATCATTTTTATTAGCGCAGAACAAATTTTCGCGTATTTCGCGCTAGAAACAAGGCGCAAATTTTAGTCCGCGCTATTATTTAACTTTCCGAAACTTACATGGCTATCCAAATTTTTAACTGTCCGAAATATGTGTATATGCACTTTCGTTTTTTCTTTTCATGATATTTTTATCGTACAGTCGTGTCAATTAACACCAATTAATAGTTTGACCTGTCATAATGTTTATTCCAAGGGGACCGCTCTAAATGACATGTCGGATGGTGCAAAATAATGACATGCGCTGCTATACCGTAATTTTTTGTCTGATTTTTTTTCTTTAAAAATTTAAAATGCGCGAATTTAGGCCCGCATGAAACTGCCTTTTTGGCCGTTTGTGATCATTTTTTGTTCAATTTTTTACCTAAACAAATATGAAAAATATATTTTCTATAGTTAAAACATCAATAAATATGCGTAAACAAAGAATAAACTCATAATGTATTGATCCGTATTTGTTGAAGAAAGATGTTTGTACATCATAAAATTAATTTGATTAAATTAAATTAATAAAATAAAATTTTGTGGCCCATTGTCTTAGAGAATTGAGTGTGCTGAGAGATATGCCAGTAATGATAGCATCAGTGTGGATTGTGGAACTCAAATCCAATAATTACTCCCATATCTCATTATTATAAAATCTCAGAGAAAATGGACCAAAACAATATTTAGCACTCATTTGACATTTCCGTGCAATTTCCATCAATATCAAACCAATTATAAATTTTATAGTAAATTTTGTGATCTAAGTGCCGAGTGTAAGAATCGGTTGTATTCCTCCCTTTGTCCCTGGTGAAGTCAGGTCTTAGTACGCAGACCAATGTAGTGTGACAGGCCATATGTTGGTCTCTCATAGCATTGATCATTTCGTGATTTCATTAAATTCATTATGAATGATCCCAGCCTTTTACTCATTAGTGATGCCGCAAATTTCGAAAATAATCGAAAAATTATCGCTGGACATCTGAAGTCGGCGACAATTAATTATTAACTGCAATCATCGATTATAATCGGAAATTTGGACTGAAGTGTTATTTCAATAAGATGATATTATTTCTAATCAAATTTTAAAGTATACATGCAAATCTTACGGTCATATATAATTGTTTTCGATGTATTCAGTTAAATACAAATATGCAAAGTAAATGTACAAAACAATATTTATTGAATGATAAAATGATCTTATGATATAAGAGTAATGTCAAACCCCACTGATGTTACATGTAGTAAAAAGAGATAAAGTTGTATAAATTAAATTAAATGTCAGCATTATACTTTAACTAAAAAAACTAAATATGGATCGATTATTTCCGATTCGAGTATCGATTGTGAGTTTTCAAACCGATCTGATAATCAATTATGAAATGTGTCCGATTATCCATCACTAGTGTCAATTGTGAAATGTGTCCGATTATCCATCACTAGTGTCCATTGTGAAATGTGGCCGATTATCCATCACTAGTGTCCATTGTGAAATGTGTCCGATTATCCATCACTAGTGTCCATTGTGAAATGTGTCCGATTATCCATCACTAGTGTCCATTGTGAAATGTGTCCGATTATCCATCCCTAGTGTCCATTGTGAAATGTGTCCGATTATCCATCACTAGTGTCCATTGTGAAATGTGTCCGATTATCCATCACTAGTGTCCATTGTGAAATGTGGCCGATTATCCATCACTAGTGTCCATTGTGAAATGTGTCCGATTATCCATCAATAGTGTCCATTGTGAAATGTGTCCGATTATCCATCACTTAGAGTCCATTGTGAAATGTGTCCGATTATCCATCACTAGTGTCCATTGTGAAATGTGTCCGATTATCCATCACTAGTGTCCATTGTGAAATGTGTCCGATTATCCATCACTAGTGTTTATTGTGAAATGTGGCTGATTATCCATCACTAGTGTCCATTGTGAAATGTGTCCGATTATCCATCAATAGTGTCCATTGTGAAATGTGTCCGATTATCCATCACTAGTGTTTATTGTGAAATGTGGCTGATTATCCATCACTAGTGTCCATTGTGAAATGTGTCCGATTATCCATCACTAGTGTCCATTGTGAAATGTGTCCGATTATCCATCACTAGTGTCCATTGTGAAATGTGGCCGATTATCCATCACTAGTGTCCATTGTGAAATGTGTCCGATTATCCATCACTAGTGTTTATTGTGAAATGTGGCTGATTATCCATCACTAGTGTCCATTGTGAAATGTGTCCGATTATCCATCAATAGTGTCCATTGTGAAATGTGTCCGATTATCCATCACTAGTGTCCATTGTGAAATGTGTCCGATTATCCATCAATAGTGTCCATTGTGAAATGTGTCCGATTATCCATCACTAGTGTCCATTGTGAAATGTGTCCGATTATCCATCAATAGTGTCCATTGTGAAATGTGTCCGATTATCCATCACTAGTGTCCATTGTGAAATGTGTCCGATTATCCATCAATAGTGTCCATTGTGAAATGTGTCCGATTATCCATCAATAGTGTCCATTGTGAAATGTGTCCGATTATCCATCAATAGTGTCCATTGTGAAATGTGTCCGATTATCCATCACTAGTGTTTATTGTGAAATGTGGCTGATTATCCATCAATAGTGTCCATTGTGAAATGTGTCCGATTATCCATCACTAGTGTCCATTGTGAAATGTGTCCGATTATCCATCAATAGTGTCCATTGTGAAATGTGTCCGATTATCCATCACTAGTGTCCATTGTGAAATGTGTCCGATTATCCATCACTAGTGTTTATTGTGAAATGTGGCTGATTATCCATCAATAGTGTCCATTGTGAAATGTGTCCGATTATCCATCACTAGTGTCCATTGTGAAATGTGTCCGATTATCCATCACTAGTGTCCATTGTGAAATGTGTCCGATTATCCATCAATAGTGTCCATTGTGAAATGTGTCCGATTATCCATCACTAGTGTCCATTGTGAAATGTGTCCAATTATCCATCACTAGTGTCTATTGTGAAATGTGTCCGATTATCCATCACTAGTGTCCATTGTGAAATGTGTCCGATTATCCATCACAAGTGTCCATTGTGAAATGTGTCTGATTATCCATCACTAGTGTCCATTGTGAAATGTGTCCGATTATCCATCAGTAGTGTCTATTGTGAAATGTGTCCGATTATCCATCACTAGTGTCTATTGTGAAATGTGTCCGATTATCCATCACTAGTGTCCATTGTGAAATGTGGCCGATTATCCATCACTAGTGTCTATTGTGAAATGTGGCCGATTATCCATCACTAGTGTCTATTGTGAAATGTGTCCGATTATCCATCACTAGTGTCTATTGTGAAATGTGGCCGATTATCCATCACTAGTGTCTATTGTGAAATGTGGCCGATTATCCATCACTAGTGTCCATTGTGAAATGTGGCCGATTATCCATCACTAGTGTCTATTGTGAAATGTGGCCGATTATCCATCACTAGTGTCTATTGTGAAATGTGGCCGATTATCCATCACTAGTGTCTATTGTGAAATGTGGCCGATTATCCATCACTAGTGTCCATTGTGAAATGTGGCCGATTATCCATCACTAGTGTCCATTGTGAAGTGAAAGTATCTGGTTATTTTTTTATCTTTCAGGCTTTGATTGGTTTGTTGAAAGGTGAAAGATTTGGTAAACTAGATTCTATTATCATATATTGTACCAGAAGAGACCAGACTGAAAAGGTCGCCACCATTATAAGGACTTGCATGAATGTTGGAGCACCAGCTGAAAAAGTAGTTGGAAAATCTCGCAAAAATAAACTCAAATTAGAATGGGACGCCGAGAGCTATCATGCTGGATTGACTCCCGCTCAGAGAAAGCGAGTACAGAACGCTTTCATGTCTGGCAAGTTACGTGTTGTCGTAGCAACTGTGGCATTCGGAATGGGATTAGATAAATCTGATGTTAAGGGAGTAATTCATTACAACATGCCGAAAAGTTTCGAAAGTTACGTTCAGGAGATAGGACGTGCGGGGAGAGATGGTGAACGTGCCGATTGTCACGTGTTTATGGATTCAGAGGTAAGTGGTTATATACTTTGTTACAAGGTTGAATTGTGTGTTTTGCCGATGTGGTGACACAATGTGTCCCCCAATTGCATGAAATGTTTGCTGCAAACAACACACAACTCAACCTTTCTCGTAGTCTATTTGTATTGGTGCGTTGTTTACATTTGTGTAGTACTGAGTTGATGATCAACTTATTGTGACGTTATACTGATTGATTTTTATGAGAAAGGACGAGAAGATTCAATTCATATTGGGTACATACGTATAGGATAATAAAATACAGATCAAGTTTGATATTGGTTACAATTCACCAGTTTTTGGAGGAGTTGTCACCTTTTTAGACATAAACAATTGGTTTTCGATCAATAACTCCTGTAAGGATGGGTGGATTCAATTCATATTGGGCGCATACTAATAGGATAATAAAGTAACCCAACTAGATAATTGAAAAACAAACGGATAAGAATCGAAATATAACTGAGGCTCACCTGTATTGAGGCAGCCCTATCCAGCCACTGTGTGAATGGTTGTTTGGTCTATTGACAATTATCATCTACTTATTGACTTGGTTGTTGAGTTCATATATAGTTTTATTGTGAGTCATGTCATATCCTGTGTGACAGAGTATTTGATATTTTTATACCTTATAAGGTTCTTGTAGCACTGAAATTATGGTAGGAATGTTGACTTTTCCCATAAACTCAAATGCCTGTGGAAATAATGCATCTTAGCAAGGCGTTTTTTGGGAATTTTTCATTTCTAAAGATGTTGGTGGTCGTAGGAAGTGAACAAAACTCCGGTGATAACAATTCAGAGAATTGACAATATGCAATACTTTTTATGTCTTGTAAAACCCCCCAGTATTTTTACTGACAGTTCAAAGGCTGTAAATGGCTGTATGGTTATTATTTCTATTTAGGGTTTGAGATGTATGTGAAGTTTTCCCCATGTGCAAGTCTTTCACTTGATATGGCATTGTCTTGTGTATGTGGCATTTCATGTAACAACTTAATCTCTCTTTTATTCCCAAGCCCACTTGTGGTGAGCTCAACATAGTCCCCACAATGGCAGGTCGGTGTATGTGTGTGTGTGCATCCCTTGGTTTGTCCAGACCATTACTCTGTCATTTATAAGGGGATTTTCAAATTACTTGGCACAAATGTTCAGCATGATAAGACAGAGTATCACATGCAAGACCCATGTCGGAAGCTCATGATGAGGTGTTGTGTCACACGCAAGACCTGTACCCGTAGCTTAAAGGTCAAGATCACACTTAGAGGTCAAAGGTTAAAAATGGGTATAATAGATATGTGCTGTATAGCATTATATAACTGCATTCGCTTCATCTCTCGACAATTGACGGGCTCGACATGTTGCCCTTGAGCATCTAGATTTGGAATATTTTCTCATCTGAGTTAATATTAACTTTAAGCATTAAACCATTTTGTTTGATTTCTGTGCAAAACACAAGTTTTATAATAGAGGTCAACATTCTGCAATTAGTTCCTGACAATTGATGTGGGCATTAAAATTTTATTAAATGGTCATTTAACAACGTTGGCAAAATCAATCTGTTTTTTTTTCTGTGGAAATTCTCGTACAAAAGTAATCCTTTTGCCTTTTTTTCGATATTTTGCATAGAAAAGTGATTAATTATGGAAAATAAGCAACAAATTTGTCATGGAAAACCGTTCTTTGTCACCAAATTGTCTGTGAATTTTGTGTTCAGTATTTTGTGGTGATCCTGAAACTCTTTGAGTTCATAGATTATGGTCTCCATGCCAATATCTGCCATCATTATCATAGTTTATAGAATCAAGACGCATTTGCTGATTTCTGTGCAATGCTATGGGGGAGTGTAAAAATCTGGGTCAAGGACATTTTGTCATGGGTATGCGTATTTTTAACGATATTGTCACGGCAGGAGCGTATTTGTGGGAAACTGTTGATGTTTATCTTGATGAGGGAATCATCTTGTTATGACGTATGCTGATTGAATGATTCAATTACTGATCAAATCATGTCTACTTGTTCGTTTCTATTACATGAATTTCTGTTCGTTTTCATGATTATATTTTTTTGTTGTGTTCTTGTTGGGTACTGTCTACTTTGTTGGAAAAAACAATGTTACTTTGTTAAGGAAACACAGGAAATGATGAATTGGTGCAATTATTGTGCCGCAAGAAACTGGAAATCATTCTAATTTGTCACCTAGCAGAGACATACCAGTAACTGTGAACTGATGTCAAGTATCAGCATTTTCTTAAATGTTTCTTGATGCGAACTATGGTCAGACCTCGTTCATTTGAATTCATTGGCTCCAAACTTTTATTTCTAATAATACATGACTAAGAATATACATTGGGACCTGATATTTATTTGAGATACCAAGTATTTGGATAGAAGTTTGTCAAATAAACAAGGTCCGACTATATATGGTTCATATTCTCTGTAACCTCTACATTCATGTACTCTAGAAATCACACCATCTGTTCTACTTTCAGGATTTATGACTTGTGATTTGCTTGTAATACAATTGTCTTTAAGTATGATGCTATCAAGGTCATTTGTCATGGTTTTTTCTGATAAAATTGAATTTGATTTGCTTTTAGCTCATCTCGAAAGAACCCCTTATTCTATTACCAGATTGGTGTTATCAGTCTGTATAGAATATATGTCTTGTCAGTGATTTTGTTTGTTCAATTACTACCAATTTTCGGCTGTTTCCGCTAGCAAAAAGCCTCCATTTTTCTCAAAAAAGTGTCCTTTTTTCGCCAAAAAGTACAAAGCAAAAAATGTTTTTTACTGACTTTTTTACCATCCTGAAAAGAGCACTTTGAGATGAAAGAGGGAAAAGTAATAATACATTCAGCCAAAAGCAGGTAATCAAAACATAAATAAGTAAAATAACCCATGCTCTTATTTCCCCAAATGTGAGACTTATCGCGCATATTTTCCCAATTGAAAAGGCACAGGCAGTAAAATTAAAAAAAAAAAATCACTGTATTTACATCATGGTATTTGTCTGTAAATAATTAAAAAAAATATCGTTAGAATTGAAACTTATTTATTTTACATCATTTGTGAAAGAAGTTACAACTTATACTAAACACTCTTGAAGACTGTTTCCTTGGTTACTCACCAGTACTTGCCCCTTTGTTAGTCTTAAAATATATATCAGTGGTCAAAATCACATTAAAAAACCTCAACTGACTGACGGTTTAATAAATTGAAAAAAGCTGCTATTTTCGCATTACTTCTAGTTTCGTATTTTTTTTGTATTTTAACAACAAAACATACATTGAAACAATTTGGCATAATTGGAAAAATATGGAAAAGAAATAATATTGTCAAGCTTTAATTAACTGTAAAATATTTGAAAGAAGAAACTAAACACGAAAGAAAATCGAAGTAAGTATTTCTTCCATTATATTAGTACCGACCGCGAATCATACAAGCAAACAATATACCATTACATAGCACAGACCGCGAATCATACAAGCAAACAATATACCATTACATAGCACAGACCGCGAATCATACAAGCAAACAATATACCATTACATAGCACAGATCACAATCATACAAGCAAACAATATACCATTACATAGCACCGACCGCGAATCATACAAGCAAACAATATACCATTACATATCACAGACCGCGATTCATACAAGCAAACAATATACCATTACATAGCACAGACCGCGAATCATACAAACAAACAATATAACATTACATATCACAGACCGCGATTCATACAAGCAAACAATATACCATTACATAGCACAGACCGCGAATCATACAAACAAACAATATACCATTACATAGCACCGACCGCGATTCATACAAGCAAACAATTTACCATTACATAGCACCGACCGCGATTCATACAAGCAAACAATATACCATTACATAGCACCGACCGCGAATCATACATGCAAACAATATACCATTACATAGCACAGACAGCGAATCATACATGCAAACAATATACCATTACATAGCACCGACTGCGAATCATACAAGCAAACAATATACCATTACATAGCACGGACCGCGATTCATACAAGCAAACTATATACCATTACATAGCACCGACTGCGAATCATACATGCAAACAATATACCATTACATAGCACGGACCGCGATTCATACAAGCAAACTATATACCATTACATAGCACAGACCGCGAATCATACAAACAAACAATATACCATTACATAGCACGGACCGCGATTCATACAAGCAAACTATATACCATTACATAGCACAGACCGCGAATCATACAAGCAAACAATATACCATTACATAGCACCGACCGCGAATCATACATGCAAACAATATACCATTACATAGCACAGACCGCGAATCATACAAGCAAACAATATACCATTACATAGCACCGACCGCGAATCATACAAGCAAACAATATACCATTACATAGCACCGACCGCGAATCATACATGCAAACAATATACCATTACATAGCACAGACCGCGAATCATACAAGCAAACAATATACCATTACATAGCACCGACCGCGAATCATACATGCAAACAATATACCATTACATAGCACAGACCGCGAATCATACAAGCAAACAATATACCATTACATAGCACCGACCGCGAATCATACAAGCAAACAATATACCATTACATAGCACCGACCGCGAATCATACAAGCAAACAATATACCATTACATAGCACAGATCACATTCACAAAGAGATAAATGGTATGAAAGTTGTAACATACTTAGTGGTTTGTCATTGTAAGATATCAATTACTTTCTGCTTGCAATGTCTACTGTGTTGTCTCTAGGGAAACTTTCATGATAAGAACATATTTAAGCATGGTCTTTGTGAACATGATGGATGATGTTTGAACATATTTATTGGTAATGACCATGTTGGAACATAATGAAACATGTGCATTAACTGTCACCATGATCTAACACAATCACACAAGATCATTGTTAACATGTCTTTTGTGAACATGATGGATCATGTTTAAACATAATGACAGGTGATCTGTATTCCATCCATTATTGAATTACGTCATTTCCATTGTATATGTATGCCTAAGTAGGCAAATATAAAACTTGTTACAAAATTTAATATAAAAAAATTATAATTTATGATTTAATTGCATTATAAAATCATATAAGAAATTGCTTCAACGCGTTTTTCTAAAAACAAATAACTGCAATAATTCATATTTTTTCACAAAGGGAGGTAATTCAGTGACAATATATTGAAAATAGATAATTAAGTTGTTAAGAGACCAAACATTACCATGATTTTGTTGCACAGTCGATATTGTTATGTTTTACGACAACACTAAGCTAAATTTTCCAGAAAGAAAACTAATACTTAATATAAAAATGTATCTTTTGCAAATAGGTTTAATCATGTTAATCATAACCAACTGTCATGTTCAAACATATTCAAACATGTTCATTATTGAATGTGAACAAACAAATAAAAAAATGTAAAGCTTAGAAATGTTCTGACATTTTCAAACATTGATTTAGGGCAATTCTCACATATGATTATGATTTATGCTATATGAACTTTATGATCATGTATTGACAGTCAAACATGTTCATGAAACATGATTAGCCAACATGATCATTGGGATAAAAAACATGTTCAAATATGTATAAACATGTTTGATCCTCAAACAAGATATTCAGTTCTCTAGGGTTGTATCGAGAGACAACAATTGTCTTCAACATCGACATGTTGTTAAAGTAATATTATGCTCACTTTTTGTTCATTTGTTTCCTAAACAAACATGAAAAATATATTTTCTATAGTTAAAACATCAATAAACATACATTAACACAGAATGAACTGACAATGTATTGATCCGTATTTGTTGAGAAAGATGTTTGTACATCATAAATTTAAAAAGAAAGTTCCAGTATTTAGCTCACCTGAGCACGAAGTGTTCATGGCTCATGGTTCGTGCTCATGGTGAGCTTTTAGGATCCTTGGATGTCCGTTGTGTGTCGTGAATCATGCGTTGTGCTTCAACATTGTCAGAAACAACATCTCCTCCTGTACTACTGAATGGATTTTGTCCAAACTTCACAGGAATGATCCTTGGGTAGTCCTCTTTCGATTTTATATATATTGCTCAGGGCTGTTGCATATGTAGGTCACAGGAAAATCTTCTTGTCCCTTAACCATAAGGCCTAGAGCTTTGATATTTTGTGGGTAGCATTATCTAGTGGTCCTCTTACAAGTAGGGCTGTAACGAGTATCCGAGTACCCGAGTACTCGCGAGTCAAAGCAAAATATCCGACACAAATACTCGCCAATGCCGAGATCGCTGGATCGCGATTCAAGTGCAAAATTTAATTAAAGAATGAAATAAAATGATTTAATTCAATGCAAGCAAGTATTGCGTTGTTTTAAAATAAATAATAATGCATTGTTTATCCGAAATATCCGAAAAACGTTACACTGTTGCAACCGGAAGTCGATTCATGCAGAGCTAGCATTCAAATAGTTGTGCAGTGTTCGAATGAATAATGCTGTCTCTCAAGGTTTTGACGATTTATGTTTTAAAAAGTATACTCTTTGAGAAATTAGAAATAAAATGTCATAGCACGTAAGACATTATAAAAAATTATATAAATTTCATGTAAAGAAAGCTATCAAAAATTATCGTCTGCAGAGTGCAGTAAATGTCAACATGGCATCTTCAAATCCACGGTACAGAAATGCACCAGCATCGTTTACTTCCAAAATTTATTCTGTATTCTGTAAATGAAGACTGTTTTTAAATGTTTTGTAGCATAAAACATTAAAAATGAGGTTTTAGTTATTTTATTCATTTACTTTCATATGTGTATTGCTATATAGGGGATACCTAGTGAATTGTGAATCGATTCGTGGATCGCAAGTCAAAGATCGCGATTCGAATCGGATCGCCCTTTGTCTGGCGATACACAGCCCTACTTACAAGATTGTATAAATTATTAAGTTCGGTAAAAAAACATGGCCGCCAGGGGTGGGGCCTTGTTCCCTATATGTATATAGTGGAAACTATAAACAACATTTCTTCCTGAACCACTCAATGGATTTTGACCAAACTTCACACGAATGATCCTTAGGTAGTCCTCTTTGGAATTTATAAAAATGGTTCCGGTCTGTTGCATCAGTAGGTCACAGGAGCTAAAAGTAGATTTTAAAAGTGTAAACATTGAAAATCATTTTGTCCCAAATCATAAGGTCTAGAGCTTTGATATTTGGTGTGTAGCATTGTCTAGTGGTCCTCTTTCAAGATTGCATAAATTATTAAAATCTGTCGAAAAACATGGCTGTCAAGGGGCGGGCCATGTTTCCTATATGTATATAGTGGAAATTATAAACGTCATCTCCTCTTAAACCCCTGAATGGATTTTTACCAAACTTAGGTGGTCTCTTCCAAAGTTACATAAATAATTTTGCTCTGTTCATACGTAGGTCACTGGAGCTAAAAATAGATTTTAGAAGTGAAAACTTTGAAAATCTTTTTGTGCAATAAGGTCTAGAGCTTTGATGTTTGGTGTTAAGCATTGTCTAGTGGTCCCCTTCAAAGATTGCATAAATTATTAAGTTCCGTAAAAAACATGGCAGTGTACTCAGGTGAGCGATATAGGGCCATCATGGTCCTCTTGTTTAAAAATCAGTCTATTTTACAAGTTTTGTCTGTTAGAAATATGGTAATAAAGATATTTTGTTTTCAATGGGTTATACATTGCAATGGTTCTTATTAGAGCTGTTTTAGCCAATGTAACAACAATACTGGATGAAGCCAATTCAAACATTTTATGTTCAGATGAACCAGATACATCTTTAAGGTGTTTCTCTAACATTGTTACAGCGTCTGTGTAGTTCTACAACTCATTGATTCCTTGAAATTCTGAGCTATAACATAACTGTAACAAGAAGGTGAGGTACATGCAATGTAGTGCAGTATACTTGCTTTTCGTTTGTTATGGGTTTTCAAGGATTTAAAAAAGGATTTTGTGAGTAGAGCCTTCAGTGAAATTGGGTTGTTTATTCAAAGAAATGTTCATGAAAATGGTACAGTGCTCACAATCACCAGTTAACTACACACAACAGTTGATACATGGCTTCCATGGACTTGATGGATTTTTGTCTGTTTACTGTTTTCTCTTAATTTGATCAATTGTGCTTTTGTCTTGAGATGGCAGTACAGGAGTCTGTTTGGCATTATACATCGGGATTGCTTCCAGAATAGCTAGAAAGAGCCCTTGTGGTGTACTATGGGAAGGATATATCTTATCCCTATTTCTTTGTCTAATCAGTACAGTCCATTCTGTGCCTGGAAGTTCCCTGTCTCGACAAGTCAATCTCCAGGTGGCAGACAAAGTTCTCCAATTAGTAAACAACTATGGAAGGTCAATGCCTGAAGTAAACATTGTTGATATAGCAGTACTAGACACCCAGGGAGTTCAGCAGGTGTATCTATTTGACAAACTGTGAAATTGACAGTACATAACGTCAATCATTACCAGATATATTAACATTCAACAGTTTGATCAAGAGCATTACCTTCAGAACTGCACTTATCATCACGCACCCATTTACCACCTTAATGTGAATGCGGGTCTTTGACCTGACAATTTCGTCAGAGACGCGTAAAACTCGTGCCAGGGAAATCCTTGTTTATTGTCGTATGCACTCTCTGTGTGTTGTTTGTTACCTTGTCTAAGAGTTTGGGGAACATGACAGATGCCTAGTATGAAATTGTCAAAGCTGGGGAAAATAGCAGTCACTTGATGTAAGCAAATGCTCTATAAACAGGTAGTTGTAAACATGTATTTTGGTATAAATTCAGTTTTGACAGTTAATTGTTTATGAATGAAAACCCCACTCTATCTTTAGTTCTTGGCCGATTGTAGTCAGATGTTTTGGAATTTTGGGGAATTCTATATTCAGTTTGGGATATAGATGCTGTGGCTGTTGAAAATACAGCTGGATAATTTTTGTAAAAGTGTTGCACATGTTCTAAAGTACTCTAGTCTATGTTCTATCAACACCCAATTTCTCAGCTATTTTATGATCTCTCCCCACTTTGGAAAGATTTGATTGCTTGCCTCCAGGGAAAAGACTTCTGTGTTAAAGTGTTTAATGCTGCTCTTTCCAATCAACCAGATCATCTTTAAGTGGGAACTGCAGTGCTGATTTTTTTTCACATCATCACATGCATTTATTGATATTATTTGATCAATGTGCGGATTTATGACATGAAATAAACAAACATTATGCCCGGTATCTACACTATATTTGTTTCCTCCTACTTCCATGATGATTCATTTTTCGGTGCAGCCGTACTAACATGGTTTTGCTATTTGCATATCAGTGTTGTGTAGACCAATCAAATCTTACGTTAACCACCAAGGCAATTTCTCTTCAACAGAACGACGTTTGTAACCTTGACGTGTATTGGTTAACCTGATCTCAAGGTGAGCTATTGTGATTGCCCTGTGTCAGTCGTCGTCCTTCGTCTGTCGTCAACAAATTATGCTGTTAACACTCTAGAGGTAACATCTTTACCTGATCTGAATGAAACTTGGTCTGAATGTTTGTCTCAATGATATCTAGGCCAAGTTCGAAAGTGGTCAAATTATAGTAAAACCTTGTTAACACTCCAGGGGTCACATTTTTTACTTGGTTTATGTACGACAATGTCAGAATGTCAGAATGTTTGTCTCAATGAAATCTGGACCAAGTTCGAAACTGGGTCATCTGGGGTCAAAAACTAGGTCACTATGTCAAATTATACTAAAATAGGGCCAGATTGTGTCAGATTGTACTGTGTCAGATTGTACTGTGTCAGATTGCCCTGTGTCAGATTGTCATGTGTCAGATTGTACTGTGTCAGATGTACTGTGTCAGATTGTTGCCCTGTATGCCTTCAGTACAAAGGATCATCAAGTTTATTGACTTAAGTCTTGGAGAGCTTCCTATAGGGAAATTTGCAAATGTTAAACTGATTTCAATTGGATTTTTTCTTGAGATTGGGAAAAATGGACCCTGTATGGCATTATCAGTCCCATGGGACTTCTAGACGAAAAATTGTCAGGTCTATTGACAGCTGCATTTTACTGAAATACACTCCCAAAATGGTTTTTGTCCTCTTACACAAAAAAAGTATCTTGATGTCAAAGTGAAGAACATCATTATAATGTAGTGTTGAAGGATATTTCATTATGTTTCCCTGGTTCCCTGTATTGTTGTGTTTCCCTGGTGCCCTATATTGTTGTATTTCCCTGGTTCCCTGTATTGTTATGTTTCCCTGGTCCCCTGTATTATTGTGTTTCCCTGGCGCCCTATATTGTTGTGTTTCCCTGGTTCCCTGTATTGTTCTGTATCCCTGGTCCCCTATATTGTTGTGTTTCCCTGGCGCCCTATATTGTTGTGTTTCCCTGGTTCCCTGTATTGTTATGTATCCCTGGTCCCCTATATTGTTGTGTTTCCCTGGTGCCCTATATTGTTATGTTTCCCTGGTTGCCTATATTGTTGTGTTTCCCTGGTGCCCTATATTGTTGTTTCCCTGGTTGCCTATATTGTTATGTATCCCTGGTCCCCTCTATTGTTGTGTTTCCCTGGTCCCCTATATTGTTATGTTTCCCTGGTTGCCTATATTGTTATGTTTACCTGGTTGCCTATATTGTTGTGTTTCCCTGGTGCCCTATATTGTTATGTATCCCTGGTCCCCTATATTGTTATGTTTCCCTGGTGCCCTATATTGTTATGTTTCCCTGGTTGCCTATATTGTTATGTATCCCTGGTCCCCTATATTGTTGTGTTTCCCTGGTGCCCTATATTGTTATGTATCCCTGGTCCCCTATATTGTTATGTTTCCCTGGTTGCCTATATTGTTATGTTTACCTGGTTGCCTATATTGTTGTGTTTCCCTGGTGCCCTATATTGTTATGTATCCCTGGTCCCCTCTATTGTTGTGTTTCCCTGGTCCCCTATATTGTTATGTTTCCCTGGTTGCCTATATTGTTATGTTTCCCTGGTTGCCTATATTGTAATGTTTCCCTGGTCCCCTATATTGTAATGTGTCCCTGGTTGCCTATATTGTTATGTTTCCCTGGTTGCCTATATTGTTATGTTTCCCTGGTTGCCTATATTGTTATGTTTCCCTGGTTGCCTATATTGTTATGTTTCCCTGGTTGCCTATATTGTTATGTTTCCCTGGTTGCCTATATTGTTGTGTTTCCCTGGTTGCCTATATTGTTATGTTTCCCTGGTTGCCTATATTGTTATGTTTCCCTGGTTGCCTATATTGTTACGTTTCCCTGGTTGCCTATATTGTTACGTTTCCCTGGTTGCCTATATTGTTATGTTTCCCTGGTTGCCTATATTGTTATGTTTCCCTGGTTGCCTATATTGTTGTGTTTCCCTGGTTGCCTATATTGTTATGTTTCCCTGGTTGCCTATATTGTTATGTTTCCCTGGTTGCCTATATTGTTGTGTTTCCCTGGTTGCCTATATTGTTATGTTTCCCTGGTTGCCTATATTGTTATGTTTCCCTGGTTGCCTATATTGTTATGTTTCCCTGGTTGCCTATATTGTTGTGTTTCCCTGGTTGCCTATATTGTTATCTCCCCAGCTGGAGGGGGGCTAGAATTCCCCAGCTGTCGCACTACAGAGGGGTACGACCCCCCCACTGTGCCTGCCCGTTTGCCGTGGGCTGCTACCCGTGTCGCCTGATGAGAGGATCCTGGTAGTTGAGCGGGTTCTGAGTTGGCAATTTATACTTGGTTCTCTCAATACACTGCTTTGGCCTTTAGTTGGGCTAAACGGGAGGTCTGGAAGGCCTGTCCAGATCAATCAGCTAGTCATGCCAAGCCCCATGATATATTGTACCCCCATGTCTATTTATATTTGTTTATTTTATAAATACATACATTATCTCGTTGATGACTTTCACGATTTACCTTTTACTTATTTGTATCTTGGAAGGCGGTGGCCCATGGGCCAATCGGGTACTTGTTTGGCCTTTAACTGACATTCGAAATCTCCCAATGTATGTTTAAGCTTGAAAAATGTTCTGAGGGAACTCATTTGTCCAGTTTAACCCTTTTATCACGAGTATATCATTGATGTATCCCTGTCATGACCAGTGTTGGATGTCCCCTGGTCATGTCCCCTTGTTGGACTCCGTGGCGGGTGGGGAGCATCAATGATGAACTAATTCAATCAGCATGGCAACCCCAAAAAAAGCCAAGCGAACACTCTCAGAGTCTGACTCTGAGACAGACATATCACACATGACCCCCCAAAATTTCTCTCGTTTCATTGTTATAAAATCTTCAGATTCAGAGAAACCAATCACTAAACTTTTCCCCTTTATCATACAGAAGACTTTGCAATCCATTCTCGGAACGCCAAGGACCGTGAAGAAATTGAAAGATGAAACGTTGCTGGTGGAATGCTCCACCATGCAACAAGCAAAAAACCTTTTAGGTCACAAACAATTCTTTGGGTTGGGGGTCGTCATTAAACCCCACCCATCACTTAATTCATCTAAAGGAGTTATTCGTTGTAGGGATCTCGCATGTTGTGAGTCCTTCGACGAAATAACTACTAATCTTCAATCGCAGGCTGTCTCTGCAGTAAAAAGAATCTCAATTAAAAGAGATAACAAAATTATACAAACCAACACTTATATTCTCACATTCTCAACTTCAGTACTCCCATCTAATATCAAAATTGGGTATGAATGCGTTCCGGTCTCCGTGTATGTGCCAAACCCTCTGCGCTGTTACAGGTGTCAGAGGTTTGGCCATCACGAGACCAGATGCACAAATATTCCAGTTTGTGCAGTCTGTGCACATGAGGGGCCAGACCATGAATCTAAAGACTGCCAAGAGATACCGCATTGTATTAACTGCAAAAATTCACATCCTTCTTTTTCTAAAAATTGCTCATCTTGGAAAGGTGAGAAGGAAATCCTGGAAGTTAAATATAACCAAAATCTTTCATTTATAGAGGCAAGGAGGGTGGTGCAGAACCGCCAGAGGGACCAGGCACAGGCTAGCAGTAATGCTAGCTATGCCAACAAAGCTGCCCCTTTGGCGAACATCCCTCCTTGTCACTCTTGTAACGAACTGATCAAAATTTTGATAGAAAAGTATCCTCAGATTGCAGAGGACCTTAAAGGTCTGGCCCCCTCATCTGTACAGACACAGAGACAGCCTGCCCCAAAGGTTCCTCCCCCTGCACCAAAAACATCCAATCAGCCAAAAAACCTGTTATGCCCGAAAAACCAAAATCCATTCCTCCAAAAACCAAATCACCAGCCCCTCCTACTACCAAGAAACCAATACCCACTCCATCTAAGGCCACATCGCCTGCCCCTACTACTACCAAACCTAAGGTGAAATCTGCACCAGTAAACAAAAATAACAGCAAACCCACTTCCCAACCTCCTAAAGAAAAACCTGCAGGTCACAAACCTTCACCACCATCACCCACACGAAAACCATGTAAAAAAACATGTAAAACAAAAAGTTATGAAACCCCCCTCAACAACAAGTTTGAATGTCTTAGTGACATGGAGGATGACAGTGATGGAATCTCTGTCTCAGGGGATGAGAGCATGCTCTCTGATGAAGAAACTTAGTCTTTTATTTTATTTTTAACTTATTTTTAATAAATCTGGACTGTATTCCATGAAATACGCCTTTCACAGTACATTTTTTCTCGTTGGCTGTGTTGACCTTCAACCAGTCCGCTAACTAGTTAACATTTACAAGTATATCACGTTACCTTTTTTAGTTTCACATAATTTCACATTTCTTGCGCGCTAAATGACCAAAGCTGTCAATGCGCCATAAAACCACATGATAATAATTAAAAGTCTCATTGAGACTATACAAGTTGGAAAATTCATAAGCTACATCATAGAGATTGGCTTTTACAACAAGCTATGATATTTATAATCTAAAATCTCATATTATACTATATTTACCCCAATTTAACATATACAAGTATATCACGTACCTTTTTTAGTTTCACATATTTTTAACATTTCTTGTGCGCTAAATGACCAAAGCTGTCGATGCGCCATAAAACAACATGATAATAATAATACTATATTGTTATGTTTCCCTGGTTGGCTATATTGTTGTGTTTCCCTGGTTGCCTATATTGTTTTGTTTCCCTGGTTGCCTATATTGTTATGTTTCCCTGGTTGCCTATATTGTTATGTTTTCCCTGGTTGCCTATATTGTTGTGTTTCCCTGGTTGCCTATATTGTTGTGTTTCCCTGGTTGCCTATATTGTTGTGTTTCCCTGGTTGCCTATATTGTTGTGTTTCCCTGGTTGCCTATATTGTTGTGTTTCCCTGGTTGCCTATATTGTTGTGTTTCCCTGGTTGCCTATATTGTTATGTTTCCCTGGTTGCCTATATTGTTATGTTTCCCTGGTGCCCTATATTGTTGTGTTTCCCTGGTTGCCTATATTGTTATGTTTCCCTGGTTGCCTATATTGTTGTGTTTCCCTGGTGCCCTATATTATTGTGTTTCCCTGGTTGCCTATATTGTTGTGTTTACCTGGTTGCCTATATTGTTATGTATCCCTGGTTGCCTATATTGTTGTGTTTCCCTGGTTGCCTATATTGTTATGTTTCCCTGGTCCCCTATATTGTTATGTTTCCCTGGTTGCCTATATTGTTGTGTTTCTCTGGTCCCCTATATTGTTATGTTTCCCTGGTTGCCTATATTGTTATGTTTCCCTGGTTGCCTATATTGTTATGTTTCCCTGGTTGCCTATATTGTTATGTTTCCCTGGTTGCCTATATTGTTATGTTTCCCTGGTCCCCTATATTGTTGTGTTTCCCTGGTCCCCTATATTGTTATGTTTCCCTGGTTGCCTATATTGTTATGTTTCCCTGGTTGCCTATATTGTTGTTTCCCTGGTTGCCTATATTGTTGTGTTTCCCTGGTTGCCTATATTGTTGTATTTCCCTGGTGCCCTATATTGTTGTGTTTCCCTGGTTGCCTATATTGTTGTGTTTACCTGGTTGCCTATATTGTTGTGTTTCCCTGGTCCCCTATATTGTTATGTTTCCCTGGTTGCCTATATTGTTGTGTTTACCTGGTTGCCTATATTGTTATGTATCCCTGGTTGCCTATATTGTTGTGTTTCCCTGGTTGCCTATATTGTTATGTTTCCCTGGTCCCCTATATTGTTATGTTTCCCTGGTTGCCTATATTGTTGTGTTTCTCTGGTCCCCTATATTGTTATGTTTCCCTGGTTGCCTATATTGTTATGTTTCCCTGGTTGCCTATATTGTTATGTTTCCCTGGTTGCCTATATTGTTATGTTTCCCTGGTTGCCTATATTGTTATGTTTCCCTGGTCCCCTATATTGTTGTGTTTCCCTGGTCCCCTATATTGTTATGTTTCCCTGGTTGCCTATATTGTTATGTTTCCCTGGTTGCCTATATTGTTGTTTCCCTGGTTGCCTATATTGTTGTGTTTCCCTGGTTGCCTATATTGTTGTATTTCCCTGGTGCCCTATATTGTTGTGTTTCCCTGGTTGCCTATATTGTTGTGTTTACCTGGTTGCCTATATTGTTATATATCCCTGGTTGCCTATATTGTTGTGTTTCCCTGGTTGCCTATATTGTTATGTTTCCCTGGTCCCCTATATTGTTATGTTTCCCTGGTTGCCTATATTGTTGTGTTTCTCTGGTCCCCTATATTGTTATGTTTCCCTGGTTGCCTATATTGTTATGTTTCCCTGGTTGCCTATATTGTTATGTTTCCCTGGTTGCCTATATTGTTATGTTTCCCTGGTTGCCTATATTGTTATGTTTCCCTGGTCCCCTATATTGTTGTGTTTCCCTGGTCCCCTATATTGTTATGTTTCCCTGGTTGCCTATATTGTTATGTTTCCCTGGTTGCCTATATTGTTATGTTTCCCTGGTTGCCTATATTGTTGTGTTTCCCTGGTTGCCTATATTGTTATGTTTCCCTGGTTGCCTATATTGTTATGTTTCCCTGGTTGCCTATATTGTTATGTTTCCCTGGTTGCCTATATTGTTGTGTTTCCCTGGTCCCCTATATTGTTATGTTTCCCTGGTTGCCTATATTGTTATGTTTCCCTGGTTGCCTATATTGTTATGTTTCCCTGGTTGCCTATATTGTTGTGTTTCCCTGGTTGCCTATATTGTTATGTTTCCCTGGTCATCCATATTGACTTTGTATTGTCTGTTTTTCTATGTTTGCCCAGATTTCTCTTAAACTACTTCTCTAATTTCTAGTTGCTAGGCTAGGTGCCCAGGTGCTAGCACCTTCAGCTCCACTACATACATGTATAGTGTTGTGATTTGGAGAGACAAGTGATATGTTCAAAGTACCTATATGTCTGTACTACTCCAAAGTTGTTTGATTTCAAACATGTACCTATAATTATGTTCTAATCATTGCTTGCACCTTCCAAAAATTAATATATTATTGGGAGAAATCTGCTTGTAATGAAAGTCAAATCTAGTTAGCATGCAATTTGTGTGTATCTGGGTTTTAATTAGGGATAAAAGATTCATTTTCTTGTTATTTACTCGATGGAACATTGGTGTATAACTCTATAGATTGACATCACTCGATGGAACATTCGGTAGTGTGACACCAGTTACTGTCAAATAACCTGAAATAGCTTGCTTTAAATGAAAGCTATCTCGATATTTATTATCAAATTTTTCTTCCCGTAAAATACTTGAAAGGCTATTTAGCTTAATGAATTATTCAAGGTTACTAGAAGATTATAAGTGAAATAAGTGTCACAGAGAATATCATCACACTTATAGCCAATTAACATAAATCTCCTGCATTATTACTTGATAATGTCTCAGATGTCTGGGTTCAAAGTCTCTGATATTACAGTTACAGTTATTGGCAGTGAAGTTCACCTAAGTGTACTCTGGGAGGTATAACTCTGATTCGCTATTTCTTTCATTTTTGCAAGGCAAATAATATAAACAAATTTTTATTCATAAATCTGTAGGAAACCTGAATATAATCATGGAAATTTCTTCCTATAGATCTGAGTGAATGTGGAAATCTTGTTGATTAATTGTGGCATCTCATTTATAGTAATTTGGTTTCGTGCTTTAAAGGTTATTGCATTTGTAGAATGACAGTATTATTTGCTGTTCCACGACAAAACCTGTGTTAGTGACAAAAAGGTCCATTTCCAGGTTTTTACATTTTCTTACAGAGATATTAAAGTGGACATGGGCATATTGGTTTGCACATGTCCGTCGGTCCATCGGTCGGTCGGTCCGTCCGTAACCTTTTTGTTTCAGTTCAATAACTCAAGAATCCTTTGACCTATCTCATCTTGGGTAGCAGAGGAACCCTATTGATTTTGGGGTCACAGGGTCAAAAGTCAAGGTCACAGGGGGTATAATGTTTTACAAACATCTCTTGTGCAAAGTGACACCGTGTCAGAAACGCTTTGCTCAAATGTACATTAATTCTTGAAAAATCTTCTGTTTTTTCAAATGGGTACAACAAATTACATAACTCGCATAAACGTTTTCATGTTGATTTAATTCTATAAATCAAAGTTGAGCAATTAAAGACTCTGGAGAAGGAACTCAAAATTTAATTGTGAAATACGTAATGTTATAGGCACTGTCTATATAAGAGCTGCTATTGGTTTATAGGAGAGCTGATATTGGTCTATATGAGAGCTGCTATTGGTCTATATGAGAGCTGCTATTGGTCTATATGAGAGCTGCTATTGGTTTTACAAGCTCTTCTGTAAAAGAAGTTATTTCAAGAAAATGCAACATGTGATGTCACTTTGTGCAAGCAGGAAACCATATTTCCTCCATAATTATGGTCACTTTATTTTCATATTGCCATATGAGCAAATATCTCTACGCCCAACGCTAAAGGAGAGTAACACACTATGTGAAGAAGCTGACATTTCATTTATTATGTGATCTAAAAATTCTCATAACAGTTTGTTAATATTTTGTCTTTATATTAAAACTGTTGTATCCTTGCCAGATATGAGTATTAAATGAGTTTATTGATCAAACATCAAGAGACTATTTAGATAGGCTTATGATGATTAATACTTCTCCCTCCCACCCACTACACCTTGTGGGTAAACAATGTCACTTTATACTTCTCCTAAGTATCATAAACAACATACTCTATTGGGAGTTTTTTCAATAATATCCCTGTTAACTAAGCAATTTCTGTTATAAAACAAATTAATCACTAAACTTGATTGGATTGTAATTGGTTGCAGTAGTGAGAAATTGTATGAAATATTGACCACACTGTACTGGATGGGATATCAATGCTGAGCTTCTGTTTCAAGACAAAGTGATGACAGAGTTGAGTCAGGACATACTGGTGTTTATGGTCTACATTGATGTATTTGTAGGTTTACAGTTTAGGGATCAATTACATTTCTGATGTTCAGCACACCATAGGCCCTATTTACAACTACAATGTTTATAAATGAGGCCCCAGACTTATAGCCACAAGTACAATGTTTATGAATGAGGCCCCAGACTTATAGGCACAAATATATTGTTTATGAATGAGGCCCCAGGCTTATAGCCACAAGTACAATGTTTATGAATGAGGCCCCAGGCTTATAGCCACAAATATATTGTTTATGAATGAGGCCCCAGGCTTATAGCCACAAGTACAATGTTTATGAATGAGGCCCCAGGCTTATAGCCACAAGTACAATGTTTATGAATGAGGCCCCAGGCTTAAAGCCACAAGTACAATGTTTATGAATGAGGCCCCAGGCTTATAGCCACAAGTACAATGTTTATGAATGAGGCCCCAGGCTTATAGCCACAAATATAATGTTT